>JAJEJO010000520.1:159085-460452 GCA_020662805.1 Glaucomys volans | reverse complement strand
TTCCCTCTCTCCTCTCCTCTCCTGGCCTGCCCTGCCCTTCCAGGATGCTCACACTGTTGGCAATGGATCTCTTCCACCTTGAACACGGAAGCTCTGTACCCGTCATATAACAATTTTCTCTCTGCCCCCATGCCCTGGCCTCCACCATTCCACCTTTTAGTCTCTTTCACCTTGCTTCCTCTATAGATCTCTCACGTAAGAATACAGTCTTTGTCATTTTGTGACTGCCTTGTTTCCGTTTTTATTAATGTTCTCAGGGTTTACCCACCTTGTGACTAGTGTTAGAATTTCCTCCCTTTTGAAGGCTAAATAATATTCTACTGTGAGTACGCATCACACTTATCCTTTCATCTGTCCATGGGGAGCCGGGTCCCTTTCACATCATAGCTCTTGCAAACAGTTGTATTGTGCATGAGCATACAAATACATTTCAAGACTTTGCTTTCTATTCTTTTGAGTGTGTGCTGAGAGGTGGAAGTACTGGGTCAAATGGTAATTCTACTCCAGCATTTCTGAGGAGATGCAAATGCTGTCTTCCACAGCAGCTCCACCCCTTCACATTCCCACCGACAGTTCCACTGTCTTCACGTCCCTCCTCAACGATGGGGGTATTTTCTGTTTGTTGTTTTCCATTGTCCCATCCTTGCATGTGAGCTGATTCTCTTTTTGTTTTAAATACAAAAGGTTCAGTCACACAAGTGGAATCCCTGCCCACACAAGTGAACTGTCCACTTACTAACACAAGCAGGGACATATTTTGAACTTAGCAGATGTCCCCTTAGAGCATCCTTCTTAGCGGCTACGTAGGTTTCTGATCCAACACTGGCTCACTGTGACCCTCCTGGCCTCAGTTTCTCTGGTTGTTAAAGACAGTACACCAAGGAGATCCTGAGAGAATGCTCTGAGGGAAAACGAGGAAATAATGAACAAACAAACAAACAACAACAACAACAAAAAACTGCAGTAGTTTCTGACACAGGGCGGAGCTCCATAGACTTCAGCAATTATCATCAATACTTCTATTGTTGTGTGTCCCTTGTGTTTGTGGGTCCATGTAATTCTGTATTGATCTTAAGGTTGTTCCTGATTTTTCACTTTCTAAAAAAAATGTGAAAATTAGCTACATGGCTGCATTCACTTCTTTTTTAATGCCTCTGGGATGGGTCCCCTTCTCAGAGATGAGTTGACCAAAGGACAGCTCTCTCCCTCAGCAGAGCCCCAGCCTCGTCCTTGGCCTTCTTAGAATAGCTCTGGTCCTGTAGAGCAGGGTCCACCCCGGAGCGCGCTGCTCTCATGATCCATTAGCAGGCTGTCGTGCTGGCCGATCTGTGGACCTGAACTCTTCTGGGCTCAGCATGGTGATGCGCGGCCAGGAGAAGCTGAGTCAAACCTTTACTCCCAGGAATGTGGCATTTCCTACCCGGGTGCTCGGATTACCATCAGGGGCTTATCTCTCCCCATAAAAGGAAGTGTGGACGTGTATTAAGTTGTCAACACTAGGAAAATGTGAGGTCCAGGATAGAGGGTCTGGGATTTCCCAGGTTCTGTTGTACACTGTGTGAGGGTAAGAGGGAGAGGGTGGTGTCTGGGAGTCATCCGAGGCTCACAGATTTGCACTATCAAGAGCACTTCGGTGGATTGTGCATCTCCTCCTTAACCTGAGGTTTCCTTAAGAGATCAGAAGGCAGTCTGGACATTGCTCACCTTGCCAATCTTATTTACTAGCTCATCAAGGGAAGAGAAGTGCTGATGTCCAGGACAGGTCTCATGGCTATGTGGTAGAAATGCACATTACAGAAGACTCGCTCTCTAAAGCAAAGGGAATTCTGCATGGGGAGAGTCTGAGCGAAGCAGCCAGAGAGTACTGCACGGGAATTGTTCCTCTGACACTAAACTTCCAATGACAAGCAGGTCACAAAACCTCCTGGGACCCCCCAGTCTCCTTGCTGTAAACTAGAGACACTATGACTTAACATGCCAGCTTCATGTGAAGGTTAAGTGAGACGATACGTACAATTTTCAAGGTTTTGATTAACCGTATGAAATAAAGATAAAACCACATTGAATTCATAACTCCAGGCTAACAGCATAGAAATCCGGTATGTTTGGAATCTGGGCACTCTGAAAGGTGAACAGATGCCTGATTTTATTAACTTTGTAGAAGTATGTTGAGAATAAGACTCCCAGGTGTCCAAGGGCTCTGAGTTGGAGATGTGGGTGCAGATCAATATCATTACACCAAGGTCCATGATAAAAAGATTCATTTTAGCCCAAACTCAGACACCATCAAAACATATAAATGTATTCTATTATCATGTACAACAAATCAGAACAAATAAAAACATTAAAAATTTAAAAAGACACCATCATTCTCCCCCAATGTGTCAGTGCCATCCATACAAATGGAGAATTGTTCACCTGTCCATCCATCCATTCCACTAATTGCTGAGGGTTCATGTGTGCCAGAAGCTGTATCAGGCACTGAATTCCCAAAGTATAGGAGACCCAGTCCTCCCCTCCAGGAAGAAGGTTGTTTAGTGAAGGCGAAGTTTCCAGCTGAGGTTTGGATGCGACTTGAGTATTCCCCAAAGGCACGTGTGGTGGAAGCTTGATTCCCAGCGTGGCCATGTCAAGAGTGGTGGAATGTTTAGGAAGTGGCCTCTGGGAGAGGGAGTAGGTCAGCAAGGGTGCTGCCCTCAGAAGGGATCAATGCCATTCCTTTGAGAGAGAGTTGTTAGGAAAGCTGGCCTTGGATGCCTCTTGCTTCTTTCCTTCCATATGATTTCTCCCTTCTGTACATGACCAGTTCCCTCACCCACTCCTCTGCCATATTGTGACACAGCTGGGAGGCCCTCTCAAGATGTCAGTGCCATGCTGTTTGGATCCTCCAGGGGCTGGAATCAACCTCTTCTAGGATGTTACAGCAACACAGAACAGAAGAAGACAACCCAGAAACCCACTACTTCACGCCATCGCCGAGCAACACACCATGACGGAGCACACACAGAAGCTGACCAGTCCAATCTGATGCATGGATCCTAGAGCTGCAGCTTCCAGCGTTGGCCTCCTCTTCTTCAACCCTCTTCTTCCATCTCACGGCATTCACAGAAGGACTCCACTCCCAGCCCCAGGCAGCTTCAACAGTTCTGACAGTTTGAAAGTTTTTCTTACATTGAGCCAGTATTTGTCTCCCGGTAACTCTGCGTAGCCCTGTGGAGCTGATCCCATCCTTCTGCCACCTGACAACCCTTCCAATGTCGGAAGTCAGCGTTCAGGTGACAGGTAAGCAGAAATAATCTTAGGCTCACATTGCACCTGGGAATACTGGGGACTTCTGGGAGGCATCCTGACACCAAGGGTGTGATAAGACTGTCTTATTCAGGATTCATGTGGGTTTTAAATGCTAGCCTCACTCATTTTGCTGGAATTTATTACACACATTAGCATTCATTATTTTGCAATGTGCTTACATTGACCAGGTAAGATGGTCCAGGATGCTTTCTCATTTCCATTTTGTTCATAAACAAAACAAGGCTCAGAGAGCTGTTGGGCTCCAGTTACCCAGCTAGCATCTCACAAATCCTGAGACCAGAACACACATAGCTGTTCCTACACTGATATCCTTTCCCTTCTGTTCTAGTTGTCTGACGTTCAGCCAGTCCTTTCTTGCCTGGAGATTTGTCTTTTTAAAGTATTGACTATAGCAATCACACCCTACATCAAAATCCCCAGGAATTCCTCCTAACTTATGGGTTAAAACTCCAGGCATCTAAAAAGACAGTCAATGCCCTCAACACTGTCCACCTGTAGGACTTTCCAGGAGAGCAAGGTGGGTGGGTGGCTGCCACACCAAGGAACCACAGCAGTGGGAATCCAGTGGTAAAGACCTGTACCAAGTGTATGGAGAACATAGAGGAGCAGGCAAGGATCCCCGGAGGCTTCCAGGAGTCGGGATGCCTGAGGCAGGATTTAAAAGTGTGCTTGCCACTCACGTGGTAGTAGAAGCAAAGATGGCGTGGAGGAGAGAAGTAGATTGGTGACTGTATGTTCAGGAAACCATAAGTAATTCTGAGTTGCTGGAGCACTAGGTACAGAAGAGGGCTTCCAGGAGGATGAGGCTGCATGGGACACAGGACCAGGGCCTGTAAGCTGTCATACAAAGGAGTTTAGACTTCATCCTGCAGGATGTGATCAGCCAATTAGGATCTGAAGCAGAGCAGTGTCCATGGCATTTGGGATGTGCATTGGAGAACCAGCCCTTTGGCACCCCTGGGAAGGCTGGAAAAGTTGGTGGGAATGGTCTGATAGCAGGTGATATAAGGAAACTGTTGCCCTGGTTCAAGGGAGTGAAGACAAAGGGCAGTCACAGTCACTACAGAAGAGCGAGGACTTTTGCATATTTTTTGGGGGCAGAAAAACCAACAATAACAACAATAAAATGATGCTTGGATGTTGTGGGAGATGAAGGAAGCGGGGAGTCAGGCTGCTGCTAGCACTTAGGGACTCCAGACAGGGAGGAGCACACTGTCTTCCTTGGTGCCATTTCTGAACCTATATCCAGGACCAGGTTTTGCAGAAAGAAGCAGCACATCATCTCTTCATAAATAAATGATTTATTTAAATAAATTTATTTATTTAAGTGTATTTTATTAGATAGTAAAATGTATTAAATACATTTATTAAATACATTATTAAATATATTAATATTAAATGTATTAAATCATTTAAATATATTTAAATAAACAAATTAATTTACTATGTAAATAAATATTTTTTAAAATTTATTTTTATTTTTTACAGACTGTATTTTGATTCATTGTATACAAATGGGGTACTACTTTTCATTTCTGTGATCGTACATGTTGTAGATTCACACATTCATGTAATCATACATGTACATGGGGTCATGATGTCTGTCTCATTCCACCATATTTCCAACCTTGGCTCCCCCACCCCTCATTTCCCTCTACACAATCCAATGTTCCTCTGCTCTTCTCTTATCTCCTTGTCCTGCCACCACCCATTATGTAACATTATCCACTTACCAGAGAAAACATTCGGCCTTTGGATTTTGGGAATTGGCTTATTTCACTTAGCATGATGTGATCCAATTCCATCCATTTACCTGCAAATGCCATAATTGTATTCTTCTTTATGACTGAATAGTAGTCCATTGTGTATATATACCACACTTCCTTTATCCATTCATCTATTGAAGGGCATCTAGGTTGGTTCCCCAATCTAGCTATTGTGAATTGAGCTGCTGTAAGCATTGATGTGGCTGTTTTGCTGTAGTATGCTGATTTTAAATCCTATGGGTATAAACCAAGGAGTGGGATGAATGGGTCAAATGGTGGGTCCATTCTAAGTTTTCTGAGGAATCTCCATACTACTTTCCTGAGTGGTTGCACCAATTTGCAACTCCACCAGTGATGTCTGAGTATGACTTTTCCCCACATCCATACCAACACCTACTATCACTTGTGTTCTTGATAATAGCCATTCTAATGGGACTGAGATGACATCTTAGGGTGGTTTTAATTTGCATTTCTCTAATTACTAGAGATGATGAGCACTTTTTCATATGTTTGTTGATCACCTGTATATCTTCTTCTGTGAAATGTCTGCCCAAATCCTTAGCCCATTTATTGATTTGGTTCCTTGTATTTTGGGTGTAAAGTTTTTAAAGTTCTTTACAAATTTTGGAGATTAGTGCTCTGTCTGAGGTGCATGTGGAAAAGATTTTCTCCCACTCTGTAGACGCTATTTTCACAGTATTGATTGTTTCCTTTGCTGAGAAAAAGTTTTCTAGTTTGAATCTATCCCATTTATTGATTCTTGCTTTCATTTCTTTTGCTCTAAGAGTTCTTGTTAAAGAAGTCCGGACCTAAGCCAATGTGATGAAGATTTGAGCCTACTATTTCTTCTATTTGGTGCAGGATCTCTGATCTAATTCCTCGATCCTTGATCCATTTTGAGTTGAGTTTTGGGCAGGATGAGAGACAGGGATTTAATTTCATATTATTGCCTATGGATTTCCAGTTTTCCCAGCACCATTTGTTGATGAGGCTATCTTTTCTCCATTGTATGTTTTTGGCATCTTTGTCTAGTATGAGATAACTGTATTTATGTGAGTTTGTCTCTGTATTTTCTATTCTGTACCATTGGCCTTCCTCTCTATTTTGGTGTCAATGCCATACTGTTTTTGTTACTATAGCTCTGTAGTATACTTTAAGGTCTGGTATTGTGATACCTCCTGCTTCACTCTTCCTGCTCAGGATTGCTTTGGCTATTATGGACCTCCAGATGAATTTCATGATTGCTTTCTCTATTTCTATGAGAAATGTCAGTGGGATTTTAGTTGGAATTGCCTTGAATCTGTATAGCACTTTTGGTAGTATGGCCATTTTGATAATATTAATTCTGCCTATGCAAGAACATGGGAGATCTTTCCATCTTCTAAGGTTTTCTTTCTCTTTTTTTTTTTTTTTGAGGCTATTGTGAATGGATTGTTTTTCCTAATTTCTCTTTCAGAAGATTCATTAGTTATGAATAGAAATGCATTAGATTTATGCATGTTGATTTTGTATCCTGCTACTTTACTGAATTCATTTATTAGTTTTCTGGTGGAGATTTTTGATCCTTCAAATATAGAATCATGTCGTTGGGAAATGGTGATAGTTTGAGTTCTTCTTTTCCTATTCATATTCCTTTAATTTCATTAGTCTGTCTGATTGCTCTGGCTAGTGTTTCAAGGATGATGTTGAATAGAAGTGGTGTAAGAGGGCATCCCTGCCTTGTTTCAGTTTTTAGAGGGAATGCTTTCAGTTTTTCTCCATTTAGAATGATGTTGGCTGTGGGTTTAGCATAGATAGCCTTTACAACATTGAGGTATGTTCCTACTATCCCTATTTTTTCTAGTATTTTGAACATGATAGGGTGTTGTATTTTATCAAGTGATTTTTCTGCATTTATTGAAATAATCATATGATTCTTAACTTTAAATCATATGATTCTTAACTTTAAGTCTATTGATATGATGAATTATGTTTACTTATTTCCAGATGTTGAGCCAACCTTGCATCCCCTGGATGAACCCCACTTGATCATGTTGTACTATCTTTTTAATATGTTTTTGTATGTGATTTTCCAGAATTTTGTTAAGGATTTTTGTATCTATGTTCATCAGGAATATTGGTCTAAAGTTTTCTTTCCTTGATGTGTCTTTTTCTGGTTTTGGTATCATGGTGATACTAGCTTCATAGAATGATTTGGAAGGGTTCCCTCATTTTCTATTTAATGGAATACTTTGAGGAATACTGGTATGAGTTCTTCTTTGAAGGTCTTGTAGAACTCATCTGAAAATTCATCTGGTCCCAGACTTTTCTTGTTCGGTAGGCTTTTGATGGCTTCTTCTATTTCATTGCTTGAAATTGATCTGTTTAAATTGTGTATGTCCTCTTGAATCAGTTTGGAAGGATCATATGTCTCTAAAAATTTGTCAATGTCTTCAAGATTTTCTATTTTGTTGGAGTATAGATTTTCAAAGTAACTTCTTATTATGTTTTGTATTTCAGTGGTGTCTGTCATGATATTTCCTTTTTCATCACAAATTTTAGTAGTTTGAGTTTTCTCCTTTTTTGTTAGTGTGGTTAAGGGTTTATCAATTTTGTTTACTTTATCAAAGAATCAACTGTTAATTTTGTCAATTTTTTTTAATTGTTTCTTTTCTTTCAATTTAATTGATTTCAGCTCTGATTTAAATTATTTCCTACCTTCTACTACTTTTAGTGTTGTTCTGTTCTTCTTTTTCTAGGGCTTTGAGATGTAATGTTAGGTCTTTTAGTTGTTGACTTTTAATTCTTTTTTTGAATGTGCTCCATGCAATGAATTTTCCTTTTAGTACTGCTTTCACAGTGTCCCAGAGTTGTTGATATGTTGTATCATTGTTCTTGTTTACCTCCAAGAGTTTTTCATCTCCTCCCTGATGTCATCTGTTATCATTGCATTATTCCATAGCATATCATTTAGTCTCCAGGTGTTGGAGTAGTTTCTGTTTTTAATTTTATCTTTGATTTCTAATTTCATTCCATTACAATCTGATAGAATACAAGGTAGTATCTCCGTTTTTTTTTTTTTTTTTGTATGTACTAAGGGCTGCTTTGTGGCATAACATACGGTCTATTTTAGAGAAGGATCCATGTGCTGCTGAGAAGAAAGTGTATTTGCTCATTGATGGATGGTATACGCTATATGTCTGTAAAGTCTAAGTTATTGATTATGTTATTGAGATCCATGGTTTCTTTGTTTAGTTTCTGTTTGGAAGACCTGTGCAATGATGAGAGTGGTGTGTTAAAGTCCCCCAGTATCATTGTGTTGTGGACTATTTGATCCCTGGAATTGAGAAGGATTTGGATGTGCCATTGTTTGGGGCATAAATATTTAAGATCTTCATTCTTTCTGATTTATGGTTCCCTTAAGCAGTATGAAATGTCCATCTTTATCCCTTCTGACTAACTTTGGCTTGAAGTCCGCTTTATCTGATATAAGAATGGAAACCCTTTTATACAGAGTCCACTTGTGTGATATGTTTTTTCCTATCCTTTCACCTTTAGTCTGTGGATGTCCTTTTCTATGAGATGAGTCTCTTGAAAGTAGCATATTGCTGGGTCTTTCTTTTTAATCCAATCTGCTGGTCTGTGTCTTTTGATTAATGAATTTAGGACATTAACATTCAGGGTTATTATTGAGATAAGACTTGTATTCCCGGTCATTTTAGCTTATTTTCAGTTTTTCAGCTTCTCCTTTGATTGACTTTTCCTTTAGGGTAATTCCTCCCTTTGCTGACTTGCATCGTTGTTTTTCACTTCCTCCTCATGGAATGTTTTGCTGAGAATGCTCTCTAGTGCAAGCTTTTTATCTGTAGATTCTTTTAACTTTTGTTTACAATGGAAGAATTTTATTTTGTCATCAATTCTGAAAGTTAGTTGTTCTGGGTATAAGATTCTTGGTTGGTATCCATGTTTCTTCAGAGCTTGAAATGTTTGTTCTAGGCTCCTCTTGCTTTTACAGCCTGGGCTGAGAAATCTGCAGATATCCATATCGTTTTCCCACATATGTAATCTGAAGCTTTTCTCTCCTAGCCTTTAAAATTCTGTCTTAATTTTGTACGTTAGGCATTTTCATTATAATGTGCCTTGGTGTGAACCTGTTGTAATTTTGTGCATTTGGTGTTCTGTAAGCCTCTCATATTTGATTTTCCATTTCTTTCTTCAGGTTTTGTTTTAAAATTGATTTAAGCTGATTTGATGAGAAAGACCTTTCTCTCATCTTTCTGTGGTGGCAAGGCCATTGGCTAGTCCCTTACCCTATCTTCTCTTTGTTTACTGCACTACAGGGACTTTTTTTCCCCTACCGTCAGGTGTGATTATGCTTTTGAGCCCTAACAAGAGTAATGATATTTCTACTTTCAGGCCAATGTATGCACGCTCCTGCATGCTTTATCCGTCCTGTCAGCCTGATGTGGAAGAACATGGTGGAGGCTTGAGAAGGACCAAGACTGGTCCCCAGATACTGTTTGGAAAACAGTCACCAATTAGGAGCAGTGACTTTAGAGATGACATCAGCAAGAAATAAGCTATCATGTTTGAAAAGGCCACCATGAAAGGGTTTGTTACAGCAGTTAGTCTTGCTTCTGTTCCCTATAATACCCAGAGAGGAGAGAGAAGGGTGTCTGGTTCTAGCCGTCAGTACCAGCCATGGTGTCTAGTAACTTTGCATTCGTTGCTTCACTCTGAGATCTTTCAATGCTCCCATTTTGCAGAAGAAATAAAATAACCCTGAAATTTATTGGTTGGTTTACCTTTATCCATGTTCCCCTAGACACAAGTATGTGAGGCTGTGCAATACAGTCTTAGGAAATTCTGTCCACTTTCCTCCCACACTTAGAAAATAAGATGATGATCAAGAAGGAAAAGAAGGTAGGAGAGGAAGAGAAAGAGAGAAGAGCTAATGCACTAAACTTTCATCCCTTTGAATTCAGATTCAGTGGGTATCAGGTAGATGAACAGGCATCGGCATTGGGCTGGCATGAGCATCTGGAACCAGCACCCCTTTCTGCTTTGGGGTACTCCTGTTGTCCAGTTCTCAAGTACCTTCCAATTTCAGTCTCAGTGCTTTAGCCACGCTGAACTTCTTTCAGTTCCTCAAAAGGGCCACGCTCCCTTCCTACCCAGGAACTGGCAAGTGTTTTTTCTTTTGGTGGGAGTGTCATGCCCCCTCCACTCAATTGGCTAATTTCCACCCATTCTTCCGCTTTCTGCTTAATCTCTCCTTCTCAGGGAAGCCATTCTTGACCCTGGACAGGGTTATGTCCCCTGATACACCCTCTCACTGCATCCCAGACTTCTCCTTTGTGGCGGTCATCTGAGTTTTGATTGTGTAATCACTGTACACTTCAGGGTGCATCTGGTATGTCCAGCTCCCCGAGGGCAGGGTTGTTGTCTGTCTGGTTGGTTTCTCGATTCCCAGAAACCAGCAGAGCCCCATAAATAGTGGGTAACCATGAAACAAAGATTTTCTCTTTGCAACACAATTTTAAAAGCAGACTTGTAGAAAGGCTGCTCTTCCAAAAGACTTTGTGGAAGACACAATGCACATGTGGAATTCTGAAATGAATCAGGCCACTTGGTAACTGGATAGTGACTTAAATCTAAGGATGAGATTTATAAGGATGAGAATCTTATCTTTTCAGTTTACACCTTCAGATTCTGTAAGTCTCAGACGTGCTAATGTGGATGGAGACTCTCAGCAGGTACTTGGGAGATTTTAACTGACAACTAGCACTGCCCAGTACCAGGGTTAATTGCAGATGCTTAGGATGCATTGCCTGTGAACTACAAGTGAGCAGCTCCACTAATAAGGTGAAGGAGTCTTTGTCTTTTGCGGGTGGGTGAAAAGACTGATTTAGTTCCTGGCCCAATAGCAGAGATGACAATGTTTTGATTCCTTTTTTCAATTTTTATATGTTCTTTTTAGATATACATGACAGAATGTATTTTGATACATTAGACATACATGGAGTATAATTTATTCTAATTAAGATCCCATTCTTGTGGTTGAACATGATGTAGAGTTATACTCTTGCTTTATTCATAGATGAACATAGGAAAGTTGTGTTCCATTCATTCCATTGTCTTTCCTATTCCCCTCTCCCCTCCCTTCCCTTCATTCCCCTTTAATTCAATGAACTTCCATCCCCCACCCCACTTATCGTGTGTTAGCATCCATATATGAGAGAGAACATTCAGCCTTTGTTTTTTTGGAACTGGTTTATTTCACTTAGCATGATGGTTTCCACTTCCATCCATTTACCTGAAAATGCCATAATTTTAATCTTCTTTATGGCTCAATAATCAATTGTGTATATATACTGCATTTTCTTTATTCATTCATCTGTTGAAGGACACCTAGGTTAGTTCCATAGCTTAGCTATTGTGAATTGAGTTGCTATAAACATTGATGTGGCCGCATCACTGTAGTAAGTCCTGATTATAAGTCCTCTGGCTACAAACCAAGGAGTGGGACAGCTGGGTTAAATGGTTGCTCCATTCCAAGTTTTCTGAGGCATCTCCGTACTGCTTTTCCGAGTGATTGCACTAATTTGCAGTCCCACCAGCAAAGGTGAGAATGATTTGATTTTAATCATGAAAGTTTACCTTCTTCACCAAGTAAAAAAGCTAAAAATAAATAGAAAGATCAGAAGAGTGAATGAAGGGGAACAGAGGAGGGAGGAGGCAAAGAGGAACTACTGGGGACCATAGTGGAGAAAATGATACTCCACGCATGTGTGATTATGTCACAGTGAACCCCACTAATAAATACATTAAAGAAGGATACTGAGAAAGGGCAGAACCCTAATGAGGCCACAGACTGAGCGGAGTCTTTCTTTGAAGGAACGTGGTGCCTTGGTCATCTGTAGCAGGTGAGATGTGGTTGAGGAGTCTGTGTCCTTAGATACTCATTTTGAGCGCCTGCTCCGTGCCAGCCACACCCTGTGGGGCACTTTTCCCTGTTGTTCTGTTTACTCCTTAGCCTAGCCTGATGACAAATCAATTACAGTTCCTATACTCATGATAAGGAAACTCAGGCCAAGGGGATTAAGTAACTTGACTCTAGTCTCACTGCTAGTAAGTCTGTCTGAAGCCAAATCCCATATACATAAGTACATTATATTCTACCCCCACTGAAGCACAGTTTGTGGAGTGTGAAGGCCCAATGAGTAGGCAGAAAGATCTAGTCCAGCTTTAATAATAATAATAATAATAATAATAATAATAATAATAAAAATAATAATGAAAAATGTGAATATTATTATTATCATTGCTTGACAACTTCTGAAACAACCAGAATTTCCATTGAAATTCAAAAGTTTCCATTTCCTTTGTTCAGAAGCTCACTGTTTCTGGTTTTCTTTCTCTGTTTGATGGTGTTTGAAACCCCCTGGCTAGAGAATATCTAGCAGAATGGAAAAAGCACTGGGCTGGGACTGTTCCTGACCCCGGGTCTCTAGTTGGCATGACTCTGGGGAACTCAGGCAAGACCTCAGAGCCTCACTTTTCCTTGTGTGTGAAACAGGGGCGGTCATTCAGCACATGCGGACATTACGGATTTTGAGATGATCCCCACCACAGCTGTTGCAGAATGTGTGCGGACGTCACACGATGTCCATGAGGGGCTACCTCTTTGCTTCCACTCTCTTACATCCTCACATCCTCCTGGCTTCCCATTCCTGGTGAGAATTTATGACTGGGCATCCCTAATAGCAAAAGCTCTCTTCCCAAGACTCACATACACCCTGAAGTTTTCCAGTTTTGCATGCAAGTGTGTCTTCTAGTTAGAGGAAAGGCGATTCTGTTTGGAGGCTGTGGACGTGAAGTGCCACCACAATGAGACTCATTTGCTTTCACTGATGTACGCGAATTCTTCATTTCTGGACACCTGTGTTACACAAACTCAATGTGACTGCAGCCCATGGCCTTACCTGGAGAGTGCTGTCACTGTGAGACTCAAAGTCGAATATTGCAGGGACTAATGATTTCATGGAATTGGTTATTTTTGTGACCAAAGAAGCCTGCTTGGGAGGTTTCTGTCACCATCAGGGACCCTTGATGGAATGAGGGCCTGTAGATCATTCTTGCTCTTGTTTATCATCTGGACGAGCTCTGTGCTCAGCTCTTCACCTTATCGGAGGAGACAGGCCAGCCTTGAGTGTGTCATGTGACCCAGCCAATTTTATTTCCACAATGGTATTAGAATGGCTGCATAATTAGCTTTACTAAACATGATGACTGTCTTGGATCTCTCACAGTTGCTAGAATAATTTTGTATTTTTTTTTTGAAAAAATAGAAGCATCTAGGGAAAGAGAATGGGATAAGGACCCAAAACACCTGGATCTCCATTCTGCTATTCCTGGGGGTATCTTGGGAGTAGCCAAAGTCTTCTGATCTTGTTAGCAGAGGGTCAAAGTGAGATGCAGCTCAGGGTGTGGCAAGAGGGAGCAGAGGAAGCTTCATTAGGTGGCACTTGACTTAAGTTGTCAACATGATGCACCAGCAGGCAGAAGCAAGCAAGAGGGGCCTCCTTCACAGAGGGGGCCGATCAGATGGAGCAAGGCAAAGTGAAAGCCAAGGATTGTCTCAGTGATCATGCAACTTTGCCTAGTGGGAAAGGGATGTGCTAGTGAGCTTGGGACCAGGTCATGGAAGGGCTCAGGGACCAAGTTCAAGTGTTTCTATTGGGCAACAAACAACTCTCAAAGACTGTTGAGCATGGGAGGAGAGAATGAGACACAATTAGGATGTTTGTTAAGCAGCCCATTTCTAACATTAAGGTTTCAAGGCAGCTCAGCAAATATGCAGCAGCAAGTTGAAGAGATCATTTGTTACTTACATTAGCCTTGCTTGGCAAGTGAACTGCCATATGTATTTCCACAGAGCAGATGTAGAAATCAAGCCTTGGGGAAATTCATATTCAAGGACATACTACTGAAAGAATGTAGGAGTACAAGCTTGTGTTTTCATTCCATGCCTTATTTTTGTGGTTGGTAGGGTCCTGTTGACGCTATCAATTCTTCTGGACTTCAACTGGAGAGTAGGTAGTCTTTGCTTTGATGTCTTACTATGGTTTCCATCTTGGGCTTGGGTGTTCTTCCTAGATTCAGAAGTGGAAAGAGGCCACCATGGCATCAGTAAAATTCAGTCATTAATACTTGGTGGAGACATCATTTGCTCCCTCTTTTAACATTCCTGACTCAGAAACAGCATTATTTTCATTGGCTCTTGTGGAGGCTGGAAATTGTCTAAAGAATGCTAAGCAATGAGAGTCTCTAATTTTTCTACATCAATGCTGATAATGAAACTTCAGTCCTTGCAGTTGATACCACCGTGGAAGCCTATGCCACCCTTGAAGAGCAAAAGAAATGTGAATCTTTACAAATACCTTCAGAGAAGATGGTACTTTTTTTAACGTACTCATAGATAAGCCTGAAGAATCCACTTAACAGGTCCAGATTTCCTGAGGACCTCAGTGTTGGCTCTCAGGGCAGGCAGGAACAGGATGTGAAAGAACTGGATGTTTATTTCCTGAGTTGCACTTCCAATGATTGAAAAAATAAAGATTGCTCAGGAGGCTCAGATAGGAGGATTGCAAGTTCAAAGCCAGCCTTAGCAAAAGTGAGGCACTAAGCAACTCAGTGAGACCCTGTCTCTAAATAAAAATACAAAAAATGAGACAGACATCATTACACTATGTACATGTATGATTACACAAATGGTATGAATCCACATTGTGCACAACCACAGAAATGAAAAGATGTATCCCATTTGTGTACAGTGACTCAAAATTCAGTCTGTAAAAATTAAAAAAAAAATAGGGACTGGGGATGTGGCTCAGTGGTCGAGTGTCCTTCATGCAATCCTAGGTATACCCCCCAAAAAAGATTGAAAAAATGAATTTTTGCTTTTGGACATGAGACTGGGAATTAGTCAATGTCAGGTGAAGCACTGGTTCTGAAACTCGTAAAAATTTTGGGAAGTCACCTGTACAGAACCTCAGTTTTCACACCTGTAAGGTGAGTCTAACACAGTCTTCCATGAAAGGTGTTAAGCAGATGCATTTAGCATACAATGTCTAGACTGGGCTCTGACACATCACAGATACTTGTTAAAAATTAGGTGCTTCTGGACTTAGTACTTCTTTCTTTTATGTTTTGGATATCTGACTTGAATTTTTGCTTTTCATGAGTTCTCCTGTGGTGCTGCTAACTCTTTATTAGTTCCTGGATTTCCCTCCAGTTATTTGTGTCACAGAGAACTTTGCAAACCTGCAAAGACTTTACGTGTATCCTCTCCCCATTCAGGATGCCTCCCTTATTGTATTTCTAGCTTCTTAAACTTCTGTATCAAGGGTCCATTCTAAAGCCAAAGTCAGATGTTCAGATGTAAAAAAAAAAAAAAAAAAGATATCATGGAGATTAGAGGAAGATCACATTTCTGAGCTCTCAAAAGGTAATTTTACATTCTTTATATTTAGAGGCAGGGTGTCATTGAGTTGCTTAGTGCCTCTTTTTTGCTGAGGCTGGCTCTGAACACAAGATCCTCCCGCCTCATCCTCCTCAGTTGCTGAGATGATAGGCATGCGCCACCATGCCTGGCTATTGCTGGGTTTTAATGTGAGAGACTCGGAGTCTTCTGCTACTGAAGGTAACATCTCATCCCCTCTTCTCTTCACTTCCATCTCCACAGTCATGCTTTGCATTGTTCAGGAATTCTAGAAGTTTCCTGCTGCCACATTGACTGGAACATGCTGGAATGCTCTGTCATAGAAGAGGTGCACAAGACCATCAAGGTAGGCAGTCCCAAGAGCAAACCCTAGCTCCCCTGTTTTCGCTCAAATATTTAGGACAAGCTGCTTAACCTTGATCATGGGTGAGATTTCCTGAAAAAGTGATTCAAGCAGTATGGAGATTCCTCAAAAAACTAGGAATGGAACCACCATGTGACCCAGCTATCCCACTCCTCAGTATATATCCAAAGGATTTAAAATTAGCATGCTACAGCTACATTGGTGCTTATGGCTGCACAATTCACAATAGCTAAGCTATGGAACTAACCTAGGTGCCCTTCAACAGATGACCGGATAAAGAAAATGTGGTGATATGCACAATGGAGTATTACGCAGTCATAAGAATGACTTTACTACTTTTGTTCGAAAAATAATGCTATGATTCTGAGGTTCACGTGGAGGAGCCTAAATGGGGAGCAAGCTCCAGAACAACACCCCCATGGGAGGGAAATAGGATTGAGCAGAAGTTGGACCCACATGTAATTCAATGCCCCCCCGCTCCACAATCCCACAGGGAATACTGGAGCTAGGTGCTCTTCCAGGATTGTCCCCACTGGAGACAAGGATCAGGGCCTTGTTGACCTGTCATGGATGAAGGCTGCCTTCTGGGGGGCTATGATTTGAGATGAGGACACACTGTTTAAGACTTGAGGCAGTAACCAGAGCTGTGGTGGCAGGTGGAATGAGAATCTCCATCCCCAGGGACCCCTGGGCAGCCCACTCACCTTCCCTACAGGCTCTGTGAATTACTAGGTCAGAGAGTTTCCTTGACTATTCTAAGATTAAAATCCCTTAAACTCACATCACCTCTGCCTTGATTTATTTTCACCAGTACTATTTATCAGGAAGGGCCCACTGCACTCCTTTGTGTGGTCTTCTTGGGAGTGCTCTGGAGCTCCGTCTCTAGATGGAGTTTACAGTTTACGGCTTGAGGACAGGGATTTGATTTGTTCATGACTGTTGGCCCAGGTCCTAGAACAGGGCCAGGCACAGGCTAAACTCTTAGCAAGTATTTGTTAATTGAGGATAAATACATGGCAGACCAATCACTTGCATACGGGCAGCGCCCACCTTCTCAGCACGTACGTTAACTAACACAGCTTCACAATTTTCAGGAGGCTCTAGTATGAGTCCCATTTCACAGATGAAGAAACTGAGGCACAGAATGTTTAGGCCATGCAGCTAAGCAGTGCTGTACTCTGAAGCAGGACCAGGTGACTGGATTCCCTCTCTGAACCACTGTCCTCTGCTTCCTCTTAGAAGGTTCTGGGCCTTTGCCAGTGCTCCCCCACCCCTCCTTCCTTCCTTGCTCCTCCTGGATGGCATGTGGTCATCACATAGTCGGATGCCTCAGAGTCTCCTTTGTGTCTTTGCTGTCTTAAAGTTTCAGTGCAAGATGTGGGAGAGTCAGTTCCTTCCCTCTCTTGCTGTTTCTCAATACTAGCACCTGAGAACCTAATTGATCATGCAACTGTTTTTTTTTTTTTTTTTCTTTCTTTCTTTCTTTTTGTAGCCATTGGCAAAAGAAAAGGCTATTTGGGTTTATGGTGCTCTTTTGCAAGCATTATCTCATTTAATCGGCCAACTCCCTCAAGAGATGGGCAGTACCAGGATGGCCACCTGCATTTTATAGATGAGAAAACAGGCTCAAAGAAGTTATGTGAAGCAATTGAGAAAGAATTTCTAATCCTCTCTCCCACGGTTGTTCTGTTTGACTGTTCCTTCTTCCTTGCTGGAGGATGAATGGCAGGAAGCCCAAAGTCTTTCTGTGCTCCTGATTTAGGGACAGTCACATGGACATTGGGGAGCATGCTCATTTACTTTTCTGTTTGACAAATAAGGACTCCAAGGCTCGAAGAGATTGCAGGCTTTCCCTGCAGTGTAATGATGTCCCTGAAGCAGGCATGTCACTCACGTGGGGACGCTAACTCCATTGAGGGTGCTCTTCAGCACCCCACATGCTGCTTCTAACTGAGCTGTTCTGGGGTCTGATTCAGAGCCCCAACCCTCTTTCCTTTAGAAGTGTCATAGGATTCAAGGTAAAATTTAAAAAGTAATAATAATAATTAAAAATTTAATTGCCTAGTTTACTTTTAAAAAACTCAGCAGGTATCACTCTGCTGGGCCTGGAGGTGTTCAAGGAGAAATATTGGCAGAAATTATTTACTAAAAAGAGCTTCTTTTTATCCAGGGCCACCAGCAAAACTGCATAGTATTCTCTAGAAGCCTAGGGGAGGACAGGAATCTTTTTTTTTTTTTTTCCTGTTTGAATTTAATTTATTCTCGGAGCAGGAATGGCAATCTTCCTGAGCTCCTGAGGACAGGTAAATGCCAAGAGCCTGTTTCACACAGCCTGTGGGATACCTCGTCCTTGCTGATGGACTACGGAGCCTTTTCTGAGCTCCAGGCAGAGATGAGTGGACACCTAAAGTGGCCATCACCAGGCAGCAGGAACCCAGGAATACACATCTGCTTCTTGAGAGAAGTGACTACAGGGGTACAGGTTGACATTCTGTTCTTACGGCAGAAAAACTCAGTCCTGTTCCTGGACTATCAACTTGAGAAGCTTGAGAAGCAATGATGACAATTGAAGCCATGGTGGCTAGGGCAGGGATTTGAGAGCTTTGACTAAAGAAGGTGACAACAAAAACAAAACAAGAACCACTTGTGGACTGAGGTTAGGAATGGTCATGCGGCTGCCTGGCTCTGTCACATGGAAAGCTGTCGTGTTGAAGACAGCACATGAGTGACCACACAGAGAGGGCGAGTTCTGAGCACCCAGCTGACGCAGCTGTGCAGCAGAGATGAGCCTTCCCAAACCACACCGCCATTAGCTAAGTAGAACATGACTATTCATACATCATATTTGGGATGTGATTTGCAGAACAGATAACAATAGCCCATGCCATTCACGACAGACTGCAATGTGAATCACAGTCTGCAGTACTTGACAGGGAAAAATGCAGCATCTTGTATTTAGATTCGAATAAGCATGAATCAAATGCACCGCACACAGGACTTCACGTTCACTTGTCTAACAAACTGATGGATGAGTGCGTCAATCATCTCTCAGGAGGATGCACTGAGGCTCTGGGGCTGACCAAATTCCTAACTGGGGCCAAACATGGAATGATGTTGTTCAGAAGCTGCAGAGCTCAAGTTTTAAAAAAAGGAATGACTTTCGCACTTTCTGAAATGATTTGAGGACCAGGAAAACTCAGGACAGAGAACTTTGGGAATTCTAATGTAAGAGGAGCTGAAAAACTGAAGGGTGGCCAGCAGGGTGCCCAACCTTTAAAATCAACTCCAGGAAAAGTTGAAAGATCTTTATTTAGCCTGGAGAACAGAAGAGAGACAAAAGAGTTGTTTCAGCTCTTGGAGGAGGCGACAGGCTTCTTTTCTGTTGTCTAGAAGTTGGATTAGAACAGAAAGGCCAATGTTAGGAAGTAGCAGTTGGCACACTTTTCCCGTAAAGGGGCAGATGGTAGATATTTTAGGCTTCGCAAACCATGTGGTTACAGCAACTCAGCTCTGCCTCTGTATCATGAGAGAAGTCACCATCAATAAGGACACCAACCAGTGTGGCCGTGTTCCAGTAAATCTTCATTCATAGAAACAGGCTACGGCCAGGGAGGCCCGTAGAGCATCGGCTTCATTCAGTCCCTGTATAAGAGATGGTCTCTTCCTCTACATGAGCCCAAGTTTCCCAATAAATAAACCTATTAAATTTCAGAATTGCTGGTGAGGAGACTGAAATATCCATAATGTATTTAAAATAGTCTGGGTGGACCAGACTGAGATAAATAGTCTCAATACAGATATATGGCAAAGTTCCTCTATTAAGAAAATGTGTGTTTATGTATGTGTGTGTACATGTCTAAATATACTATATGTCATATTATGTATACTTATATATACACATATAACTCAATAAGAAGACATCCCTGCAAAGGGGTAAACATCTTGATCAAAAGAAGATATAAAGAGGCAATGAATATATTACACAACATTTTGTCAGGGAAATGCAAATTTAAATGCCACAATAAATGACCAATATGCTCATTAAAATGACTGAAATTAAAAAGACTGACAACACCAAGTGTCAGTGGGGGGTGTGAATAACGGGAATGGTCGGTGTGGCTGGAGAGTGTGATGGTCAGAATCTCTTTGATGATTCTTCGACAGCTTCTTACAAAGGTAAGCATTCACTCATCATCCGTCAGCCATTCTTCTCCCATGAAACCAGGTGTCCACAAAAAGACTTGGGCACAAATGTTCACAGCAGCCTTACTTCTAATAGTTCTAAATAGAAAGAGTCCCAAGGGCTGTGAACAGATGAATGAGTAAACACATTGTATTATATGCACTCAAGGAATATTATTCAGTAAGAAAAAGGATAAACTATTGATAATACAACATGAAGGACTCTTACAATGGGTTGAGAAAAGAGGCCAGACTGAAAATATATACTGCTGTGTTCCCTATGCCTGAAATTCTGGAACAGACACAATTTACCTATCATGACATACCAGATTAGTGGAAGCCAGATTAATGGTGCCTGGGGCTGGGGATGGAATGGGTTGGCTTTGAAAGACTATAAAGAAACTTGATAATATGAAGTCTATATTTTCATGCCTGTATAATTGTATCAGAATGGACTCTACTGTCATGTTTAACTAAAAAGAACCAATAAAAAATAAATAAATAAAAAAATTTAAAAAAGGATATGTTTTCTCCTCCTCCTCACTGGGGATTGAATCCAGAAGTGCTTTAAACATCGACCTACATTCCCAGCACTTTTTATTTTATTTTTTTATTTTGAGACAGGGTCTCACTAAGTTGCTTAGGGCCTTGCTAAATTGCTGAGCCTGGCCTCAAACTTATGATCCTCCCGTCTCAGCCTCCAAAGACCCTGCAATTACCACACTGGGTTCAAAGGAATGTTTTCTACAGTGGCCGTGATGGAAGTTATAAGGCTGTGTGCATTTGCCAAACCCCATCAAACTGTGCCAGGGACTTAACATGAGCAGATTTTATTGCAGGCAGATTTTGATGAAATAGAATTGATCTTAAAAAAGCCAAATGACCATCCTTTTGGGATTATGATAGTCACAATAATGATAGGGACCCTCATTTTTGTGTGTGTGCTTACGTTGTACCAGATACTGGGCCAGGTGTTGTGAGTCCTGCACATATTCACTTCTGCAGCTCTATTTGAAGGTAGTGGCTGTATCTCTGTATAATAAATGGGAAACGCAAGCCTTAGAGGGATTTCATAATTTTCCCAAGGCCATGCATTAGTGGTTTGCAGAGGTGGGGTTTTAAACTGGATCTTTCAGACCCTCAGACTCCAGACATCTTAGATAGAAGGCTGAACCCTATAACCTCAAAAGTTCCCCTAATTTGAGATTCTGGAAATATTTAAAGACATTGCTTGTTTGATGTTGGGCCAACAGATAAGGATCAAGTGGTCCATTGCCTAATTTGGGAGTATTTCTGAGTCATTTGGGGAGTAGAACCACTGTTAGCCAGTCAAAATGACGGTGAGGATTGCTTGGGAAAATAATCTGAAACGTCATCTGGAGCATGTGAATGTCAACCCCTGGCTGAAAAATAAAATGTGGTTGTGTTTACTGTTCGGACTCATCTTGCTGTGACGTACAGAGCATTTTTCAGGAGAACTGATGGGAGAGTGACAGGCCAGTATCTCTGTCATCCAAAAGTAATTCAACTGTTATCTCCTGATAGCCATGGCTGGGCTTTCCCATGGTCCCAAGTATTTATCGGATTAGAAAGTTAGATTTTCCAGTGCTGAAGGAGACTGGCGGGCTGCTGTGTGAAGCCACCTCCAGTCGGAATCAGGAAGCACAGGGATCCTCTTCTCTCTGTTCTTAACAAGCTGGTCCCTTGGGTAACTCGCTCTCTGAATCCCGGTTTTCTTGTGTGTGGAATACAATGGCGGGCACTTCATTACTGTTTAATCTTCAATTAGGAGTTCAATCTACAAATCTGACAATAAACCTACTGGTTTCTATAGCCTTATTGGCAAATGAAGAAGCAAACAGTGGTAGTCAGATCTGCCGCAGCAGAGTAACCCGATGATCAGTGGCTTCTAACTGCAAGTTTTATTCCCTGCTAGGGGTTTGCAGGCTGTTTTGGCCTATGGTTTGGGTTTTGCATTTGTGTCAGGTTCAGGTTTACTCCTTGTGTCTCATTCTGGGTCCAGGCTGCAGAGGCAGCAGCCGTTTGGACATGCTTCTCATTACACAGGACAGGGAGAGAGACCCGACACATGCAGAGCTCAGAAATGAGTGGCCAATTCCAAACATAGCCCACTGGCCAAAGCACATCAGGTGGCCACACCCAAAGTCCTGGGGGGGTGTGCAGAGAGGTCAGCCCTGCCCACAGTGTCCAGCAGGGGAGAGGGAACAGTAACCTCCGAGAGTCCAACCTCAAACACAGGACAGTTCTAGGTAGCTGGGTCTGAAAGGAAGAATTTTCTTTCCCATTTACTCTGGAGTTGGCTTACCGGGTCCAGGCTCCTTGCTCTCCCGGCTGCTCACTGGTGGGCTGGTTCTTAGGAAAGAACCAGTTCCTTTCTGGACTTGGAGGTCGAACTGCGAGTTCTTTGGGGATTGAGGATGAAAGAGCTTTCAGCATTTCTGATCGTTCCTGGCGTCTGCGTATCATTTGGAACAGTGTTGACCTGTAGGAAGGCATTAGTGATCTTTGGGGATCTTAACAGAATCAGGAAAGCATTTTGAAGTGGAGATTTAGTCTCTGAGGAAGGGCGTGTGTTCTATCTTGCTTTCATACCTCAGGCAACATTCCCTCGGACCACATCAATTCCTGAACGTCAGACAGGCAAAAAGGAGAGGGCTCCGGCCCTCCCTCTGACCCTGCAGCTTCTCCTCTGCAGGAGGCATCCATGGGCTGCGGACCTCGGCCTGGGGCAAGCCTGTGCTGTGGTCTGTTGGGTTAGTCAGACTTCCACTGACTCGAGTCTGCTGGGGGTTGTTTTGAAGATAGTAGGTACTCTCAGGTTCACAGGGATGGATAATCTCTACAACTTGTTAAAGGAAAGAGGCAAATTGGCAGGCACATACCAAATAATGATGAGTGCATTTCTGAACCAAAAAACTCATGGTATCTACTTCAAGGCACCCATGAACCAGTTCTGTCTTTCTTTGATATTGATGAGTAACAAGAGTCTTCATTTGAGTGGGAAAAAATGGCAAGCTGGTTTTTATTTAATATTAGTAAGAGTTCAAATTCACTTTTCTATTGCCCTGGCCCCCAGCCACCCCTAAACCCTGCTTCAAAGACTTATTATCCAGACAGCTGTTCTAGAACTTCTGGGGTCCTGACTGAGCAGGCGCACAAGAGAGGGAGTCCTCAGGGGAATCTTTAGAAGCCTCAGAGAACTCCCACCTGCAGCCCAAAGAACATGGCCGGCCTCTATACAGCTGAGGCCAGGACTCTTTAGGGCCCTAGAAAAACCACGGAACAGACTTAAATCCCCACAAACTCAGTATGGATGGGACACCTGGGGCACAGACAGGTCCCCCCTGTGTCTTGCTCAAGGTCACACTGCAATGCAGGAAGAGGGGCACACAGGAGCCTAGAGCTCCTTGCAGTCTGGACGGGGCCTTTCCAGGACAAAAAAATGTTACCTGACATGTTCCTAATCTCCTCAGATTTGCAATTCTCTGAATCCTTGAGTAAAACCCAGAGCACTTTGCTGTGATAGCTCACAGTCCCACCATTGTTGCCGAATAATACTTACTTTTCTGCCTTTATTAAAAATCTATTTGATATTGGTGGGGATGAGGGGAAAAGGCACACTCATACATTGCAGTATTGGTGCAGCCACCATTTGACCAGCACTAGGGAGATTCCTCAGAAATCTTGGAATCTATCCCGCTCCTCCGTTTATACCCAAAGGACTTAAAATTAGCACACTACAGTGATGCAGCCACATCAATGTTTCTAGCAGCTCAATTTGCCACAGCTAAACTATGGAACCAACCTAGATGCCTTCCAACAGGTGAATGGATAAAGAAACTATATGGTGGAGTATTTCTCAGCTTTAAATAAGAATGAAATTCCTGCATTTGCTGGTAAATGGATGAAATTGGAGAATGCCATAAGTAAAATAAGCCAAACCCCCCAAAACAAAGGCCGAATGTTTTCTGCGATATGTGGATGCTAATTCACAATAAGAGGGAGCACAAGGGAAAAATAGAGTTATTTTAGATTAGGTAGAGGGCAGGGAAGTGAAGGGAAGGGGCCTGGGGGTAGGAAGGATAGTAGAGTGAAACAGACATTATTACCTCATGTACATATATGACTGCGTGACCGATGTGATCCTACAATATGTACAATCAGAAAAATGAGAAATTATACTCCATTTATGTATGACTTATCAAAATGCATAAGTACATTCTACTGTCATGTAAAACTAGTTAGAACAAATCAAAAAATAAAATGTAAAAAATAAAAATAAAGATAAAATTTATTGGCTAGAATAAATCAATATGCAACAAAACTACTGCTGGAACTCTAAAATGAAGATAAAAGACGTTTCTTTAGTTCATTTCAATGACACATGCCAATCATCTTCAAATAGCAGTGTTAGGTGGTAAGGGGAAATCAGACTGAAGGGCCCCCATCTCAACCCTCAGGACACTTTCCTGCTTAGGAGAATAAACAACTAAGTGAAACACAAACACGTGGGATGTCCTGGGGAGGACAGTAACAACAGCCACCATCTCCTGAGTGCTTATTATGTGCCAGGCCCTGCCCTAAGCACTACATGCAATCTTTGATTCTCATAATGACTCCATGAGGCAGATGCTTCATTTGCCAGATGAGGAAACTGAGGCATGAGTGACTAGGGGCAGACCTGGGATGTGAACCCAACAGGCTGGCTCTGGGGCTCCCACACTTATCACATGGCAATGCTGTTCCCCAAGAAGCCATGTCCTGGGAGGGAGGCTCAGGAGACATTCCAGCAGAAAGGGCGGGATGGGGCAGAGCAAGCCTAGAAGTAGGGGGACCATGTGTATGAATCGAGGACAGAAAGGGAGCTTCTCTTCCATCCCACACATGCACTGTTCCTGGGTGGGAAATCTCTACACCCACATGCAATATGGATGGCCTGCATTTTTCTAGAAAATTAATTAGACCCAAGACCACAGCTCAGATAACACGCCTTTTCTTCAAAGCTTTCCCATTGGTCCATAATTTCTCAGTTGAGAATCAAATTAAGGTTTTCGAACCAAAGGGGCCATTATCTGTATGATTGTTCCTTTCATATTTCCTTTAGAAAACTTTTCTTTTAAACCCTAAGTAGAAATAGCACAGAAGAAAAATGAACAGGAATCGACTCTTACAATCATCCAATCAACACTTGTAAATCGTACGATAGAAAGACGATGCTTATCCATGTACCACCCACAAGCATCTCTCCCTATGCAGCCACATTTGAGCATTTGAGAAGCTGCTCAGGGCTTCTTCCTGAGTCACCCGTCAGGAGGGCTTTGGAGAGTTGCTGCAGGTTTTCTGGTTCACATGCTCCATCCCAAGGAAACATACCAAGTTCCCATCCCTATGAAGCAGTGCAAGCTTGCTTTATAGAAATGGACCCAACCTGGACCCTTACAGGGGAAGGAAAGCAGACAAGTTCTGCCCTTATTTCTCCTTTTGATAATTAGAGGCCCTGGGGGAAAGCAGAGAATCGGACAATCTTTTATTCCCAGGCCTGGTGTCTGCACACCCTGACCTTCCACAGGGGTAGACTACCACAGCGTGTGATAAATACTGCAGGCCCTTGCCCGGGGTCAGGTTTGAAGCTGAACTTGGAGTTATAGCCCTGTGAAAGGGGGCTCATGGTAGTGTTGCCTGTAGACTCTGCCAGGCACTGGCTGTCCACCTTGCCTCCAAGCACCACCACCGTGGCTGCATTTGGTTCTCACACCCACTCTGCTTGTGGGCAAGTTATCCCATCCACCAATGGGCTCCAAACACTGAAGCCATTTGTCCAGGATGACACACCAAGGACGAGGAGGGAGGAGGTCCAGTGGAGAGTACCGTGGGCCAGGGTGTGGCAGGTGATCAGAGGGCGGGTCTGAGAGGCAGATTAGAGACGGCCGAAGCTGAGCTTGCCCTCCAGCCTGCGAATGGAAGGTGGGGCTGATTCTCATTTGGAGCTGATGTACTTGCGACTAGCAGTGAAGGCGGAAAAAAAAGGAAGCCTGGTTTCTAATTTTATCTTCTGTGGCACTTCACCAAAAATCCCCTCAAGGTGGCCGGAAGTAGGGAGCCCTCAAGGGGAGGTGCCCTGGAACAGCATGCGAAGGCGAAGGCGAAGGTGCTGGCCTGGGGCCCTGGGAGGTCAGCCCTCACGTGCCCCCTCCCCCACCGCACCTGTCAGCAGCTACTAGGCTTCTTCTGTTCTGCTCTCCATTTGCATGATGTGATGCCCATATGGTGCTGTTTTATTTACCTATTTGAAGAGAATGACTCCTTGAGCAAAAGAAACCGGAAGCCCATGTCCTCTTTACTTTTCTAAATGAGGAACCTGCTTGAAGAATAGGATCCATTTCTTCCAGAGAACAGTTGCCAGCGGGTGTTTGTCTTGCCAAGGGGTCCGTGGCAGGGGCCTCTCCAGCCAGGTGCATTAAGCACCACCTGCTTCTATCTTTTCTGTGATGGATGGATAGACAGGAAGCTCAGGAAGTGCACTGAGCTCACACTGCCCAGACGGATCAAAGGCTCGCAGTAGCTGCTGCTTGTGATTCATCTGGGATTGCCAAAGAGAAACCTCAAGTTTGCCATTTTAGGTGTTGATTTTGCAGTTCACACATGGTCTCTTAATATTCTTCAAGATGAATTTTCATCCTGTGTTACCTTGGGGGTAAGAGAGCAAATGTTTCAACCTCCCCTTGTTCTGGAAATGATCTTTGACCACTCATTCATCTGCTCATTCCTTCTTGGGTCGCTACCCTATGGTCAGACATCAAATGAGCCTTGGGAAAAGGAGAGCACCAATCTTTTATTCCAGGTCTGGAATCAAAACATCAAATAAATAAAAAAGACCTCTGAAGATACAATTAAAGGAAGAGCCCATGGTTTTTCAAATACCTTAGTTCAGCGCTTATTTTTTAAACAAACATTTATTTTAGGAGCATGATATGCCTGGAACTGGACTTGAAGCTGGACTTAGGGTTGGAGAAAAGCCAATCTCTGCTTCAAATCTGTTCAGACTTTGCTTATTTCACAGCTTCAAGGTCTCAGTTTCATGATAGGTACAAAGGAGAGCCCAGGGAGTACCAAGCTCTACAGAATTGGAGGACTCTGTGGTATACTTAATGCAAAATTTATTTTCATGTGCATTTCTCTGGGGAGAGGGTTCCTGAATTTCATTGAATTATTCAAGGGTCACAAAGAAAAATGCTTTAGACCCATGGCCTTTGCAAATGCAGCAAACTTTTAAAATAACTTACGTCTGGTTTTCTATAAGGAGAGTCTTCCCTCCTTCATCCCCTGCTCAGTTCTGGTGGGTTTTCTCCATTTGGGGCCTGCTCCACTCACCATGAAGTTCATTTTGAAGAGTGAACTTCTTAAAAGCCAGGCCAATGTATTTGTCATATCTACATCCCCAGCATAGGGCCCTGTGCCCCCTAAGTTTTTGCATTTTCAGTAGTGCTTAGCTCTGTGTCTTGCAGCAAGCAGGAGCTCTGGGAAAACTGGGCTGATTTAATATGCCCTGATTTTGTCACCTAAGTCTCCAATTGAGCTTTTACATAGCCCCAATTCTGCTCATCTGGCCTCTGTGAGATATTCTGGTATCTCTCCCAAGGCAGGGTGAGAATAAAGAAGATTCCCTAATTGGGGTGTGTGCACACACGCGTGCTTACTCTGAAAATTCTCTGACACTCACAACCCAAATGCTTTGTTCCTCAACTATCATGTGGAGAGAGGTGTTTGGACACCATATTAATAATAGCCCTGAGTATGTATGTGGCACATTCCATTTTCAAAGGCATTTATAAACACTGAGAGATGAAAGCTAGCACTACTCATCTTGGGAGAAGGGAATGTTAATCACACCGTGCCCGTTCCTTAGGGAGGGCCACAGGATCTGCAAGTTGGAGAGTCCCTGTGCAAACTCCAGCCCTGCATGAATAGGGCTGAGGATTCCTACCACCTCCTCTGCAAGCAAGTTCAAGCAACCCTGGAATTTTCAATTTTCTTTCTATCTGTCTATCATCTATCTATCTATCATCTATCTATCTATCTATCTATCTATCTATCTATCTATCTATCATCTCTTTTTCCCTTCATCCCTCCCTCTCTTCCTTCTTCCCCCTTCTTCCTTCCTTCCTTTTCTTTTATTTTCCTTTCTTCCTCTCTTTCTTCCTCTCTCTTTCTCCCTCTCTCTTTCTTTCTCCTCTTTCTTTCTTTCTTTCTTTCTTTCTTTCTTTCTTTCTTTCTTTCCTCCTCTTCTCTTCTCCTCTCCTCTCCTCTCTTCTCTTCTCTTCTCTTCTCTTCTCTTCTCTTCTCTTCTCTTCTCTTCTCTTCTCTCCTCTTCTCCTCTCCTCCCCTCCCCTCCCCTCCCCTCCCCTCCTCTCCTCTCCTCTCCTCTTCTCTCTCTTCCTTTCTTTCCCTCTCTGCTTCGAAACCCTGCTGAAATTACAGATACCTGAACAAAATGGTATTGCCTAAATTTGGGGAGGTTTGAGATATATCAATAGATAATTGCAACACCTGGGCAGACTGGGATACCTGGTCACCCTATGTGCAGTGACATTTCAGGCAGTATAATGCCACCCGGCATTGCTCCTGGCCTCAGCACCCATCTCTTGCCTGCAGTTCCATGACCTCGGGACAGAGTGCACACCTTTGCCTCTCCCGGCTGCTGGCTCCTTGGTGTGTGAGTCTCACTATTGTTACTCTGCAAGAGACAAGTGACTCCACTCTCTACAGTCCTGGTATGGAGAAGCTGGCCGAGCTGTCTTTTCTCTTTGGTGTTTAACAGTTAAGGTGAATATTTGCCGAATGGCCCTACTTCTGAGGGCTGTGGTACGTGCTTGTCACATGTGTAATCTTCCAAACCCAGTGAGGTAGGTGATACTCCTCATCATACCTGCAGATCAGGAAGCTGAGGCCCAGAGAGATGAAGCAGCTCATCTAAGGCCCA
The DNA here is from genome assembly GCA_020662805.1 of Glaucomys volans. Classification (NCBI taxonomy): domain Eukaryota; kingdom Metazoa; phylum Chordata; class Mammalia; order Rodentia; family Sciuridae; genus Glaucomys; species Glaucomys volans. The sequence goes on along the minus strand of JAJEJO010000520.1, from coordinate 431,344 downwards.
GAGCTAAGAGGCAGTAGAACTAGGATTTGAACCCAGGTCTGTCTGGATTGAGAGCCAAGCACTTATTAGGAGTAGCATGGTGTGAATCAATATCCTGTTATTTGCATGTTGCGTAGGGGTGTTTAGGGATGAGAACGTGCTGCTTTCCACCCTTTGCCCCCAGGCATTCTTCCTGTCATTTCCCATCACGAACCCTCTATTCTTAAAGAGTTTATCTACCAACTACCAATATTTATGAAATAATTTCTAATTTGTTTTCTTATTAACTGAACAAATCAATATTTTCAAAACAGTAAAATAGCCAGTATTTTAACAGCATTTACAAAATTGCATGTCTTTAATAAATATTATTATTTCATTCACTCCTCAATAACCTGTGGCGATTGCTATTCCTATTTTATAAATAAACAGAGTCCTGGCAGGGCGGCAAGATCATACAGCTAGTATGGAGCAGAAATTCGACTCACACTCAGATTCTGAAAACTCTGTTTCTTCAAGGTGGCTTCTTCTAACCTCTGACTGTCATGAAATGAGAAACGACCAGTTGAAATTGCAGGAAAAAATTACCAAAATTAAAAGAATTAATTAATCTATGTAGGTGTGTCATGGATATCTAACCATGCTATTTTTTGAGACTATTTCTGTTACCTTAGTTAACTAAGATTCCCTATAGGACAGATGTCGGCAGAATCAGTGCCAAACTTTGCATTCAGATTTAGTACAATATTTAGATAATATCGATGAGAAGTAATAGTGATAACAGTATAATAATAACTAGAGCAACTCTTTATGGAACCCTGCAGTGTACCCAGCTTTGTGCTAAGCACTTAATGTTCATTTGCTCCTTTAATTCCTCCATCAACCTTCTGCAATTTCTACTTGACAGGAAGGCCCATTTCTGCTGTTAGGACGGACAAGGTAATGCTAATGTGAAGTTTGGGTCTGGGTCTATCTGACCCCAAAGCCTGGACGTTCAGTTCATATGATATACTAGAAAATATCATCTGACTTGAAATAAGCCTAAAGAACTTCAAGGCATCTTCACAAGAGAGTCTTATACCCTGAGACAAATGAAACCTTATTGCGTTGTCTCCAAGTGTTTCCAGAACATCATATTTTGCTGACCTAGGGATGGAGGCCAGAGTGAGGCTGGGAATGGTTGGCATTTCCCAGATCCCAAATTTTGGTAATGGTCCTTCTAAATGGCCCCTTCCCAATCTCAGGGTCTGAGAAGGTTTGATGTGGGTGGCACTCCTCATTCTTGCCTGAGGACAGACTCCTGCAAGATATTCCACAGACCCTGGTCACAGTGTCTGGCAAGTAATGGGGGTTTCCTAAATGCCTCTTGAGTAGATGTGGAGTTTCAGCAGGGAAGGACGAAGATGTTACTATTTTCATGGAGTGTGGAGAGAGAGAATGCACACAGCTTCCTGGCTCCTGTTTGCTCTGTTGGTGATTAGGTGGGTGATATTGAGTGAGTGCATTTTCCCTCTCTGGCCCACATTTCCTCAGAGGGTGATATTACCTGCTTGTCTTTATTAAAAAACAAACAAACAAAAAAAACCCTGTTATGAACACCCTAAGACATAGTATGGGTGAAACTTGTTGTAAATGATAAAATGACATAAGTACAACGGCCATGACGTCAAACACACAATGATAAAGAAACCTTCCTTGCGTCAATTGCCTCTCTACCTACCGGCTTTCCTCCTACAGTGTCCGCACACCTTCCCCATGGGCCATTACTGCCCCAGTTTGAAGATGAGGAAACTTTGAGATATTATCATTATTAATTATATAATTATGAAGCACACAGAAAGATCCTGACATCTCACTCAGTTTTCTGGGAGACGGCAGAGGATGAGCTGGGGAATGGGTGCTAGCAACTCCCCCATTGTCTAGCTCAGGTTGTGCTGAGAATAGCTGTGCCCACCTGAATTCACAGAAGGTTCTTGAAAGTGGAACTTGTTCTCCCAGCCAAACACTTCACACTACCCACGTTCCCGGGATTTGTTCTGGAATGGCCCTGCTTGGGATGCCCGGATTGAACTGCAGCAGCCCATTTTGGTGCCAACTGGCCACAGGGTTTGGGCAACTCCAATGACCTCATCCTCTTTGCTGGCTTGAAGAAACAAAGATAATGATACTTTCCCAAGGCTGGGGCTGGGTGCATCTTAATTTGTGAGTGTTTGCAGATGGCTTTGAAGATGACAAATGTTATTTAAGCGCTAAGTATTATTATTTATTGTGGTTCCAAACGCTGCTTCTCCTCCCCATTGTCAGGCTACAAAACAATAAGGGAAATGGTAAAAGGGCCTCTGAAGTATCCAAACAGCTATAAATTAGGTAACGTTGGTCTGGACCCTGTGATAGTATCTGCAAACCTAGCATTAGCTTCGCGGCATTTTTGTGTGGGAGGCGCTTGCCTAATTTGCACTTAGACGTGCCAGCAGCAGGCCCTGGCACAGGCTTGGCACACACAGGTGATGCAAGCGCTCCGTGGACAGAACGCTTTGCTGTGTTCTCTTTGAGATGCAAATGAGGCGCTGGAGGAGCCCTGGTCCTTTCATCTCTTGCACTTAATGGACGGGAATTAACATTCACTGAGTCCTCCTGTGTGCCAGACACTTTTATGAATGTGATCTCATTTATTCCCACAACAATCCGGGGAACTAGGTCTGAATGTTCCTATTTTATAGGTGAGGAAACTGAGGCTCATGGAAGTTAAATAATTTGCCTGGATCATATAAAAGGCTGGCATCCAGGATGCCTGGCTATAAAAGGCATGCCCTTTTATTATAGTGAACGGTAGGAAACATGCCCTACTCCTCCTTCACCTCCCAAATGCCTGGTCAAGTCGCCCCGATTCCCAACTAGAATTTCCTCTGTGCCTTTCTGTTTCCCTTAGGCAACAACAGATCAGTATCCTGATGTGGCCTTGAGCAGCCTGGCTCTGGATCCCTCTTCAGCTCCATTCCAACCCATCCTCCTTTATTTCAGTGCTTTGATCATGCCACAACCTCACGCCTCTGGGTTTTCCCATAAACTGTCTGCAAAATTCTACCTTCTCCCTTGTTCTCCAGCTAACACCTGCTAAACTTTCACATATCATTTTCTTAGGGATTCCTCCTCCAAAAGTCCCTATGATATTTCTTCCAAGTACGTTTCTGCAGCACCAGCAACGACAGCATCACCTGAGCTTGTGAGAAATGCAGCTGCTCAGGCCCCACCCTGGTCCTACTGATCAGAAACTCTGGGCAGGGGCCCAGCCCTCCAGGTGAGTCTCTGCTTACTGAAGATCACCAGGATTTTTCGTCTTTGACACTATTGACATTTTCAGCTGGATAATTCTTTGCTGTCAGTGCCTGTCTGTGCACTGTAGGATTTCCCAGCATCCTAACCTCCTACTCAATGTCTGTAGCCCTCCTGCTCATCGCCCTGCTTCCCCCACATTGTAACAACCAGAAATGTCTTTGGACCTTGCCTAAGGTGCCATGGGAGGAAAAACTGAAGAACTGCCTTAGACTGAACTACGTCCTGAGACACTCTCATAGCCCTCTGGACAGTTCAGGTTTTGATTTAACTCATTGTCAACGTTTGCCTCAGGCATATGTCCCCTGCCACATTCCCAGGGGCTAATGCACTGCTGACAGCTTCTGGGTTCCCAAGAGATATCAATGAACTGAGTAAATGACGTGGCAGCTCCGTTCCGCACTCCTAACCCGACACTTTGTGGGTTCGGGAGGGGACAGGAATTAGGACTGGAGTTGGATCACAGATGAGCAGGGTTCTTGAGAGGTGTCACAATCAGATGGCAAGGGGTCCCACCTCAGAACCTGGAGCAAAGGGGACATCCTATCTCTGCCTGAATAGGATGCACACCAGTTATTTTTAATTGTGGAGGCAAAGAATGCGATTAAGCTCAGGGGAGGGAGATACAGTGTTCTCGTAGAATGATGAGAAGGCCCTAACTGTCGCTGAAAGCGAAACAAAACCGCATTCTGCCACGAAGAGTGGTAAGGAGATTGCTGGTAGAAAGAGACTTGACTCAGCATGCCTTCCACATCATTTTGCTGTGCTACCTTCAAATTGAAGGGGTAAACCTGGTGGGAGGGGTGCACGCCTGTAATCCCAGAGGCTTGGAAGGCTGAGGCAGGAGGACCGAGAGTTTGAGGCCAGCCTCAACTACTTGGGGAAGCTCTCAGCAACTTAGTGAGACCCTGTCTCAAAATAAACAATAAAAATAAATAAATATATAAATGGGCTGGAGATGTGGTGACTCAGTGATTAAGCACCCTGGGGTTCAATCCCTGGTACCAAATAATAACAACTACAATAACAAATAAAGAGGTGGAGAAAGGAAGATACTAGTCCTTCTGCTACCCCAAAGTTCCTCATTCTGAGAAATTCTTTCTAGAACCAGTGGAAAGGAGAGCTGCAGTGAGCAGAATGTAATTTCTCTCTGCACTCCTTTCCTGAGTAGATCATCAACGACACCCTCTGAGCTGCCTGTGATGTGCTAGTGGACAGAGGAGACCTGACCGGATGTTTTGCGCATGGAAGTTCACCCTTGGATGGCCCGCAGCTAACTGGGAACGATGCTTGCAGAGATTCATAGGAAATCGTGCAGCCACCTGGCCAATGTCAGGCTTCTGGTAACCTAGACGATCCTTGCGGTTTGGGAGCTGAGAAGGTAGAGAGATCAAAGAGGCAATGATTTCTAAGTATATAATGATTTATATAGATTTATGCATTTTTCTCAAAGAATTATTTGATTTTTTTTCTTGAAGAAACTTTGAAAAAAGGAGAGAAATGGGGAAAATGGTTTTATTTTCCATTCAAATGTTTTCATCTTTGCTGCCAAACTGTACTAACGATTTTCTTTCCTGTGATTTCACTTAAGATTGTCTTTTGAGCCTGTCTCCATGTTATTGCAAAATGACATCATTTTCAAAGTGATACCTAAATTGAATTTCAATCCATTCTCAAAAGCAAAGTAATTAAAATGCTCCAACCTTAGAAGCAGAGATACAGTATTTTAGCCTATCAAAAATACATAGAAATGTATTCACTTAAAGCTAAAGAGGAGGCTCACGTTGTCGTACTAGAGTGTTAAAAAGTCAATTTCCTAATGAACGATTTGTAATAATTTGCATATGAATTTAGCCAATGTTTTCCAGTGACAGTATATGTATAATTTCAAACATCATCATTATATTCTATATGCCAAATTAATTTAACTGATTCCTATTATTTCTATTTATTGTCATAAACAGTTCTACAACAAACATTTTTTGTATTTTTTTCTAAAATTAAGAGCACTTCCTTTAAAATTAGGTCAGAAATTCAGTCATTGACTCCAAAAATATGAACACATCTCTAACCCTGAAAATTTCCAGTGAAACTTCTTTCTCAGTTGTACTTGAATTAGCAGTCTGTACCCTTATGGATAACAGACCTTATGTAAAACATGAGATGGAGAAAACTGAGCCTCATGTTGGCATTTCCCCACAATAGCTCAGGGGCTAGGGCGTGTGTGTTATTCCAGGCAGATATGCATGATGTAGAAGCCTAAGCCACTTGCCTCTTCACTCTGAACCTGTAACATCAAGAATTTCAGGTTGGCCAGGTGTCATGGTACACTCAGTTCAGGCACTGAGGCAGGAGGATTGCAAGTTCAAAGCCAGACTCAGCAACTTAGTGAAGTCCTCCAGTAACTTAGTGAGAACTTGTCTCAAAATAAAAAAATAATAATAATAACAATATAATAATAAAAGGGCTGAGGATGTGGCTCAGTTCTTAAGTGCCCCTGGATGGAATTCCTAGTACAAAAATTAAAAAAAAAAAGTCATTTTGACTTTGATTAGAGTTAGGGGTTTTACTGAGAGAAATCAGAAACTTTTCTTTCATGCTTATAGTTATAAAATACAGGTTAAAAAGTGATATAAAAGACTGCCCACACCTTTGAAATAAATTCAAATTCCCATGAGAACTGGACCTCTTTTTACAGGAGTTTGAAGATAATTTGTACACATGCATATTTTCTTACAGAACCAAATTACTGAAGGGAGCTGTAACCTGGTTTCAAATGCTCTTGGGTTTCCTCCTCAGAGCTGCTTTTTGTCACTGTAATCAGAGCAGGGAGGGTGCTTTTAAAAGCCAAGAGTAGCCGTCCAGGGAAGGAGAGGATCTGCAGGGCACAGAGGGAAGAAAGTGTTCCCTCCTCTCTCCTCCCCTTCCTTCCCCTCTTCTCTCCTCCCTTCCTTGCTTTTATTTCTACCATGAGCCATCAGTTTAGTCTGAGGTAAAATATTTGATGAGGAGGGATTCACTGAGATAATTAATACCACTAGTTAATAGCCTTAGTTTATTATCTGGAGAGGTGAAACCCAAATTAGCTGGACTTCAGGAGAAATGTAACTATGGTAAATGAAAATTTGAAACTAATATTGATATTATTTTGATGATCTTCCCCCCATCAGTCCCCTTGTTTCCTCCTGAAATGTATCCATTTCATTTCTTAGAGAGAAGAGTCCCATGATGACAGTTGAATTTTCTTTGACAGAAAATCTTACATCTCTATTTTGTGTAAGACTCTAAGAAACTGGACTTCCCTTCTCCTGCTTCCAGGATGCACTTTGAAAGCTGCCATTCTGTTGTTCTTGTGGCTGCTCCAAGCTTATGTGCCTATATGGCGACACACCCCACTGCTTCCCTGTCTTCCTGGGCCCACAGCCTACATTTCCCAGCCTCCTTTGCATTAGGCGTGATCATGTGATCAGCTCTGACCAATAGACTGCAATTGGGAAGGACATATCCCTTCTGGCCTGGCACAGAAAGCTCTTTCATGGTCTTACACACTTTTCACACTACCATCTTCATGCAGATTCAGATATGCCACAGTTTTGGGAGTCTCTTCTGGAAGATGATGGAGCCATGAGAAGGAGGCATCTGTTTCCTGGAACCAGGAAGGGGACCAATTGCTGATGAACACCACCCATTTTGGATTTTACATTTGTGAAAATTTCATGGTGTTAGGACATACATTTTTGGGATTTGTTTATAATTACAACTAATGATACTCTAATTCACGGTCTTATTACTTGCTAATAAAGTAAGATTAAAACCTCAATTTCAATTAATTTATGAGTATGATGTTGACAGTGAATTGGCTTTCAGTAAACTGAACTTTTCATACATCAACATTCACAGAATTTTTCCTAGATCTTAGAATCAATGCAGGGAGAAAATGAAGTTTCAGGACAGTGGGATGGAGGGACTCCAAGCTTCTTGGCGAGTGATCTCTGTCCCCAATTTTTCCTATTCAGAAAACAAATGCTTTAGCTAAGGAAAGTCAGCGAGTATAAGCTCAGCTTTTTTGACTTTGTTGAAATGTAAATCATTAACATTATATTAAGCCTTTATTAGTCATTTAACTGATGTGTACAAGAAAGATTGGAAACAGCCAGAAATAACTCCGGCCTCTAAATAGCAACTGTGAAGCCCATGGAGATCCTGTCTACAATACAGTCACCTATTCCAGAGTTGAAGGCAGAAGGACAATCTGAACGGTGGCACTGACTTTGGGTGCATGTGGTCCACACATGAGATTCTCTAGGTGAATTTAAGTCTTCCTTTTGACATTAAGGGCACAATTTGGGGGTTGGAGTTAATAAGAGTTCACGATTTCTGTCTTCTAGTATGGGCCTTTGCTTAGGATGGGTAGAGGGTGGTGTTCCAGTACCTTAGAAAAGCAGTATAGACCTTGCCACATTGCTCTGAACACAACAATATAATGGAACCCCTCAGGGCATCTTGAAATGCACATGGAAATTCTCTGGCGTGTTGCCACCAGATGTCACCTCTTGGGTTTGGGTGATGAGACATTTTCTGCACTGAATGTTACTTCTCTTTTCTTCATGGATTAATTCTCTCTTAGCTCCGAAAAATACTCATGGCATTCACAAATGTTATTGGGCTGCAGTCTGTATATATCTAATGGGGAGCTCTCAAATATACCTTTGAGTTCTTTTTCCTTCAATATTTTGCTGCTTCTCTATCTTTTATGCTTCTCAAAACGCTCCTAAGCTCCTAATTTAAATATTTGCATATATGTTTATATATTTTACAGATGCATTTTCTTCATCAGAATGAGGGCTGAAATCTAGAATTTACTGCCACTAGCCATCAGACATTTATTTTTTCCAGAACTTTTAGTACTTAAGTATATACTTTAAAAAAAAGGAAACAAAAAATGTATTGTACATCTTATTTTATAATTTTGAGTTTTCACATTAATAATCCATTGCCAGCGTCTTTCCTTGGTGTTAAATATCCATCCACATCACTGTTAATGGTTGCATAATCTAGTAAGAACACAGTAGAATGAATATAATTTGTTTCCAAAATTTCTTCAAGATTCACAAAATATCAGTGAATATCCTTTAGCCATAAGCCTAGAAATTCATACACATCTGTGATCATTCCCCTAGAGTATATTCTTGGAATTGAAATTACTGGGCCAAAAAATAAAAAATAAAAATAAACCACCATAAACTTCTTTTTCATTATGTTTTCAAGCAGTCTTTTCCTCAGCTGGTACTTTTCATGACATGGATCCAAGTGGAGACTTAGTGTGTGTTTTGTGAATTGGACATGTCACATAGAAAATACATAACAAGGAAAAGGAGATAAGGTCTTTGGAGTTTCTTGGGAAAGGCCAATACCAAGTCTTTCCCTGAAGATCATCTAGCCTGGAAAATGGATTAAGAGTTTCATGGTTTGCCTTTGAAGTCCAGAGAACCAAAGTATGATCAAGAACAGTGTTTGTGCGTTACCAAGACAACATGAAGTGGTTGCAAAGAGCTCACGATTTGGACCTGGGTGACTGACTTGAGGATTTGGTTAGGTTGCTTTCTATCTGTATGAGCTTCAGTAGCTTGGAAACTTTCTGGATCTTGTTTATTTATCTAAACAAAGAGGTTGGGCTCTCTCACTGTGGAAATGTGAGTGGTTAGTATTTATCAGAAGATCTAGTTGTGACCTCAAGATGAGGAGCAAATGCTAATTGTGCAAGTTGCACACACTGAGAATACTGTTAGATAAAAAAGTGACTTTGGGAAGAGACTTCTAATAGGGAAAACCATTTGCATTCTTAATTCTGCTACTATCTCTCCAATTTAAAAATAAATTTTGAATTCCATCTATTTAGAAAAACTTTCAAGATATGAACATATGACCTAAAGAGATGTAGTCTCTTAACTTTCTTGAGGAGGAATTTTGGATTATCTACAATGGGTGCATGTGATGGATCCTCCTTGATCACAAAAGCACAGAGTTATTTCCAAAGGTGACTGAGTCAAAGATCCCAGGGAAGAAGTGTTAAAGATGCAGGACCTGGTGAAGCTTATTGCCACATGAAACAATAGCTAGCAGAACTCATTCTCTTGGGCTGCTGTTGTGCCCACTTTGATCACTATCCACGCCCATTCAGTGCAGGCACAGTGTATTTTAATGTCTATTGTTTCATGTCTCCTGCCAGACTTTGAACTCCAGGTAAGGAACGGGGACTTCTTAGCCTAGTTTTCTCTGGACCTTGCAAGAAACCTGGAACAAAAGAGAGGCTCAACAAATCTACTTGAATGGACAAATCTTATCTGAATAATTTGTAAGAGTTAACCGTAGCGATTTATTTCTCTATTACCTAATTCATCTTTTGGGTGCCCGTCAGGATTCAGCTGCTTAGGGCATAAGGTGAACAGAGTCATTGGACTTTTGTCTGGGGGAATTTCCAGCCCAGGTAGACATTTAGATGCTGATCAAATAGTTAGCCAGGAGAGCACATTATGGTCAAGACCACAAAGGAAAGTTAGGGGATGTCATGGAAGTATAAAGTTGGTTGTCCTTCCTCCTTACAGTGTGGGATTCCTTCTCTGAGGAAGGAATAAGTGAGCTGAGACTCTCAGTGGGTGTTGGAAGAGTGTCGCCCATGCACAAGCCAGGCAGAGGAAGCTGCAGGCACCGAAGCCTTGGGTGGGAGAGAGGGAGCAAAGTGTGAGAAAGGGGACCCTGGCCAGAGTGGCCAGAACTCAGGAAGGAGCTCAGAGTGTGAGGAGGTGAGGCGGCCTGCTCTCCAGGGAACGGGCTTACAGGTTATGTGACAATGCTACGTGGAGTAATGGAAAGTCATAATTGTTAGCAGGAGAGTGTCATGACCAGGTTGGCATTTAGAAAACCAGGGAAGATCTTACTGATTCCCTGTTTCCTTGCATAAATCTCTCTCTCTCTCTCTCTTTCTCTCTCTCCCTTTCTGTGTGTGTGTGTGTGTGTGTGTGTGTGTGTGTGAGAAAGAGAGAGAGAGAGAGAGAGAGGAGAGAGAGAGCGCACATATGTTTCCTTGCTTATATCCTTTTCTCCCTTTTGTCTCTGAATTTTTCTGCAAAGACCCTCGATTGTCCCAACTCACACCACCCGACTCTCCCCTGCCAATCAGTCACGCCAGGTGATCTGGGACAAGGTGCTGTATCAGAGGTGTGTTTGGATTCCAGGGACTGCTTTTGGTTTCCAGTCCCCTGCCCTGTACATGCCGTCTGATCCACAGTGTCCTTTGGCTCACTATTCCCTAAACTTCCTTCATTTAGGGAACACTTGGACATTTTGTTTCACAATATTAGCCCACCTTCTGTTTTATTATTTCCTGAATATTACACTTTAAATGAAGGCCCCCATCTCTTTCTAGCATATATAAATGTAATTAGAAAGGAAATTTTTGTGTACATATATACAAATTTGTGTTTATATGTGTGTATGTGAGAGTGTGTGTGTGCACATACATATGAAAAATGGGGTGTTTGAAATGAATGGAAAAGCAACATCTTTTTATCATAAATACGTAGAATAAAACTTTCCAACAAATATAAAGTTATTAAAACAAAAACACCTACCACATACTACCTTAATCATGTGTGTTGCATCAGGGATATGTGAGTTCATTTGGGAATAATGTCTAAATTGGTTGCCCAGCATCACCCTCCCCCGACCACTTTCCAAAGTTCATCGTGCTCCTGTAAGAGGGTCTTTTTGAAACACTGGTCTATACTTGAAATTTCCCTTGAATCTGAAATTCTGATATGCCCCATAACAATGGCTGCCGTTACTGAGGTCCTATCATGGAAGATGAGCTAGATGAGCACTATCTCTGATCTTCTCAGTCTCTGAAGGGCAGGGATTCTTATCCTACTTTATGTGTGAGGAAACAACCTTAAAAAGTTAAATTATGTAGCCTTAACTCCTGAGGTAGTTGACAGGTCTTGAATTTGATCCAGATAGGTTCTTTGTTTTACCCAGGAGGCACACATGGACTGAGCAGAGCCGATGGTTAAATTTTTAGGAATTTTGCAATCTGGTTGTTGAACACAGCATTTTTAAAATTCAATTATAGAAACTTGATAAATAAGTTATATTGGAATCAGAAGCATTGTAAACTTATCATTTTACAATGTTTTATTGTAGTCTATCATCTTGAGGTTATGTTCACCTATCACATGTGCAGTGGAAATGCTAGTGACTGTGCCCTACTGTGTTTTGCAACATCACCTTGGTAGCTGGACATTGGCCATGAGGGGGCATTTACACTACAGAACTCGAATATCCGACTCATCAGGGCTCCCCCTGCCAGCTCCCCCAGAGCTTGTTCTTAGTCTTGTTGGAGCACAATGCTGATCTCCTTTCCCTGTTCTTCACTGTTGCAGGCTGGTTAGAAGAGGCCATCATTGCCAAGTGTGATGTGAATTCACTGCAGGAAGAGTGTGGAGTCTACTCCGATGGAGAGTAAGCTCCCAAGAGGTATCAGACAAAAAGGAGATGAAAGTGCAAATGGTTCCCACACAATGTCATTATTTTAAGTGTTTAACTGGAAATGCCATGAGCAAGTCAGAAACTTTGTTTATGAGTAAGAAGAAAATTATAAGACAAAGCAGATTCAAGAGTGAAAGCCTGCGGTGTTGCTGTGTGTCCCAAATGAGACACATGCCACACACTCCCTGCTGATGACAGATAGGTGTTTCTGATGCAAAGCAAGCATCTCAGGAATTTCTCAGATGTTTTTCTACCTAAGACAAAGGAGGACCTGCTCATGGAATATTCTTATCCAATCATAAGCTAGCATTCATCATTAATACACACGATCTTGGATATGAATGTGGCAATTGTCATGTGAATTATTAATCTATCCTATTTCATTTAGAAATAATGTGGTAATTATTGCTCCCATTGTAATGTTGAGATCTGTAAAGCTCATACAGTTTTGGGGGCTTGCTAAAGTTAAAGAGCTCGTGAAAGAAATGGAGAAACCCAACAGATACTGCCTGACTCTAAAACTGGAGTTCTCAGGTGACAACGCATTGTTGCCTTGGCCACACGGAAAAGGTACAGGTCAAACTGATTGACTGGCGGAATGAATTGACTCATCCTGCTGCTGGAACTTAAAAAAAGTCACTTGACAAAAACAAAAATCTTCAGCTCTGTCCAATTTTCCCACCAATTTTGACTGTGCACACCAGGAGAGAGAGTGAACTACACATAACCAACTTTCTGGCCCATCTACACTTAACAGGATTTTGAGATCAGCTGAGTTTTCCTGGGTGTAACAATGAGACAGGGTCGGAAATCACTGGAGGAAATTGCTTTCAACATATTTTCCCCTCTGAGTTGTCATCAAGGTGTCAAGCCTGGGAGCCCTGCTTCCCAGACTTTGCTGACCCAAGACAAAATGAGTGGACTGTCCAAGATACCTGGTGATGGAAGCAGCACCAGGTTGGAGTCAAGAGGTCAGGGTTTGGTCCAGCTCCAACCCTCAGGGCCTCCTGACTCTGATCTCTGAATGGGTTTACTTAAATTGAAAATGAAGGGGTGGGTTCAAAAATGGCAGAGGAACAATTTTGGAGCATTTTTGCCTTCTTCTGATTCCCAATAGCAACAACAACAACAAAGAAAAAACCAAACAAACAAACAAGAGAATATGGGTAAAACCTTCAATAAGACCAGGCAATTACCAGAGACCAACTTCCAAATATGCCCAGGCTGAGAGGAAGCAAATTTATACCTTGACCTTGAACAGGATAACAATTATCCCCAAAGTAACCGTCTACATCCTAAAAGTCTGTTCTACCAGGCTTTGAATAGAGTACGAGACGTGGAGTCATGGAAAGGCCATGGGAGAGATGAGACATGTCCCTCTGGAGACTACATTCAACTCTGCAGAACTACATGAAAGTGAAGCCTGTGCCCCTCCCCACTGGGTGGATTGAGGATAGCTTCTGTTTCCTAACACCTACCATGATGGCCTAGTCACGTGCATCCTAATAATCCGAAGGAATAGAAGGTTTAAGTATGGGGGCCAGTGCTGAAGGGTTCATAAGATTTGAAAGTTTGTGCTGGGTTTGAACCTCTGGCCTTGACTTCTCCAGTGGTATTTTGAGGTTTCTTGAAGTCCATTCGACGCAGAGTCATTAGGGATGGGAAGAGCAGAGATCCTGCAGTCACTCCTTAGCTCCTCCCTGCCCAGCTCCTATAAAGGTGTCCAAGGTGGCTGTTCTCTTGCCCAGATCCCACTTATGTCCTTGGGTTTGTGTTGGATGAACATGGATAATGGATCCAACTCCTGGGCAGTGGGAAAATGAAGCCCAGGGTGTCACTCCCTCTCTGACATCCTTGTGATGCCATTGTCCCAAAGCCTCTGAGGCCATTGTTTAGGAAGAAAGCTATTTGGCCTCTCCCAGGTGGACCCATGATGACCCTCTCAGGACCGAGGGATGTGTAGAGTGCTTTGTCATAAGCTCCAGTGAAACTTGCTGGAAAACCTGAGGGGGTTTTGTCCTCTCAAGTGACCAACCCATGTGACCGATGTTGGTAATTGTGATGATCTCCAGAGAACCGGAGTCAGGACCATGAGAGTCTCTGTCTTCCATTTGTCCTTCTCTCTGGTCTGGTGCAGGCTACTCTGCTTCACAGGTACCTGGGGGCGCCACGCAGAACCTGTGTTCTGTCCCCTCACCTTCACCAATGGAGGCCTATGGGATCCTCCTCTCTAGGCATCAAAGCTTCACAGTGACAACAGCTAACTTTACTTGATATGTTCTTTGCCAGGAACTCTGTGAAAGGTTGTGTATGTATGATTCCATTTAACTCTACAAGAAAGATAATTTTTTTTTTCTCCTTAGGACACATGTGTCACAGAGATTCTGATGACTAGCTCAAGGCCACAAAGCTAGCGAGTGCTGGAGCCAATAGGAGCCCAGAACTGTAAGTTTCTGCAGCTCTAACCTGTGCTCTCTTCAGCCTGAAGAGCTCTGATGATTGTGAATCATGGGAAGTTCGAGAAAGATCTGGGATTTTCTGTGTTTTTTTAATACCATTGGATTGGTGGATATGAATTTAAATTCTGTATTATCATTGTAGTAAATATGTGAATTGGGAAAATTTCCTTCTTTTTTTCCTTCCTTCCTTCCTTCCTTCCTTCCTTCCTTCCTTCCTTCCTTCCTTCCCTCCCTCCTTTCTTCCTTCCTTCCTTCCTTCCTTCCTTCCCTCCCTCCCTCCCTCCCTCCCTCCCTCCCTTCCTTCCTTCCTTCCTTCCTTCCTTCCTTCCTTCCTTTCTTCCTTCCTTCCTCCCCCTTTCTTTCCTTTCTTCTTTCTCTCCTTTGTTTTTTGTCTTTTTTTTTTAAATCTCTAAGTTGGTGGAAAAACAGGGCCCAGCCATACAGTCATTGTGGGAAATAAAAGAGAAGATAAATGTAAATAGAGACCTTCAGGGGCTCAAAGTTCAGAGCAGGACAGGGATGGGGGCGTGGGGGATAGAAACCCACAAGCTAGTTCTTGAAAAAGGCAAGCGGTTACATCACAGGTGGACACGTATTTCCTGGAACTGACATGTTTCTCTTCAATGACTATTAGTGGAAGGACCCTGATGGTATCAGTGATTTTTAGGGCACCCCTGAGTGTGAGTCAATTCACAGATTGAACATTGAAACTGGACCTCTGGAAGGTGGTCATGGCTGTATTTCTAAGAAACCTTGCTGTGGTGTCCTTGTGGGTGAACTTCTTATCTGACGTGATCTGGGCCTTGGAATAAAGAGCTTGTCAGGGAGATGAGCAGAGACCCAAAGGATGAAGAAGAGGGTCATTATCTAGGAAGGGGGTCAATTATCTAGGAAGGGAGTCATTATCTAGGAAAGGTGATTAGGGGGAGTGAAAAAGAAAGGAGGAGGCAGTTGAAAGAAGAGAGGAAAGACAAGGAGGGGCTGAAAGAGGAGAAGGGAGTGACTGAAAGAGAATTTTAAAGAATTCAAAAGGAAGAGGTGAGGCCAGAGAAGAGGGGCAGGAATGAGAAGGGAGGGGATCCAGAAAAGGGAGGAGGGAGGCAGAGGAAGGTCACCTTTGGAGAGCTCCCCTGTGTGCGGGTGCTGCATGCTCCCTGCAGGCAAGAAAGTTCTTCAGCCACGGCAGATCCCATCTGAAGCTCCTGCAAAGCAGAGCGGAACCCTGAGTAGGGACTCTTACCTTGCTAGCGCCTCCTGCAACTTCACCATGAGCTTTAGGTGATCCAGTTCCACAGCCTCTGTTGGAAAAGGATTGGATCTATTGAATTCTCTGTCATGGAATCTTGCTTGTGACTCTTGGTTACTTACTTATTTAATATTTGTTGTGCATCGTCTGGGACAGCATTCTCACTGGTTTTAGCAGTCAGAGGAGACACTCCTGAGATCTTTCACTGGCCTAGGGGTGCACATCCTCCTCCTCCGCCTCCTCATGCTATCTTTATTGTCAACATCATCTGTCACATGATTTTCTCCCTTGAGAATTTGTGCAGTCTTTACACCAATCAGCACATCGATGCTCCCATATACCAGATGAGGCAGACCACTCTGTCCTCCTTAAGGTGGAAAACTCAGGTTCACAGAAGGTAAATGAATTGCCACAGCTACATAATAAGTAACGGCAGGGCCCAAGGCCTAACTCGTCCAGCTTCTCATGCGGTGCTCCCCGCACCGCAGGCAAGGCCAGGGGTCTGTGTTGCTGCCAGACTGAAATGGGTCAAGACGCTGTCCTGGGACTGGGGAGCACAGACCTGCGTTTAAAGCTCTCACTTCTGAGCTGTTGGTCTGAGGCAGGGACCTAACTGCCTCAAGCCCCAGTTTTCTCCTGTTTGACCTGGAGGTCGTAAGAGCAACAACCCTGCTGGGGAGCGAGAAGGATTAAAGAAGATGATGCATACGAAGTGCTCGCCCAGGTGCCTGGCGTGGAGCAGGCACTCAGGCCATGGGAGCTATCACTGCAGACTCTGCCTCCCTCTTTTGGACAGTGGAATGTGTCAGAAGGCCGCTTGGGAGAGCGGGTGTGGGTAGCCGCTAGCACCCCACTGACCCTTGGCCTGCTGCTAACCCACTGGGCACCAGCCCAGGGCTCTAAAGGAAGTGACTGTTTGTTCCAAATAAGGGGAACCAGCAGCAGCTTAACTTGCCATTGAGTAACTCGCTTGATCTATGCCAGTCACAACGCCCTGGCACAGGCTCCTAGGTCAAGGTCTCCAAAGGTCTTTATATTCTTGAGGATTAGGGATTCAGCAGCCCAGGGAACAACTGAAATGTACTGCATGTGTCTATTTGCTGGGTAAATGCCTGTGGAGATGAGGATGGTCACCGTGAGGTCAGAGGAAAGAGAGAGCTGTGGCTGGAGACCTCAGGACTGAGGGGTCTTGCTTTGCAAATGAGTTAATTAGCCCTGTCCCTCTAGGAACCCTACCCTTTATGAACTTGGCCTTGATGTGTCTTTAATACGATGCTGGAGTGGACCAGGGTTTGGGGGTCAGGTAGATTAAGACATAAATAATTGAAAATTAATTTGTAAATCATACACCAATGAGGGAGCCTGATACTATCTCTATTTTTTAAACGAGGACACTGGCACACACGGTGTCTATTTGAACCTAGTTTTGCCCTTCTCTGTCACCTTCTCCAAGGTGACTTGTCATGGGGAACTTCCAGATCTCTATTTCCAGACCTGTCCGCTCCTCTGAACTGGGTGTTTAAATACCTACTTGCCACTTCCACACGGGTGTCTAACAACCCATCTCTAACCTATTATTTCTAAACGGAAACCTCCAATTCCTTTCCTGGCACCCCTGCTGCTTGTTTGCCCCCAGACCTCTGGAGTCATTGATTGTCACCACCATATACGAAGTTCCTTAAGCCAAACTCCAGTGATCCTGATAGATTCCACAGGTTCTCTGATCCACCCAACCTACTCTGCCAGTGAGACTGTTTCATTCTAACTTGAAACACTTTCCAGGTCTGTCTTCTTTTCTCCAGATGAACCCAGACCGTCCTGGCCCCTGTTCCGTCCTCTCCCACTTGGAACTCTGTAAAACCCTCCTGTCCCTCTCTTGCTGTCCTTCACCCCTGCCCCACCCAATCCATTCTCGAAGCGGCTACCAAGTAGATGCTTCCCTTAATGAAAATGAGCTGCTTATCATCCTCACATGTTTTAATAGCACTTCGAGCAACATCCAAACTCTTCTGCTGAGCATACAAGACCCTTCCTGAGCTGATACCTAGCTTCCTCCTGGATTTCATCTACTGCTCTCTTGCTGGCGCCCTGAGAACCAGCCAAACTGGCTTCCTTCATGTTGGGTTCTCTGCACTGGCTGTTCCCACCATCTGGCGTTCTCTGGTCCTGCACCTTCTTGCTGTGGCTCCTCCTCATTCATCATTCTCAATTCAAACCTTGGAGAATGTCTCTCAGGTCAGGAGATGTCTGACCATCACCCTGGTGCAGACCCCGACTGTGAGGGTAGCTTCCAAGTTATTCCACATTCCTTCAAGTTTCTGTCTGTCTGGTATTATCTTATTTATTTGAATTTTGTTTATCAGCTGCATCAGTGATTGCCCATCTACAATGTGAACTCCAGAGGAACAAAGACTGACATCCTCATCTTCACTGTCCTGTCTGTGTGTTGAGCCCATGGTCTGCTCTAGAATGGGTGTTCAAAAACCATTTGTTGATTGAATAAATGATGGGTATTCTAAGGCTCCCATAGTTATTTCAACTAATTCTAGAGGGTTTTAATTAGGGTGAGGGTCAAATGAGTATAAGTATGTGGTTTTAAATATTGTCCTAAACCTAAATGATTATTTTTTGGAAGTTTTATTACTTTGGGTACATTTTTGAAGAAACCAAAATAAATTAAAAAATAACGTCCATAGCTGGGTGTGGAGGCACACACCTGTCATCCCAGAGGCTCAGGAGGCTGAGACAGGAGGATTGAGAGTTCAAAACCAGCCTCAGCAAAAGTGAGGTGCTAAGCAACTCAGTGAGACTCTGTCTCTAAATAAAATACAAAATAGGGCTGGGGGTGTGGCTCTTTGGTCGAGGGCCCCTGAGTTCAATCCCCTGTATCCCCCTAAAAAAGAATAGTCTTATCTCAGCATTCTGGTCTTGGTCTTGCACATCTTGATAAATATGTGAGAAAAACAAAATGCAACTTAAAAAACAAGACATTGTAAACAAGTGTGAGTCTCTGGCGTGTGGTTTTCTTGGGTGGGGAGCCCTGGAGGGGCAGGTCCAGCCTCAGGTCTCACAGTTGGCCTCGTGAGTCCCTCCCTGCCCTCAATCCAGCATCCCCACGCCAGTCAGCTTTGGCCCTCTGGCCCTCATAGAAGGTGCTGCTTCTTCTCCTTCCCTTGTCCAAGGTTCAAGCACCTTCAGCTCAGGATGTGCCAAACCACATTCCAGCAGCCAGCTTAGCAGTTAGTGTCTCTGGGTTCAAATCCTGGCTTTGCAACTTCCAAGACATGTAGGGGCTTGTGGCAAGTGCCTTGCCTTCTCTGGCCCTCTGTGCTGCCCCATGAGGAGTCATTGAGCTGGTCCTGGTGAAGAGCTTAGTGCTGTCCCGGCCCAGTGCATTTCAAGAACCCTCCACATGACTGTCATTTCCCTTCTGCACTAACCCTAAAAGGTCACCGGTCCCTAAGTCATGCAGTTCCTGGAAAGTCAACAATCCCACCTGGAACTCAAAGAGTTTTTATTCTAATTCACCAGATGTTTTGTTCTTGGGCTCTTTTTCGGAACCCAAAAGTAGATTTCTTGAGAGCAAAAACCATATGATTACAGAGGAACAAGGACATATTTACCTTCCTTCTTAGGCTAGCTGTAAGCCCAGACTAATAATAACCACTGGGTTTGCAGAGCGCTCTACACCCTGGGGCAGCTGCTCTGAGCCACCACTCCTACTATGACTGCGGCGCCTGCTTTTGCTCCCCCAAACACTCTTTTGCTATTACTTTTACTGCTGTTGCTACGACTGCTATTACTAAGGCGAGCTAACTTTAATTGAGTATTTACTTTGTGACAAGCAATATGCAGTGCCTGTTCTTCAGCTACTTCCCCTCGTCAGCACAGTAGCCAATGCAGGAGGCAGTGTTAGAAATGCAGGTTGGAAATCACTTCCTGGCTTTGAGTCTTGGTCGCTATGATTACTAGCTGAGCTAATCTAGGAAAACTGCTCAATCACTCTCTGTCCCAATTACTAATAACAGAATAGAATCAATAAGCTAGTGCAGATTAAAAGTTGCGGAAGTCTCTCCATAATACTGGGCTCTTAATGAACACTCAAGTTGGCACTGAAGGTCAGAGCTCTCTTCACTGTAGCTGGGAGTCACTGGTCCCCCACCCACTCCCAGCCTCTGTGCTTCTGTGTGCTGGGCTTTCTGCTCACCTTGTGCATGGCCTACTGGGCTGTGATGGGCATTAACTCCTCAGAAGCCTTCACCAGTGTGACCACTTCTTCAGAGCAGGAGAGAAAGCCATGTTCACTACCACGTCCACGTCACCTAGCACAGTCCCAGCCCTCCTAAATTTTTAATTGACACTTGCTGAATAAAAAAAAGGCTAACATTTTGAGTTTGCATTTTGAACCAAGTCCTATGCTAATTTATTAAAGCATTGAATGCTCCTAACAGCCTTGGAAGGTGGAATGTATTCCTTCCCCATTCCTTCCTTTTTCCTCATTTTTCCCTTGATAGCAAAAGTCTCATGCTTCCCATTTGATGGATGAGAAGATTGAGACTGATGATGGTGAGTTATCTGTCCAAGGTCAAGCTTTTGTGTGTGGGACTCTGAATGTAGGAGTCTGGACTCACATGCCAAGTTCCACAGCACTAACTTAAATAATGCAGAGACTGAGATGCAATTTGGAAAACTCAGTGAATACTCTTGACTGATGAGGGTTATGTTACCCTTTGCCTTAGAATGGCATCTGGGCATAACTGAGAATAAAAAGAATTTAGAGTCCCTGCAGGGCCTCTGATCAAATTAGCAATTAGAATAGTGAGTATGTCCCTACCTATGTCTGTGAGTAGAGTACCAGAAAACCCTGGAGTCCCCATGTTTGGGCTCCTGACAGCCAGGGGAGCTGGCTGCATGGCTGACCCACATCAATGTGGGAAGATTGCCTGCTACTCTTATTGCCATGTTCTTGTTCAAAGAGCCCTGTTCCTAGTTTGCTGCAGTAATTGAAAACACGTTAAGTAACTTCATAAAGAAGAAAATTTTAAAAAGAAGGAGGAAAGTGTCATCCTTCATCCCATGACTTTGGCACAATTTCTCTTACCATGTTGGTGATTTTTCTTCCGTATTACTTCTTATTTATTTTTACCTTTAGTTTGTTATCACAGCATTCATATAAAGCCATTTCTCTACTTTGTCTTAGAATTTTAACAGAATAATTTTGCTTTGTGTTTCATACTATATTTATGGTCATAAAATCTAAATGGTTAAATCCCATGGCATAGACTGCTAAGTTTCCCGTTGCCACTATAAGAAAGGCTCATGGTATTGAATTTTGATTTTTCAGAGTCACTGATGGAGAATCACTGAAATTCTGGCTCTTCTTCCCCAGAGGTTCAAGCTCACAATATTGTCCTATTGTTAGCCTTGAGATTTTGTGGTCTTTGTTATTTGGGTATAAAAATAGTTATAACCCTTTGTGGAAGGACTCGTAGAGATCATCTGATCCTATCAGCTCATTTCTTTAGATGAAGGGATCGGAGAACCATTCTCTATGTACTGTAGGCACAGGTGGGAAGATTAGTGTCATTTTTAGGAAAAATAAGCAGACCAGTGTGACCTGACTATAGCTGTCCAGAGGGAGATCACAAGGATGCAAGCACAGAGGGACCATGTGTGTGTGTGTGTGTGTGTGTGTGTGTGTGTGTGTAGCCCACATAGGACACTATGGCTCCAAGTCATGAGGTAGACTTTTATTCTGGAATAAAATGTAATGGAAGCCACTGGAGAACAGAATGCAGAATCGAGACCAGGAAGCAGGGAGAGCGTTGCAGAAATACCATAGGCAAGAGATGAAGGTCTAGACCATGTGGTAGCAGGAAGGTTGATAGAGGTGTTCACTTCCACCAAGGTGATAGCATTTGCCCGTGGTTTCCATGTGGAGAACAAGGAGAGGGAAGAGTCAAGGGTGGACTCCAGCTAATTTGGCCTGAATGGCTGCAGGCCTGGTTCTTCCATGATCTGAGACCTGGAAGACTTCAGGAGAAATTGATCCGGGATGTGAGGGGAGGCAGAAAGGGAAGGCCAAAACCAGCAATTCAAAAGCAATTTAGTTTGGAGCATGTCAAATTTGAGAACTTTCTCAGACAAGTGAGTGGAGGTGACGAGCCAGCAGTTGAGTGTGCAAGTCTAGAGCCAAGAGGATGGCTGCAGAAATAGAAACGTCATGGTTTTGAGTCAGACTAGGTTAGAAGAGATGAGAATGAAGGAAAGCACCTTGTGGTTGAGAGTAAGGTAGGAAGAGAAGAGAACCAAGAGCTACTCTTTGGAGAGATGAGGAGGATTCAGGTATGGAGACATAACTAATTTATAAGGTAGCTGTAAATTAGTTAATCTATGCTGGGTAACAAGTACTCTAAGTAGTATTGACAGTGAGCCTATTTAATCTACTGAGAGAAATGAACTAGCCATGAAGGCTTGGATGTGGTCATTGTTTGGCTACAATGATAGAAACTCTGGTCCTATGTGACTTTCATCTTGTCACTTACACAGTGGACCTCATGCACAACATGCAGAGATTGCAGGGCAACAGAGAATGTGAAATCACTGTCTTGGGATTGTCCAGGGCCCTGGTAGAATCCAGGCTTCTACTCTTCTGTGGGGTGGCCTTGGGAAAAGTGTCTTCTGTCCCCTGTAACAGAAATATATCCCTCATGGCCTTCCTGTGAGAGTTGTGGGCATTATCTGAGGTCTGGTGTCTAAAACAGTGCAGAGTAGGTGCGCAGTAAAGATGAGTTTCCTTGTTTCCCTTTGAGTTCAGTCTTTAAGGCCCAGCTAGAATGTGATCTTGTCCACAGGAGGAAATTTATTTCCCACACTTAAAATGATTACTTTCTTCTGGAAGCTCATAAAACATGAGAAAATTTCCTCCTTTTTGTGTAATTTCACTCTGTTGCCAATTTGAAGATGGGTATTCTCATGTCTCTCTTCCAGAGTGCAGATCTCATTCATGAGTGTGTCCTACCCTGAACTCCTGGAGCAGCACGTAGTACTTATTATGTGCTCAGTAGTCTTATCTATTTCATGAACCACACCCAGAGAATTTCAATTTGCATCTGTCCAGTAAGTGGTGAATTAGTCGAGCTCCCATGTGCGTTTGAAGATAATAGCATTTTTTTTTGGATTCCTGCTCTGCCTTCCATCTCTGTTAGCCCGAACAAAGGAGGGAGAATCGACTTGAGAATATTTAATGGGATTTCCTTTCTTAGACAAGATTCCTATATCCTGGGTAATTAAAAATCACTGCCATCTAAACCAGAACCATTCACAGATGCTGCTCAGAAAGAATCATACAGTTTTAGTTTCTCACTAGGCCTGGTCTAAAATAGGCTTTTTCTTTCTCTTCCTTTGGTTAAGGGCACTCCCCTCTGCCCTACCCACACAATTTGACAACCATGAATCACTAGGCATGCTTGAAGAGTAATCAATAAACTCTGGACAACATGGTACCTGATTATGCACTGGGTCTTTCAACCTCACATGGCTGTTTCTTTATGAGTTTGGGGACAAGACAAGCATCCATCTTACAAAACAAAACAAAACAAAACAGAAAAACAAAAAATAATTCAAGACAGTTTTAATTAATATGCTCATGCTAGTACATTTGGACTAGAATGAGGTAATTCAAGTTTGCGAGCGCTCACAAGGGACTACTCTTGGGTATGGTGCTAAGAGCTGTAGGAAAGAAAGGAATCAATGGTTCTGTATTAGAAATACAAAGGTCCCACCATTTGTTGAGTTCTTATCAGGCACAATGCTTAGCGGTACATGAATATTTTTTTCTAATTATTTTGTGTCCTTATAATAGCCTTGTGAGTCAGATATTATTATTATCTTAATTTACACACAAAGAAAGAGAAATCTTCAAAAATGTAATTTAAACAGTCAAAACAAGATCAAATGGCCCATCAGGGGATCTGTTTTCTAAGTCCATATTTGCCTTTTCCAAATTTGTGCTTGTGGCCACCATGGAGTGCCTACTTTGCAAAAAAGATTCAAAAATGAAAAAGTCACAGATATCATTCTTGAAGAAATCTTGGTCTGCAAGAGATAGAAAAAAGAAAAAGATGCATGGTCTTAAGAAAGACCTAGGAGAAGGCTCTGGTTGCTCAGAATAAAGAGAGATTGTTGACTGAATGCCACGTTTTCCCTTCAGTTTCAACAAGCTGCCTCTTCCTCCAGAAGGACATCTGTGACAGGTGGATGTCACCCTTCTGCAGCCCCCGAGCCCTACCTTTTGTTGACCTGTCAGAGCTCTTACCCCACCGGAAGTGCTGCTTTGCATGGAAGACTGATTGGCTTGGCATGTAAACCCCCAGTGATCACATGGAATGCACCAGTGCTCAGGATGACCCTTCACAGCAGAAGCGGCTGTGCCATGAGCCCTGTGGGACCGGACGGCCTGGAGATGAGTGGCCAACCGACCTCTCCACAGAGCGACAGGCTTCAGCAAGCTGGCAAGGGCCTGGTTTCCAAGGAACACAGGGTAGTTGTTTTCTTTTGCTGGGTTCAGGAAGATCAGCAGTGAGTTAAGACTTTGATTATGGGTTGAAGTCAGATGTAAAAATCTTTGAATTCCAGGCCAAGGAATTCACATTTTTTTTTCCTTTTCAAATTAAAAAAGAGCTCTTGCAAGGTTTTGAGCAGATCCGTGATTTAGCAGGACTAATCAGGCAGTAGATGTTAACATTAAGTTGAGATGGAAGATAGCAAACTGGGAAGAGCTTTGGAGCTCAGACAGACCTGGGTTTGAACTCTAGCCTGGGGAGTAGCTGGGTAGTCATGGTCATGCTACCAAACTCTGCCAACCTCATGCTGCTTCCTCTTCTTCAGATGAGAATAGTAGGAAATGCTGGCAGGATGGTTATGGAGATTAGAGCAAGAGTCTACCCCGTTCCTATCTTAGCTCCTGGTAGATAATGAGTTTTAGAAGAGTAGTTATTAATATTACCATAGGTCAGAAAACAAACAAGGCTGAAAAGAAGCATTTCTAGTTCAGAAATTTGTGCAAAGTCTGGGTAAAATTTTAGGAGGTCCTGAAGAGAGAAGTAGGAACCACAAATAGGAAGAAAATGGGAAGTTTCCAGATGCTTGCAAATAAGATCAAAGGTTGGTTCTGAGATGCAGTTAAGAATGCAAATGCAACTCTTGCTGTCAAAGATTTCAGAGTCTACGTTGAGAGATAAATTTCACCCTTGTGAGAAAGTTAGAGAACAGACCCCAAAATGAAACAGTGTGGTGGGGTGCTGGATGCACAGAAAAACCCAGCAAGTCATAGCCAGAATAAGTGTTGTTTCCTGAGCCCCTGCTTCTTATCAGGAAGCACGCTGGAAGCCAGCACATATATTTTCTTATTTAATAATCATGTCAGAGGTTAGGAAACCAAAGTTTTGAGGAATTCAGTTATCGCTTAAGGACAGAAGTCTGGGAGGTGTCTGAGCTGGTCTGCAAACCTGTATCCATCTGTCTGTACTCTGTAGACTCCTAACTGATCTATGAGGATGTGCAATAGACCACAAAGTTCAGGAAGGGATTCAGGCTGAGTCCTCCAGTGTGGAATTGATTGGCATCAGGAGAGCAGGAGGGAGCCTCTAAGGCTCAAGAAGCATCATGAAAGAGTCGATTCTTTCTACCTATGGGGTAATGAGGAAACTAGGAGAGTAGGCCAGGGTTATTGTTTATCTTGTTTTCTCCTGGAAAAAAAAAATATGAGATTTTTCAGGAAGTTACTTATAAAGAAAATATATTTCCAGATGGACTCTCAATAAATAATATATGTTCATGCAGAACAAAATCAGAAACAGAATTCAAAATTTTACAGAAACAGCAAAGTTTCTGGCAAGTATTAGAGGAGCCATGCTGCCCCTCAAGGTAGCCTATTCTGAGCTCTCTGCTGTCTTCTGCTTGTTTGTGCCATTTTTTTCCTGCTCCTTGGCCTATCAGAATGTCTTCCAGCCTTGAAGATCTTCTGAGCTTTTCGATACAGACACTCCTTGCCCTGTCTCCCTGGCCACCATCCTCTACCCACCCAAGCTGTTGCTGGTATTTACAGAGTCTAAGGGAGATGAGTGACAATTGCACACTTTGCACTAGTGCCACTCTCTGATGCACGAACTCCTTCAACCTTGAGTTACCTTCAGGTTCTAAAAAATCAGCCAAGGCTCCAATTAATCCAGCTTTTCTGATCATTGCTTTGCAAAACAAACATTTGATATTAGTGGATCCTTTTCATCGTGAACGAGTAGTCCAAGAAGATAGTGGCGACAAAACACTTCACTGCCAAAGCTCTAGGCACCGGAAGTCAGCAGTGTCTTGCAGTAGATGTTTACATCACTGTCAACAGTCTGCCACGTGCACATATAAATTCGGTTTGGTGAAGCAGTGACCATGGGAAGAATTTAGTGCAGGAGGGGAAGGCTCAGGGACGACATCTTCCAGGAGACTTAATTTACAAGGAGCTCTAAAAATAGACCATCTAGTCCCAGGTATGTCTTTCTTATGAGACCAAAAGGAACATTCAGCAGAGGCCGTGGGGTCGTACATGAGGGTGTCCTCTGAGAGCTGGAAAGTCCAATTCATCCCCAAAGCAGACACATTTGTTTAGTGATTTGCTTGCTGGGTAAAAATGGCCTCCACAGAACTGGGACTGTTTTTAGCTATGTCTTATGGAGGTGCAGCCCTGCTGGTTGGATGGTCTGACATGCTGGACGAGAACTAGGCTTCATCTTCCCAAAGGAGATTTTTTATATTTTTGTTCCATGATCTAGGAGTGTCCAGTGGCTCTCTGAGGTCCTCCTCAATCAAATTCCTGGATAGTCACCTCAGAGACCAACACAGTGTGACCTTGGCTTTGCTTTCACATCACCCGTTCCTGTCCCTTCATAGCCACAGCTGGGTCTCTCTAGATACCTACTAAACAAGCAGCAGCCTGCCCCTCCATTGCTGATACCCCAGGATCCACACAAATGTGCCGGCTTCCATTTTCTTCTCATTTGTTTGTAGACACACCCAAACTTCCAAGATGTAAGGTGCAGCTGGGTTTCAGCTGTAGAACAGTTCTTTCTGAACCTGTGACCCCACAGCAAACTCTTTCCCACACCTGACAAGAGGTACCTACAGTCCTTCCAGCTCTGAAATCCTGAGTTTGCCAAGTATCTTCTGTGTGCATTCTCTGTCACCCATGCTTAAGTCTCCTGGCTGTCATCTTTAAATATTGTTCATGTAGTATCAATTTCATTTTTAGTTCAACTACAGAACTAGATCACATCTCCTCTGTGAGTCAGACTGCGTGCATCTTATGTTTATATGTATATATTACTTATGCTACTACGGCAGATTATATGAACAAAACATTTACTTTTCTTTTTCTGGGCAATTTAAGGGATTCTCAAAGGTAGTTTTAGCTATCTGTGCTTTTTAAATGTTGTATGAATTCAACTCCATTTTATTGAGATCTTAGAATGTGCTAGATGCTTTACATGCATGATCTCATTTAATCTCTGTGCCCATTCATTTTACAGAAGCAGAGTCTAAGGTTCAGGGAATCTGGCCAACCTGTCTAAGATCCCATGATTAGAAAAATCAAGATCTCCAAAACACGGTAATTTTTTCTCATCTGTGGCTATTCTTTCCCATCTTTATTGATCATTTGGTTGGTGGGGTAGTAATGTCCCAGGTAAGGGGTGTCAGTGGTCAGCAAAAGAGATGGGCAGCTGGTTATTACCCCTGAGAAGATGGTCTTGCCATCTGGCTGCTTGGGAGCTTTGTCCAGCTTTGTCTCAAAGCTGGGGCTTCCACATTGGACTCCCACATGGGAGCAGCTCTGTAATCTGCTGCTAGGTCCCTCTTAGAGACCCCCCATACATGTTATATGCCAATGTCAGCTGCAGCTGCGAGCTGCTCCCTGGCCTGGTGTCCACTGGCTGGTCTGGGTAAGGCTCTGATTTTATTAGCATAATGTCACTTGGTTCTTCTTTTACTGCCCTCAAGGAGACTGCCTCTTATGACATTGTTCAATGGGGGAAGATCATGAGGGATGCTGATCCTGATCAGGGGCAAATCTGAGCTCTCAGTTTGATTTGACTTGGCAGCATCAGTAACTAGAGGAGAGTTATCTACTGGCTCAGAACTCTTCCCAAACACTTTTTATCCACATAGAATGATAACCGGCTAGTGGCTGAATTCAGCCGACGTTTGCTCTGTGCTAATTTCAGGTCAAGAATACAACGTTAAGAGAAAATGACCCTTGCACTTATGGGCTTATAATTGTCTATATTACACAACAAATTCTACAGTTCCCTTATACTTACACAATTTATTGACTTTACTTCTGTGTGGTTTGCTCATTGGTGAAAGTTCTTTTTGTCTGCTTGTTTCAGCTGGAAAAGAAGTGTGACCTAAAATTGTGGGACACAGCAGGCGGCAAAATGCTCAGTGAATGAGGAAAAAGAAAGCAGTTTAAATTCTAGTTCCATTCCCTATTTGCTGTGTAACCTGGGACATATAATTAATATAATTAATATTTAAATCTCTCAGAGCTTTTCTATTTCTAGTATAGACAATACATTTATGTTTTTCATGGTGGTGGTATATCATATTTGCTGATGTCTATCCAGATACTCAGTAAAATGAGAGGTGTTTTTGCTTCATATGAAATTAAGTATTGCATTATAACCTACATTTGGGAAATACAGAAATTCATCTTTTGTTAGCTGTCGTCTTTTTTAATTTACCAGGTTATAACATTAATGAGAACTGTTCATCCCCTGACTTTTCAGTATATGGGAGTTAATTGTCATATTTCCTGTCTTTTAGGAGCTGACAATAAGTGAAAAACAGAGATTAAATCCCATGGAATGGATCAGGCACCTAACCCAGTTTCTCAGTGTCAATAGCTTCCATGACATTGTTTCTGAAACCAATATTTGTGACCTCAGGTTTGTGATGGGGTTTGAAGGCTGCAGCCTGCAGAACTGATGGGACATCATGCAATTCAGTGCTCCACCAGAATTATGGGATGTACTGTTTGAAGTTTGGATTGATCTTAGTATGTCTGAATTGACCTTCTCTTTTCTGAAATCAAGCTCTGGATGCTGTCAGCTATGACATGGCAGCCACCCATTTTGGACTATGTGCTCAAAATCCCTGCTAAGGCAGTGTGGAGAGTCAGGAGTGGTCTGCACGACTTCCAGGGAATTCAATTTGATGCATAGCTTAACAATGGTCCAACAGGCTATTGTTCAGGATAGAGGAAGTGTGGGCATGAAGACATCAAGATCCCACCTAAGAGAATATTAATCCCATATGGGAAATGATAGCAGTGTTTAGTTGAATGAACTGTGGATCCCAAAATGAGTTTAAGTCCAGACTCTGCCACATATGAGCTGTGGGATACTGAGTCAATTACGTAAACTGTCTTAGTTTCATTTTCTTCTTTTGTAAAAGAGGGATCAGAATAATACCCAAAGCCTAGGGTTGCTATGGGAAATAAATGAGATCACGCATGTAGAATGCTTGGCAGGTGTCAAGATGCTGGAAACGTCCATAGCTCTCACTGTCATGGTCATCTCCACCATTAAACCTTCATCCTTGTCATAGCCAGCATCACCAACCACACTAACATTGGTTCCTGAGGCTCAATGGTCCCCTGGGGTTCTTCCATTTTATTCTAGTCTGCCGCCTTGCATGTCAAATAATGGCTCATCATCTTAAGAAAAATTCTTTTTATGTCTTCTGAAAACTCACCTAAGCCCGAACACACCTACCTGAAGCCAGCTGTTGAATGTGCAAATAAATTATGTCTTTTGATCCCCGTAGAAAAATGGGCATAAAACTCCCTTGACTTAAAAATTTCAGCAGTTGGGAAATAAATTATGGGCCCAAGAATAGTCGTGATATCATATTAACTTTTCTGGGGCTTGTTATGTGCCTCCCTCACCCTCATGCAAATGGTGTCTAGAATCCCAGAGCAGGTGTCCTTTCTCCCTGGACATGTCAGCTTCTGGACCACTCCGTGGCAATTGGGTGTTGCTTGAAGCCTTTCCGCTTTCTCCCTCTTGTGTCCCATCCATTTGTTTACTCATTCATATTCAATAAACAGTCACTTTGTCCTGTTACTTAAGAGGCTAGGGATATAGAGGAGAGGCATGATGCCTATCTTAATGAGTCTTGCAGTCTCATGAGGGATGTTAAAAAGCAAATAGACAATGGCAATTCAGTCTGATGAAGGCACAATGAAGGAAGCACAGGGAACTGGGATGCGTGGAAGGGGGTCCCTGTCCTGTGTTGGTGGATCAGGAGCGAAGGCTGAAATAGTCAATGTTGCAGCTGGCTGGGCCAGGCCCTCATGGAGTGGATTTAGGGAACAGCTAGAGGCCAGGGGGCAACTCCTCCTTTCGACTTTCCCAGTGCACTGCTAATCAAGATCCCTGATGTTGGCTGCTTTCAGTCCTTTAGTCCATTTTGCTTTTACTTCTTCTTTTCCTGAGAACTTGACCATAAATCTCACACATGATGCAATATGAATGACAGCCATCAGCTAACCTTGGAATCTTTTCTTAAAAGCTTTTTAGTCAAATCTGTGTGTTTCCATGGAGAGATACCAAGAGGCTGCGGTTAAGTCATGAGGGCCCTCCGACATGCAGTTCTGTGTCCCTTGTTACCTTACATGGATCTCTTTCTCTCTCTCTCACTCTTGCTCTCGCTCTCTCTCTTCCTTCTGCCTCTGTAATACACAAGAACTACACTTGAAATTGAAAATCAGACAGGCAAAATGAGCTGGCTAGAATCACATAGCAAGTTAGAATCAGGGGCACAAACTTGAGATGGGTTCTGACCCTATGGGCAACATCCCTGTACACATAACACTTCCACAATTTTGCTTCTGCTCCCCTCTCTGTCCAGAAAGACTTTTCTACATCCTATCAGGCTCATTTCAAAGGTCTACTCCTTTACAATTCCCACTACCTCCACCCCTACTTCACCACCCCCACCTAGGAAGGATGGCCCTCCTGTCCTGCTCTGCTCCCTGGCATTTGCTGAGGCCTCGGATTTAAAGGTTCTCTCAGTCAATCCTCATGAACCTTGATTTCCTCTACCAGTTATAAGTCATGTAAAGACTGGAGCTCTTTCTTAGTCATCTCTGCATCCTGAGCATGCAGTAGGTC
The DNA here is from genome assembly GCA_020662805.1 of Glaucomys volans. Lineage (NCBI taxonomy): Eukaryota > Metazoa > Chordata > Mammalia > Rodentia > Sciuridae > Glaucomys > Glaucomys volans. The sequence continues at coordinate 400,562 of JAJEJO010000520.1, read as the reverse complement.
CTCGATGAATCTTGTTGAATGATTCAACAAACAAATCCCGAAGATACCATATCTTCTTTGAGTTAAGGTGCCTTTCAGTTTAAAGCCATCTGCAAGGTTTTTTTTTTGAAACCCCAGAGAAGGTCATATCCCTTCCAAATACTCTTTTATCCTGACATATTTTTGGAGCTAGAGAAGTGTGTGGGTCTGGCTGTGGGGCAGCATGCACACAGAAAGCTCCTGTGATGGATGGATGTGAGACTGCCATCATGTACATGGACTTGATCAACCAATATTTTATTCAGAAGCAAATACAAACTGTGGTTATCCAAGCAGACAAATCCTGAGAATCCTCACTCTGTCTTAAACTGGATTTCCTGAGTGAATTCTTTTGTCTTCTTGCAAATACCACCCTGCTCTCTGCTACCTTCAATTGCAGTTTTCAAATCCGGGGGTCTGAGGCTGTGCCCACATAGCTAGCTCAACTATGAGTGATTTCAGAGCCTGAGAATGGTCTTTCCCTAGCCGAGTATGGTATGAAAACAACATTGTCGGGTCTTGGAGTCTGGAGGAACTGTGTTTTAGTCCTAACTCCACCACGGCAGCTTTGTGCTAGGGATTCCGCTCCTCTGAGCCATACTAAGTGCTCTGTTATCCCAGAAGTATTTTGGAAAGGATTCAATCTAGTAACAAAATAGGTCAGGCAGTAGAAGCTGGCAGGTAACAGGGGCTTTGTAAAGGTGAATCCCGTCCCCTGCAGGGGTGTAGGGGGCTGAGGCAGATGAGGAATGTCGAGGTAGTCTTTACGGAGGGTGCCCATAGCTGCTAAAGCAAGCTGCATTTTGTATTCAAGGCCACTTCTTTTGCACCTTTTTATTTTTTCTTCCTTTTTTGGATGCAGCAAGGGTCAGTCCTTCCCCTCTGTCACACTTCCCTTCTGCTCTCACTCAGCTGCCTGAAACCACCCCTTATTCTTTTTCTGAATGAAGCAAGGGGGCCCCCTCTGCACCATATAGTGGCTGGTTGGGCCCCACTTCCACCGCCTACACCCTCACTTCCGCCCTCCCCCACTGTCGCTCTTCAGTGACCATTTCCCAAATACCGGGAACTCAAGGCTTGTACCGCGAACACCAGCTTTTTCTATTGCTCTTGACCCAGGTCTTCAACCCCACACAGCACATCCTGTCAGAAGAAAATAGGTACTGAAAGTGGTCATGCTAACATCACAGGGAGCACCCCTCCCTGTCACGTCCCCCACCCAACCAAATGCCCCTAGAGGTGCTGGAGGGGTGAGACCTGCAGAAAGGGGTTTTCTACTTGTTCATGTTTTATTAAAAAGACTGTCTTTTTCTTTGAATTGTTAATCCTTTGCTCACAGAACAAAAGAAAAATGGTCAAATAGTATCCAGTGAAATCTCCCTCCCACTCCTGTCTCCCACGGATACATTCTCCTAAGAGCCAAATTACTAATTTCTTGTGCGTCTGTGCATTACTCAAGGCACGCATGACATTGACATTCTTCACACAAGCTGGCATAATGCTACACCTTGCTTAGCCCCACATTCCAAACTCATTTTCCAATCACTTCCCTCCCTCTGACCCTAGGAATGATCCTCATGTGCATGAACGGAGTTTATGCAACAAGTCATCTGCTGACTGGTGTTTAGATTGTTTGCAAAAATGCAATGGCTTACTGTGTGTATACATCATTTCCCCTGAATTAGTTCTAATCCATTAAGAAAATCCCAAGGTTGGAGGTATCATGAGCTGGCTCAGGAAAACAAGCACCTGGAATTTCTGGAATGTTCCTGCCAGCTCTTCTTATCTTTCTGGGGAACTCTCTCCCCTTTGAAGATTGGGCTCATAGGTCACTTCCTGCCTCAAGGCTTTCCAGACCAGTTCCAGCCAGGGAAAGTTGCCCCTGTGTCTATTGGGCTTTAAGGTGGTGGCTTTCAAAGTGCAGCTGCTCAAGAACCACCGCCCCTCTCAGGGCTCAGAAAATCCAAATTGGTGGGCTGCCATTCCAGAATCCAGGGACTCTCTTTCCGGAGGTCAAAGAGAGTCTGAGAGTGGTATTCCTAATAAGGGATGCTCCTACTACTGGTCAGGATGGCACTTGGAGAAGCACCTGTGTCTCCCCTGTCAACAGCCTCCCTCCCATGCCCAAGCCCCTGGCAGGCTGCATTAGCTTCTCCTAGAAAGCTCACACATCTTTTCTCTTTAGCCTGAGACCTCCTTGAGGGTAAGGAGTGGCTGCCACACTTGATCTTCAGAACCTTGTGGAGCTAGAACATAGTAGGTAGTCAGTAGGTGTCCGTGAAATGGATGAGTGATTTGACATAATGAGTTTATTGCTCTTCTCACAAAGTTAAATAAATCCCTTAAGATAGGGTCTCTAGGCCTCCCATATCTCTCTTCTCATCTCCTCTGCCACCAGCCTGGTTTCACTGGGTCTCTTACTCTGTAACAGGTGGATCCAGTTTTATTCTGGTCCTTCTTTTGGTGTATTATCCCTAAGGCAGATATGCTGATGTTTTAATAATACAATGGAATGATCAATGTAAAGATTGGCAATGATCTTCGTTTCTATCCATGGGGTCTTGTTAAATAACCTATCGCGCCTCTGTATCAGTGCACTCTGAATTTCCTAATTCTTCTTTCTCCTGGTTGCCTACCTTGTCTTCCCATGCCATTTCCTTAGCTAAGTGCTGTGCCACTGAAGGGCAGCGTGGTTGGTGACCTCTATTTCACAGGGTACACTTCCACTGAAGTTTGTTTTTTTAATTGATAGTTTTATGTTGATATCAAAGGCTCCCATATCTTCAGCAAAATATTTGAGGGTGTCCCAGTAAAGGAAAGGGTCAAATCAAAGAGGACTTGACTGGTTATGCGTACATGCTGGGGCTTCCCAGGCAACAAGAGACATGGACTAGAGTATGGGGTACTGCAGTTTAGAGTAATTCCTCTGGCTGCATTATGGAGCCTGGGTTTAAAGGGTCAAGCCTGGAGGTGAGAAGAACAGCAGGAAGTTCTCCCAATAGTTAGGAGGGCAAGGGTCTCAGCTCAGAAGTGGTGGAAACAGGGTCTAGGCTTTGGCCTTTTGGTGTGTGCCTGCAGCATGGGGGTGCCGGTGAGGGTCTGTGAGGATTGACAGTGACTTCCTCATGCCTGGCTGGAGTAACTGGATAGTTGGTGATATCACCCATTGAGTCTTAGGATTCAGAGGAGGCAGGGTGTTAGAGAAGCTGGAAGACGAGTTCAGTTTGATGGGATAGAGCTTGGGATGGTTATGAGAACAGTCTTGCAAGGGGTTGGATATTCCAGTCCGAGACTTGGAAAAGACATCAGAGGAAGACAGATACATATTTGAATTATTGATATAATCAAATGGAATCTTTCTGGGTGAAAATGGATAAAGAGAAGTCCAGAAGATTTGGAGATCACCAATAGCTGGGGACAAGGGAGAGGATGTGGATTCTAGGAGGAGGTGGAGAAGGAAGAGGGGCAATGGAGTGAGGTGAAGAGAAGAATTCAAAGTTGTGCATGATCAGACAGTGAGGATGCTGGTGGTAATGGCCAGAGAGAAAGCCCAGAGATGCAGAACAGGATCCTGGGGAGAGCCACGATCTGTGAGCAAATTCAGATGCAGAAGGGCAGAGAATGGAGAGCTTTCCATGCTGGGTTAACTGGGCATGGGTCCATTTTTGTTTGCTTTGAAATTTGAAGGGATTATGCAAGTACTTTTATAATTCTCTCACTTTACCACTGACGAATCTCCAAAACATTTTTTAAAATGCAGAAAACCCAAAGCTTGAAAAGTGAAAATTTAAAAAAAAAAATCACTTCAAGGCTATTCTTTGATTTTTGTGACATTTTCTTCTGGTTGTGTGACAATCATTGTAGGGAGGCTGGGAAAGTAGTGAATTTTAGCACTGTTTTAAGCATCTGCTGAAGCAGTGTGGCAGTCAGATTCATTACATTGTGATGACGGGGATGGCGTGGACTGCCTCCTCCTCCCTTCTGTTCTGCACCTGGGGTCGCTGGGTAAGCTGCTTTGTCCCTGAGGAAGCTGATATGGTTTCTCATGAGCACAGGGAGCCCTTGGATGAGGACATCTCTAGCATAACCTGTGATGCCTTAGCAGCTGGAGCGGACCCCACTAGGTGCAAAGGGATAGCACAAGAGGAAATGGTGAGAACTTGGAAAATCCTCTCCCGTCCACACCTGTGTACTTAGAACAGCAACCTGCTGTTCCGTGCCAGGCACCACATGCCAGCATATCGCAAGTTGCATGGCTGATTAGATTTGTACATGTTTGCTGGCACCTCCCTTTTCCAACTGATTTGTCCAAGGTCAAAATAAAATTGCTTTCAGAACAGTCTCCAGTTAAAGCAACAAATGTTTAAAATGTATGAATTCACAACTGGGTTTTGTTCTTAGCTGTTCATTAAGGACCTCTGTTGAGCAGTAGTTCTCTGTCTCCATCAGAATCACCAAGAGGGCTTGCTAAAACTCAGACTGCTGGGCCCCAAGCCAGAGTTTCTGATTCAGTTGTTCTAGGATGTTCTGCATTTATCACATGTCCCCAAGTGATACTGGAGTGCTGGTCTAGGGACAACACTTGGAGACCCACTGGTGTGGAGGAGGACTTCTGGCTTTCAGATCTCAGGTGACTTAATGTCTCTGAGCCTCATTTATTAAATGGTGACACACAGACCCAACAAACCCAATGTTTAGAGATTAAAAAAGGAGAATAAAAAGAATGAAAAAAGAGAACCAAGTTTATTTCTCTTGCTTCTTCTCCTTCTTTCTAGAGACTTCTTCTAAGCTGTGTGCATGGGGGGTGCAGAAAGAATGATCATTTTAAGCATGATTACAAGCATTGGTTAAACCTGACAGTCATGATTCCTTAAGTATCTGTAGTGGAAGAATCCGCATGGGCTTTGTTCTCCAGCTTCTGCGGAGCTGGGTGACCTAGGGCAAGTGATATCATCTCCTGGAATCTCCTTTGGCTTGCATATTATTGGCTAGAAGTGGATCGGGTAACCACGCCTGAAACCACTCATTTCAGGTTTCTGTCTCCTTCCATAAGACTCCAAGGATGTTGAGGACTGAGTATTGCCTTTCATCAATATTTTTTTTTTTTTTTTTTTTTTTTTTTGTGGGGGTAGAACTATTACAGCAGAAAGGAAACAGATCTAACTTCAGATCTTGGCTCTGCCACTTATTAGCTTGTGAACTTGAGCAAGGACTTAATATCTCATCTCTAATATGGAAATAAGAATAAAACACCTCCCAGGATGGTTGTAGAGGTGAAATGAAGTCAGGCCTATGCATGCTTGACATGCTCTTGGACCCAGCTACAGAATCGGTATGCAGTAGTTACCATGGACGTGGAAATGCCTGAAATAATGTGGTCCTTACACAGGGAGTCCTGGAGCCCATGCAGGCAGGGCGTGTACTAAAGTAATAAAAAAACAACCAAGAACCAAACAGCCCATCTTGCCCTAACAAAATCTCTGAATTTTCCCTTGTTGGCAGTGAGGACAGGAGTCATGCTACCCTGGGAAAACAGAGGGGAAGCAGCCGGCTCCTCATGGTGGGGACAGCACCAGCCCAAGCCTCCCCGTCTGAAGCAGTGAGTACGTAGGGCAGGCCCTGAGCCAGATCCCAGAGGCAGAAGGGAAGTCAGAGGAACTGGGAGGGCAGGGGACACAGAGAGGAGAGCGAGGGAGCCTTTGCAATTATCTCCCCGAGACTGTTTGGAATGTAATGTTCCTCTCCACCCCCTTCCTTTTTATGCTGTAATTTTCTTCACAGAAAGAACACAATGGAGAACATATTCCAGACTGCGAGCTTGCTGCTAACTCTGACAACCCAGACACGGAACAGATAAGGGGAAAAACAGAGGCATTTTGTTTTCTTTGCTGAGATTTCAGAGATTCAAGCTGAGAAATCCTGCTACATTGGAACAGTGCATTACCTGCCCACTTAATGGTTTGATACGATCTGTTCTTGATGCTCCGCAAGTTTCGGTGGCTATTTTTCTTGCCTGGGGAGTTGGGGAGCAGCTACCTCACCAAGGCACTTGCTCCCAGCTACCATCCACTTGAGAGGCAGGAGTCAGCCTGGCTCGCATGGTTGCTCCACCTGGCTTCCCACTTAGGTGTCTAATTATCCACATGTTCTTCTCACCTGTCCCTAGGAGCGGATGGGGAGACTCCTGACTCATGGCTCAGCCTCATGGTACAAAGCAGGATGGAACTGGGAGAGGGGTGTCAGCAGGCAGGCTGTCTCGGACTTCTCTGACAGGACATTTTCCATCTCTGTCTCTTTCCCAGTCTGTCCTCTGACTCCTCTAACTTGCTACCCTGCACCTGGCCTGAATATATCTCCAAGCTCAAACTCACACAAACAGGTTGCATTTCAATACAGATCCAGAGAGGTTGCAGATTTCCTCCAGAAGATACATGTGGATTCACAACATCTATTTCCTTCATCTCTTTTTTGGTACTCATGTGGACCTATCTGGTAGATTCCTTTCTCAAAATATTGTTTGGCACCAGGAAATAAATTAGTGCTGTCCTGTTAAACCTTTGTTTTCCAGAGAACCCTATCCACCCTGAGCATGGAGCAAAACTCGGTCATCCTAACAGGCTAGCCTAGGTGGCCAGGCCCCAGCACACCCAGTACCTGTCAGTGATGCACCCAAAGTGAGTCTATCAAGATCTGCAGAGCCCAGCACATGTCAGTATGGCCATCCAATCCCAGGACTTAAGAGAAATAGAAGATGTTGTTCTGTTAAAGCTGTTACCCTGTATTGATCAAAGACCAGGTGTCAGAAATTGCTAGATGCAGAAACACAATGATGATAAAATCTTATTTCTGCCCGCGAATGCATCACAGAAGTTCAAGATGAGATTAGTATGGGGAAGTGCTGAATGTCTATTTTGCAGGTGGGAAAAGTTGAGGCATGAAAAAGTGCTATGGTTGACTTAAATGGGCACTGTGACACTGTGGCTGTGTGAAGAGAAGAATCCCAGAACATGGCTGTCTCTAACTACAGTATTGATTCAGGGGAAAAGCATCCCTCAGTGGAAACAATGGAAAGATCCCTCCCTTTCCCGCCCGAGCTCAAGTTCCCACTTCCAAACAGTAAGCCAACAAAAACATTTTAGCACTTCTTTTTGCAATGTAGAGGGTATAGAAAATTTCTTGCCATAGATTGCTTCATAGTTTACTTGAGGAGATAGGACATAAATACCCAGAATTTTAATAGCAACACAAGAATAGCGGCCATGTTCATTAGCTAAAATGCAATTACAGTTTCAAATGCTTCCCTCATTAGGTAATAATCATGTCCATGAACTTCAGCTCATTATGCTAAGAGCCCCTGTCTCACCCACAATTGCATCCCAGCACTAGCAGGGGACTGGCAGATATTAGGGGTTCACTACTTAATTAATTAAATGAAGAAATAAATGAGTGGTCTGAACAATTAGGTATGTAATTTGATTATGATGTAATTCTAAGAAGATCATTTTAAAGGACATGTCTTTTTTGTTTTTAAACTTTGACAAATAGGATCAGTGTACTTTGTGTCTACAAAGGGGAGAAGAACTTGCCATATTCCAGGCACCATGCTAGGACTTATGTTATGTTCTTAATGACATTTAATTCTCCCAGTGACCACAGGAGGCAGATTTTATTAGTAACATTGCCAGATGTAAATGCCGAGGTTCAGAGAGCCTTTGTAATCTGCCAAAAGTTGCACAGTGAGGATGTAGAATATATATAATATATATATATATTATATATATATACATATATATATATACACACACACATATATAGTTTTAAAATTTCTAACCCCCACTCCCACCCTGCCTGGTAGAATTTACCTTGAGTACCTCCTGGGTCAATCCCAAGCTGCATGTAAATCTTTTGAATTTGGTGATTATTTGAAAAAATTGCCAGTGAAGGCAGCAAGGAGAAGAGCCAAAGTCCAGAAGAGGGCTCGTGGCCTTTTCCAAACCGGAGGAGTTAGAGTCACAGAGTTTACAGAGTCCCAGTGGAATAGATTAGCATGCGGGGGATGTAATGACAGGGTCCACGAACATTCCTAGATTGAAGAGTTTCTGCATGTCTTCCTGCTTCACCAGCTGTACTTGCCTCTGATTTAATTATATGCTCAGGGTACAGATGCCTCTGGAATTGCAGGCCATGTCTTGCTTCTCAGGAAGGGTTATTGGTTAGATGACACTCAGTTCATGGAATGCAAAAAGAGGAAAGAGGGAAAGAAAGAAAGAAAGAGAGACAGAGGGAGGGAGAGAGAGAGAAAAAGAAGAAAGAAAGAAAGAAAGAAAGAAAGAAAGAAAGAAAGAAAGAAAGAAAGAAAGAAAAGAAAAGAATAGAATGCTGGCTTGTTAGCAGTGGAGATAGATTTGAACCATTATGAGCCAAAGATGCCTGCATTCATTTATTCAAAAATATTAATTGATTAGTCTGGCAGACACTTATCATTTGTATTCACCCTAAAAGAAAGATGGCCAATCAGAGTGCACCATTCTCCAGGACCCACCCCTTAGCTCAGGGATTGGCATAAAAGCAAATGGGCAAGGTTCTAAAATAGAGAATTAACATGGCCATTCAGAGAGAGTCTCTCAGAGCTTGAGCCACAAGGATCTTGGAGATTGGCATTGCCAGGGCCATTTAACCTCTTATGCTGAAGTCAGTTTTTCTGAGAAGGACAAGTGCTCAGGGGAACATGGAGCTGAGGCATGGAAAGAGGAAGACGTGGACACCTGGGTCCTTCTTCCCGGAATCTGCAGATGTCTGTACTGAGGAGAACCCTCATGCCCTCAGCGCTGGAGTTGGGAGCTGGAAACAGAAGCAAGAAGAATTTTCTTTCCTTTCCCTGAAGTAGGTACTGCCTGCAGTTCATAACTGACATCACAGAGTGAGCAGAGGGACTGGAGTCGGAGCTGTTGGACTAAATCCTCATAATGTTATTTGTTCCTGGATGTTCTAGCTACAAGTTCCAGGAATCCGGGCCCACATGTTGAGACAACAGGAAACTTCAAGCGTAGTGGGGCATATGAACTCCCTAACTGGCTGCAGAAAATTTTGGAAAATTCATTGCCCTCTCTGAACCTCAGTTTCCTTATCTGTAAATGGGGGAATGTATCGATCAAATGAGCCCCAGATATGAATGCACTCTGTAAATGTGAAGGGGCTCTCTTGTGAGCTCTGTGGGACCAGGGCCTGTCCCAGTCACCACTGTATCATCTAAGTATTTATGTACTTAAGTAAGCACCGAGTGACTAACAACCACATGGTCAATGCTGAATGTGCTTGTTAATTCTCAAAAACTCTTCTTTTTCTTTTTACAATCTAGTTTAAGATGTTTGAATATGTAGGGTCAAGGTTTCTTTGCTATGAGAAACTGTAAGTTAGGGGTTCCCTGAGCAAATTTTAGTCCTACCTGCATCTGTTGACTTTTACCTCACAATAAACCACCACAATGCTAATGTTTGAAAAATAATAATTGTTTTTTCTTGAGTCCATGGGCCAATTGGTCAGTTCTGCTAATCCTGAGTGGGTCTGGCTGCTCTGCTCCGTTCTTGTGCATTGGATGCTAGCTGGTAGAGCAGCCAGGGATTGACTGGGGGACGATGGCCTCAGGGGGATGCATTCCAGTCATCCCCAGGCTAGCCTGAGCTTGTGTGCATGGTTGTGCATGTTGCCAAGTGCTGCAGCATTGCTCGGGGTCTTCTAAGGCCTAGGCTCAGAACTGGTCTTCTTCTTCCATATTCTATTTCCTAAAGCAAGATATGAGGTCAATGCAGATTCAAGGGGTGGGGATGTGGACTTCATGTTTTAATGGACAGAGTTACAAAGTTATATAACCAGAATTAGGATAAGAATGTGTACGTGATGCTATCAATCTGTCAAACAACTTCGAGCTAAGGCAGGAAAGTGATTTAATACCATAAACTCAAAAAAGGAAAATGTGAACCAGTTGTGACCTGGAATCCCAGTTACTCTGGAGGTTGAAGTAGGAGGATTGTAAGCTAAAGGTCAATCTCAGCAAGTTAAGGAAACCCTGTCTCAAAATAAAATAAGAAGGGCTGGGGATATGGATCAGGGAAGGAGTATTGCCTAGCATGTGCCAGGCCCTGGGTTCAATCCCCAGCACTGTGGGGTTAAAAAAAAAAAAAAAAAAAAAAAAGATAAAGAATGTGGATTCTCTTCATTCTTATCTCTCTATCTGACCCTTATTCTTTTTGGCTTCTAAGACTGCCCTAGGAAAGCTTTCACAATCTCTGCTGCCTAGCAGGTAGGGCAGCTTGAAACTGATCTTTTCACCTGCAAACCAATTTGAACACATTTATTTAGCTACTACTATTTCCTCCGGTGCTGTGTTAAGGTCAGAGATGAAACAAAAGATGTGAAGAGTACAGACCCTCTCTCCTGGGGCTCAGCCTAGCAGCACACACAGCTATACTCACTGCTCACTCAAAGTCACTCCCCATGTCATCGTCAGGGTTACTTTTGAATGCTTTTCATGCTGCCCACAAAATAAGAGGTACATTTCTTGTCCTAGCACCCAATGATTTCACGAATTGCCCCTGATGTCCTTCCAGGCCCTTAGCCTGCAATCTGTGGGACAGAACGCAGTGCCTCTGTGGCATCAGAGTCTTCAGAGTTTGCACAGCTCCCTGATGAGAGTGCTCTTTAAGCAGCTTTTCCTCTGCCTGGACCTCCTTACCCTTCATCCGTTCCTGCTGAAACCCTACTCAGGCTGCAAGAGCCTGCTCAGGGTTCAGCCTCCTCCACAAAGTCTTCCCTTCCTAGCCAACTTCGAAGGAATCTCTCCTCTTTCTTTTTCCACACTCTTTTCCTCTAAAATTCTCAGAGTTTCGGTTGTCTGCTGGAGGACAGTCCCCCCAGGGCAGGACTCAGTCTTTCCAATCCGTGTCCCCAGCAGGTAACCTGGGATGTCTGCCTCTGACAGGGACTGAGTCAGTGCTGTTAACCTGTCTCTAATCTTCTTCCCTTTCCCTCCACTGCTCTGCACCCCTGCCTCCATCCTTGGAGTTGGTGAGAGTCACAGCCCCATTCCTGGGCCCTTGCCAGTGGATCAAGCTGCCTCTGAGTTGGGCTGTGTCCTCTGCTGCTGACTCAGCAGCAGCTAGAGGCCTGAAAACAGTCTTGTTCTGAAAGTTACTCATTTTGATCCCTCTTCCCTTCACTTTTCTCAGACTTGAACTTGCATGCCTGGCTGGCTTTATTTTTAGGTGTTTGACCATTTAAAAGAAGACTGCCACCACCTTTGTCTTATTATTAGAGTTATGAGGAGCCCTTGGGAACCCGGTGTCCTGATTACAAAACAGACTGCCCAAATGAGGATTCTCCTTGATTCCCAAATGGAAACCCCTTGTTTGAGATGGGTGACTTGAAACTTCCGTGTAAGAATCATCCCAAGGTATTTGGAACCATGAAAATTCCTGGGTGTTATCTCTAGAGTTTCTGAATTCCTAGGTCTGGGCAGAGCCTAGGACGATGTAATTTTCATGGACTCCCCAGGGAGTTGGGCTGCTGGCATATCTTTCTTTGAGAAAAAAACTAATGCAGACTTACAAGCACTGGGCAATGGAGAGACATGTTGTCTGGCACGAAGTGATGCCAAAGCAGCCAAGAAGACCTCCAAACCCCTCTCCTTTTACCATGCTACTCCTTTGCTCAAGAACATGCAATAGCTCTGGCTTGTCTCTTCAGATCACATCCAAACTCTTCCTCGTGCCATTCCACTCCCAACCCCTCCTGGCCCACATTCCCCAAACTTGCTCAATGTAGATGCACTGCTGCAATCAGGTGTCAAGGTATGAACCGAGCCCTCCTGCTGGCCTTCGGCAACTCTTTGATGCCTCTCCCTCTGCCGGTGACATTCTATTGCATCACCACTGCTATGCATTTCATCTCTTCACCAACGGTCACCAACATTTTACGGAATGCCTTCCATGGACTCTATGCATTGCTTTGCTTATTATCAGATCAGTTCTTAGAACAAAGGGATCATCACCATCCCCACTTCTGCACAAGAACTCCTCTGACTGGCCCACAATCACACAGCTGCTAAATGAACTCCAAGGTCAGAGTGACAGGTCAGTACCACAGTCACTTCCACGATGCCGGGCCACATATGTCAAGCCTGTTTAGATCACATTCTTCCTTCAATGCTCTGGTCAAGCAGTGTTTTGATCTAAGATGGAAAGCCAACTTTCCTCCTCTGGAAGTTGGGTGAACAGACCAATCTCCAGGCTCACTGTGGGGATCAATGGTAGCAAAGTGACCAATGTCCTGTGCATGGGGTCTGGCACAATCCAGGTGAGCTGGAGGTACCGCTGTCCTGACACCATTCACCTGGAAACCTAGACACTGTCTGTTTCTGTAAGAGAGTTGAAACTCGTGTGGCTTTTGAGGAACGATGAGATTTAATTTCAGAAATAAGCCTTTTGGCATCAAAGCACAACTCACCCCTCTCCTGTGGGTCAAAAGCATCTTTCAAGGATAAAGATATTAGGAACCCTCCTTCCAGCTGGAACATTTTTTATCTCCTCTTCAAAGAGTAATCTCAGGGCAGCCACAGCCATGGAAACAGAATGTGGCAGGTGGAGCGGTCTCTGGATTAGAGGCCCATTTTCCCCAGCGGGCAGGAGAAAGGCCGCAGACCGCCAGGATGAATGGACAGGCTTTTGTTATGCTCTGCAAGAGCGATTCTCCCAGCCCTCCATCAATCAGGCTCCCTACTTAAGGCCCCTTGCTCTCTCTTTCGAGTGACTTGCAGCCCTTTTGCATCACCAACCAGGGATTTCTCATCTGCCTGGGTGACCCAAAATTGCCATATGGACTCCTATGGGTCTGGTTCACAATTAAGAGTAGATTTACTTATTTCTTTGTCCTTGTGCGGTGGCTAGGGTGGAGGCTGATTGGAGTTTTCCTGGAGACGGGCTCCTTTGCCTGGGTTTTCCTTCTTACCTGGTCTGGTCTCTCCCGAGGAAAGGATAACTTAGGACACTGAGCGAGACTCTGCGTGGTGCTTTGATCAACCATCACTGCAGCGTGTAATGTGGCTCTGGGTGGCAGAGCCAGGCCAGGGTGGATTCAGATCCTGGCTCAATTCCTGCCACGATTCTGGCCTCAGTGTCCCCAGACTATAAGATGAAGGTGATCACGCCTACCTCATAAGGCCAGGACAGGGACAGAAAATAGTTCAGCCAAGCACCTGATTCACATGCCAGGAAAGAACACAAACCAGCTCTAGGATCCGCAGGTTTCCGGATGCGTGCTAGCACTTCACAGCTGCTCAGTCAATGTTTGATTTTCTGAGAGTCGTCTGAGTTTGGGTGCTGGGTCAGCCAGCGAGGATGTCAATATGGCAGAGATCTGGTTCTTGTGAGGAGTTCATGGTGAATGTACAACCAATGCTCAGAGGCCACCAGCACACCTGAGGGAAACCACAGCCCAGATTATTTCAGGGAGTCCCATGAGTTTCCAGAATCCACCTCAAGCCTCCTGATACTACATCCAGAGCTCCCTCCACTGACTGACAGCTATTGTTTTAAGAAAAGAGCAGAGCCTATTACATCACTCCGAATCGAGGGCCTGCAGGAACTGAGCTACCCAGAGACCAGGCCAGAATGGATTATTGAATATCACTAACCAAATCAAAGCTCACTGAAGGATGTACTGTGATCACATTGGAGAGGGACGTCATGGCTCACCCAGGGGGAGCGTCCTGTCTGCTGGCTCTAGGCATACTCAGCTACTTCCTCCTCCTCCAGGCACTGCACACAGGTCATTCTGATGACCCCATAGATGGGTTGCTGGTGATGTTGGTGCCCCTGGGCACTGGGGCCATCATCACGTGCACTTGGCCTCCTCTGTCCCTGTCAATTGTGCTGGACCTCAGCATGGGAGTGACTCAATGGGAGCCTTCGGGCCTGCTGCAGAGAAGGGCCTGGCTTTGCTCAGGGCGGAGCTGCCGGCTGCATCCTGCCCCTTGCAGGTGTATGAAGTTACACTGCTCAGCCATTTCAGTCCCAATTTCAACTCCACGGGCACTTTAGGGACAGGACATTATCTCACAAAATTAGTTCCTTTAGAGAACTGGGGCATGCGGTGGATGCCCACTACTGGAATTATTTATTGTCATTGTTATTATTTTATGTTGTCATGCTGGCTTACAGAGGCTCTCCTATGGACCCAGTAGTTATCAAAGGAGGCGGCTTATCTCAAATTTTCATCTGGTAAGTTAGCTTCAGAATATTAACATTCTATATGGATCAGTGCTCCTTGGAATGACTCCTTAGTGTTTCTTCTCTCTCTCTCTCTCTCTCTCTCTCTCTCTCTCTCCTCTTTTTCTGAAAAAGCAGACACGTACTTTCCCAAATAGGTTGTAAACTTTCAGTAGCAGCGCCCACACTTGCTCCTTCTTTTCCCCTATTCCAGTGCTTTGTAAATAAGTCTGCAGGAGATGATTGACATCTACGCAGGTGAAAGTCAAGGCCCCACCCCCACCTCAGGAACAGTCTGCTTAGGAAACTGCAGGAGACTCTTGATCTGACAGGCTCCCTGGCTCTGGAGTCCTTGCACCTGGATGTCTACACCCCCAGTTGGGGTGTCAAGAGTCCTGAGTTTGAATTCTAGTTCCGAATCTCTTTCCTGGGGTGGCTTACACAGGACCTATGTCACTTGATTGTTGACCCAACTGTGTGTGGTAGATGTTAGAGTCTCTGTTTTATAGACAAGCACACTAAGGCCCAGGGAAGTAGCCAGTGGGCAGCAGAACTTGAATTCGAACCTATCTGATCCACAAATGCTGTGCTCTGTTTTTGGAACTACGGTCTTTCTGGCTTCTTTCAGATATGTACAGAGGAGAGAAGCAAGGTCAAAATGTTGGACAGTGGATGGAGCTGTTGGTAGGTCCAGGAAACAAGATTACCAATAAATGGCTCCATCTTGTCCAGCTAGTGCAGAAGCGGTGTGTCTACAGCATCTTCATGTTGGACATTTCTTTTGATCCTAATGCAACTCTAACATTAAGTAATCTCTTAACAAAGATCACTGCTGTTATTTTGTTGATGAAGAGACTGAGGGTCAGAAAGGTGAGTGACCTACACAAGATCACAAAACTAGGACATGGCAGAGTGGGTTAGCAGAGGTGAGGCATGGGGGTGGCTTGAGAACGGATCTCATGATTCTAAATTTATACCAGAGCCGATGTAAGCAAGCAAGCAAGATGAATAAGATAATAAAAGTAACAATAAACAATAGCTGGCATCTGTGGCATGCCTACTATGTGCCTAGGCTGTGTTCCTACCTTTTGGAGGGAAGATATATCCACAGAAGATACCTGTGGGCAAACGTGTTTGCAATAGGGAGGCACGTAATCATCACTCTTTCAAACGGGGTTGTCAAAAGAGTTTGAAAATAAACACATTGGAAGTCTGTGGGGTGTTTTCTCTGGGCCAGGCACTGGCCTGTGGACCATGCACTTCCAGTGGCTTTGCAATGTGAATTCTCCCCAGGCGACACTCTGCCATCACACATCCTTCTTGTGAACAGCACAAAAGACTGATAGTTTACTTCCTTTATTCTCTCCAGAATTTTATTTACTCCCTGTATTCTCTCCGGTTTGAAGCCTGCACCATTTCATTAAGTAAGTGTTCTGCTTTGGCCCTGTGGGCCCTCTCCCAGCCCACAGCTGCAAGGTGCCAGCCTGGCATGAAGCAGGTGAGGGAAGCTGGCTTCCGTTTAGCATCCTGGAAGTCTGCTCCTCAAGGACTCATCAGGCCCCTTGCTTCCTCAAGACAGGAGTCAGCTGCATGGCCACTGGTCCCAGGAGGGACACCTTTCACGAATCAGCAAGTGTAGGGTGGTTTTCCTTTCCCCATCATCCACTGGTTGAAAAGCATGGCTTGGTGCCTGTAATCAACCAGTGGAAGCAGGCAGGAGGACAGGAGGACATGGGAGCAGTCTTCACCTGTTTGCATAGGGTCCCACAGCCATTGTGTGAGAAAGGAGCACTTCTCCCCAGGTTTCTGTGAGATGGATGGCTAGCATGACCTACTAAAGCAGGTTTGTCTGGACATTCCAAGACTTAACACTCCCCGTTCCATATCCCAGGAAAACTCAGTCCTAGGCAAACTGGGACAGTATGGACCTGCAATGGATCTGAGATTCTTCCTCAACTGCAAAGATCTTTTTACTGTTCTGTTTCTCATCTATAATGCCATCTGATTGTCTGCTTTTTAATTTGGGGGTTGTTGTGCCTGTTTTACTGATGGGGAAACAGAGGTTAATGATGCATTCGGAGGCCAGTGACTAGGCAGCAGCAGTGGCAGCTCACACCAACTCAGAGACCCAGAGTACCATTGTTCCAAAACTGGCCGGAAGGTGAAGAATGTCAGGTGTGAAGAGGAGGCAGGGGCTCATCTGGAGAGCCCCAGGGAAATCCCACTTTTAGTATGCTCACTTTTTATTCCTAAAAGATTTTAAGACTTTCTGACCTTGGGCATGATGCAAAGTAGCACCTTGTAAGGACACTAGTAAGGACACCAGTAAGGACACCAGTAAGGAAAGCTGGATTCCAGGCAGAGCCAACAGGAGCATGAACATTATCACTGGCTGGCCAGCTCAGAGAGGGTCAGGGGACAGCAAGGAGGGGCCTGAGGGGCAGGGATGGACCTCTCCTCCAACAGGAGGCCATTTATGCAAGGGAAAGCCTTCATGTGAGTTTGATTTGACCAGCCAGTAAGGGTCGTGCACACTGGGAGTGTCCCCTCCCCTGAGAGTGACCTTGGCTAGCTTGCTGCTCTGTTTTCCCCTCCACTTCATTTCAACGTGTCCATTTGAAGCAGGTTACTAATGTCACAGATTCAGACTCTCACCCAACGTTTGCTCAGGGCCCACAGTCTGCTGTTGGGAGTGCTGGCGAGCTGGGATGAATAGAGTGTGGAGTGACATGTCTCCCTAGGAGTGACAATTCTTTGAGAAGATGGACAGCAAGCAACTAATAGCAAGGTCCATGAGGGCAGAAGGCTCGGGAGCTGCTCATACCTGCATTGCCATCCTGGCTCTGTGACCTTGGTCAGGTTACCCAAAACTCCCACTGAAGCTCAGTCTTCTGGTCTGTAAAGCAGGGTTGATGATCCTGCCTCGAACCTGCTGTGAGGATCAAGGGCCGTGATCCCTGCCTGGGGTGAAGTCTAGCACCTGTTTCAGGGTCCTTGCTCCACCAGTGAGAGGTATTTTTCCAGTTCTATCACTAGACAGCTCTGTATGTTGGGCAATCATTCAATCTTTTTCTGTGTCCATCTTCCTTCTGTTAAGTGGGTTTTATAGTAGTAACTACCTCAGAAGAATGTGGAAAACATGAAATCAGAGAATCCCTGTAAGGCTTTTTGGCAAATTGAAAATGTGCTAGTTATCATCGCTATTATTAATGGTAACAGGCTATAAGAGCTATAAGCAAAAACAGAGGCATTCCGGGAGTGGGCCTTAGGGAAGGGTGGGAAGGCATGGCAGGGGAGGGGCCCGAGCGGGAGATAAGGGGCCTGCCAACCAGTGTTCCAAAGAGCGAGACCACATTAGGGGCTCAGGGTCAGGCAGTGCACTGGTGGGTGGGATTTAGAGTGGGCCATTATCCAGGTTCTGCCACCCATTATCTGGGTGACCTTGGGAAAATGACTTACGCTTTCTGAGACTCCTCCCCCATCCTGGCTAGCTAATGGTTTCTAATGCCAGTTCCAAGATGCAATGACATAACTCCTGTAATCGCTCAGCCAGGGCCTGGCACAAAGGGGGCACTCAATAGGTGGCAGTTAATTATGGTGACTTTTTTTTTTTTTTAGGGGATATGATGAAGCATGGGGGGAAACCAGAGGAGGGAGACTGAGCTGGAAGGTAAAGAGTGATGGGGTTGGGAGGAGCAACCCATGACAGCTTATATATGGACACTCCTTATCCGGAAGCAGCAGGGAAACACAGCACCACCATCCTCAGGCTCTTTCTTGATGCTGGGCTCTCCCTGACTCTCTCTGAGCCCCAGATCTGAGTCCCACATCCTTCAAGATCATCAGAATCTAAATTTACACTCATTGTCATTATTCACACTGTGTCTCATCAGCTTGTGAGCAGAAGAACTAGTGGAGGCCAAAACTGGGTGGGGAGGAGAGAAAAGAAAAGAAAAGACAAATTCAGGCACTAGAGCCACCCAGTGTTGACTGCAAGTCGCTGGCCGATCCCCCTAAAATAGCTCCTAAGGGCAGAGTTGGCTCATGTGCCTTTGAATGTTAAAATTAGAGCAAACCAAGATTAAATGCTCCCGAGAAACTGACCAGCCTCACATTTTTCTCCTCCCTCTCTCTTTTTATAACTATGACCACAGTAGTAATTCAATTGGAAACATATTCCATCCTGATTGCTCCAACACTGGCACTAGATCATTCCCAGGGCTGCTTTTTTTTCCTTATTTTATTAAATGCACACTGTCGTTATTTTCTGCAGAGCTAAAAATATATCTGACTGAGCAGCAAATGCTCTTCTGAGGCTCCTCCCTGTTCTCTTAGAGGCCAGAACCAGGAAGAACCAGCAGACTGATGGGCCTCCCAGTTGATTGACCTTGTTTCCAAGGTAAAATGCCCCAGATACTGATATAACGATAGGAATAAAGATGGCGTTCCAGACCAAGCCCATGAATAATGGGAGCTGCACACCATGCCTTGTCGACTGCCAATCTTTTCTCACTTCTGGTTACCACATATCATCGTTTCACACTTGATGTCCTTCTAGTCTTTGAAGCCATTGTTCCCTCATCTAGAATTATTTTCTTCCATCTTTATTCTCATTCCATTTTCTGAGCCCATGGTCTGATGGGGATGCTTCATATCTGATTCTAGAAAACCTCTTATGCTCACTTCCGCTGGGGCTTATCTTCTGCATTTGAACCACTGGCTATAGGTCTGTCTGCCCGTTACACCCTGGCATTATTGAAGGCCTTACTAACTATTATTCCCAAAGCTTCTAACACGGTGCTGGGTCCACCGGAGTGGCCATCGATGGAGCAAGTGAGGCATTGAACCCTACTCTCAGTTCCGACACTGCATTTACATGACCCTAAGATGGGAGCCTCCCACCCTGGGCTCCCAGTTTGTCTCATACCACTCCTGGCTGGGGGCCCAAGATGGTGGAGCAACCAATGATTCTTGAGGAAAGACCTGCCAGTCACATTTTCCTTTTGAAAGTTCTCCCCTCAGTTGCTTTCAGGACAAATCACTGTCCTGGGTTTTCTCTTCCTTCCCTGATGGGTCCTCTCCTGCATCCCTCTTAGACTCTTCTTCCTCTTCCCTACAGATTCTGGTGAGACCTGCTCATGGTCTTCTGCAGTGCAGCTGATGCTCTAACCTTCTGCCTGCAGTTGCTCATTGATTCACTCCAAACACTGTGTGGAGTGCCTACCAGGCCTTCTAGGTATGTCGAGGTAGGGAAAGCTAGGAAATGCTCCTGCCCTCGGGGAACTTACATTCTACTGGTGTATACAGAGAGGAGAATCAGAGGATAGAGAATAAAATGATCCCTGCCACATTGGTCTGACATGACTGAGCTCAAGGACTCTGTTGCAGCATTCTGTATGCTCAGCTCAACGAGGCACCAAGGACCAAACTCTTCTCTACATGCTGGTAACAAATGGTCACACTCAGTCAAAGAAGGAAAACCCAGCTTCAATTTTCCTGCAAAAGCTGTGAATTCCTCAAAACCTGGTTGATTAATTAGTTCACTCAGCAGACATTTTTTAAATTATTTTTTTTATTTTTGCGGACTTTTTTTTTTATTCTTTGTACACAAATGGGGTACATCTTTTCATTTCTATGGTTGTGCACGATGCAGTCACATCATTTGTGTAATCATATGTGTACATGTGGTAATGACGTCTATCTCATTCCACCATTTTTCATACCCCCTCCCTCTCATTTCCCTCTATGTAATCTAAAGTTCCTCCATTCTTCTCTCACTCCATTATATATCATTATCCACTTATCCGGCAAAACATTCGACCTTTAGTTGGGACCTTGACTTATATCACTTAGCATGATATTCTCCAATTCCATCCATTTACCTGCAAACGCCATAATTTTGTTTTTCTTTATGGCTGAATAATATTCCATTGTGTGTATATGCCATAGATTCTTTATCCATTCATCTGTTGAAGGACATCTAGGCTGGTTCCACAATCTAGCTATTGTGAATTGAGCTGCAGCAGACATTTTTGAATAGCTCTTCTGTCTAGAATTAAGCGTCTTACAGACATGGGTCTTATGTTACCCTGCTTTGTTACCATTGTGTGTTTTTCTGCTCTCTAGTACTCCTCCAGCAAAGGGGCCTTCACCAATTTATCTCTGGGTCTCCTGACTTAACATAACATCTGACATCTCATAGGTGCTCAAAATAAAAGTTACTTGAATGAGAAATACATTTTCCTTCATCAACAAAGAATGAAATTACCACCCCATGCTAAAAAGGGTCTCTCCTCTGAAAGTGCATGGGTTGATGGTTTATTTATCTTAAAGTACAATGAAATGCAGAGAATGTCTAGGTTTGGAAGAGATCTTCAGCCTCACTTGGAATTCTCCCTGCAACTTTCCAATACCAATTTGTTTTTTTGTGGAACTGTCAGGAGTTTAGAGGATTCTAAGCAGTGCTGTCAATCTGCAATACTCCAGTGCAACAGCTCCCTGAGAACTTCTCTCTACACCAGACAAAGAAGTTTTTAAAGATGCTGTTACAAGATCTCTGACTAGATTACCCATCTACCCCATTGTTAAGGTTTGGGTTCTAGTCCCAAAGCTGCCTTCAGCTCATTGTTGACCTTGGGCAAACTACCATTCTTTTCAGGATCCAGTTTCTCTTTCTGGCTAATTGCACCAAAGTCCTCTACAATTCTGACCTTTGGAGGAATCCAGAAGTGACCTCTAAAGACAAGGCTGGTTTGTAACAAGTCCCATCAGCAGATGAATGGCGGAAGGAAATGTGGTATATAAACACAATGGGATGTTATTCAGCTAAAAAGGAAAAAACAAGATAGAATCTTGTCGTTGGAGACATGGATGAGACTGGAGGACATCATGTTAAGAGAAACAAACCAGGTACAGAAAGGCAAGTACCAGTTTCCACTCACTTATGTTGGTTACAAAAGCTGGTCTCAGCCGGGCACGGTGGTGCACGCCTGTAATCCCAGCACTTGGGAGGCTGAGGCAGGAGGATTGCGAGTTCAAAGTCAGCCTCAGCAACTTAGTGAGGTCCTAAGCAACTCAGTGAGACCCTGTCTCTAAATAAAATACAAAATAGGACTGGGGGTGTGGCTCAGTGGCCAAGTGCCCCTGAGTTCAATCCCTGGTTCCAAAAAAAAAAAGCTGGTCTCATTGAAAAAGTGAGTAGAATAGAGTGACTAGGGGGCAGGAGGGGTGGAGGAGAGGGTGAGGCAGAAAGATGAGACAACAGGGACCAACATAATTAGCGCTAGTATTCTGTAATAGCCTACAACAGGAGGACAGTTAGAGTCTGCAAAGATTTATCATATTTAAAAAAATAAATAGAAGAGTTCAAAGTTTCTCACCACCTAGAAATGATAAATGCTTAGGAGACGGAAATGCTAATTATCGTGATATGATCATTATACATTGCATGCATGTATCAAATCATCATGTTTTACCCTGTAAGCACCTGCAAATACTATGTGTCAATTAATAAAAACAAAGAAAAGATCCTTGCTTTTCCTCCAGGTTGGATAATGAGCACAAGCGTGATATTCAGAGGCAATATTACTTGTTTCCATAAAGGCACTTACTGAGAATTTAAAGTCCGTACCAAGACCTGCTAAACAGGGATGCTATTGCAAAAGGTGTTGTCTCTACTCCTGCCCCACCCCCACCCCAAATAAAACTGCTGCTGAATGTTGTAGTATTTCCATCACTTACCTGAGTGCTGGCAGTGTGTGTGAGTCCCTTGGTGTCAGGGAAGGGCAGTAAGCCTGGATTAGGGGCTCACAGTCTTCCTGAAGATAAAACAGCAAGAACTTGGAAGAATCTCCAGAGATTTTATTGTATAAACCTTCATTCTGAAGGACATCCAAGATCCATTATTTTAGGCAGTTGAAAGGGAGAAAATCCCTGATAAGTTGAAGAATGAGGGGAAACATTTGTAACAAGGTAGAACCTGAATTGTACCTTGAAGTGCAGGTGACAAGCTGAGGAGGAGGGGAAGTTCTGAGTAGGGGCCAGGAATGAAGTCCCGGCTTCCGGCCTCACAGTCTGTGCCAGGGTCGGTTTCCTCACTAAGTTCCCTGCTCAGATGCTCAGACTTCCTCTGAGCTCCTGGGTAGATGTGCATCTGGGACCTGGGTCTAGAGCCTGGGGTTGTGTCCCTTTGCCACAGTGAAGTGGTCATAGGTGTGGCATGACCTATGGGTAAGAGGCCTGTGAGAGCTTTCTCTGCCTCCTCTCCACCTCTGAGGGAGTTTTACTGAGGGAGCATCTTATAGGAGGGGTAAAGAAACACCACCTTCTCTGTGAGACCAGGAGGAGAGCCAGCTTCTCTGTCCCCTTGTACCTCAGGGTGAGCCTCTGTGAATCTGGTCCTCAAAGGGAGGGGGAGTACCTGGAAGGCTAATCCTTGACAATACCCACTTGCAGGCAGAGAGGACTAGGAGGTCTGATGTCCCTGCTCCTGGGACTCAAATCTGCACCGTAAAAAGTCTCCCTATAAGTGCACGTGTGTGTGAGTGCGTGTGCGTGTTGTACGTATGTTGGTGGTCATTAGCCAATTTTTTCATATAAATGTGTTAAAGAGGGAAGATGCTCAAAATGGTAAAACACTAGTAAGTTCAGATCTGATTTTTCAACTTTCAAAAAGGGATATTTTTTATTATGGTAACATTCACATCTTTTTACCATTTTCACCTTTCATGGTTGTATGGCATTAATCATATTCATACAATTAATCATTTCCCTCTCCAGAACTTTCTTTATCTTTCCAAACAATGAATCTGCTAAACAATTCTGATTCCCTCCTACTCTGAATTTGTTCTAGTTTCCAAAGTAGAAAAAGTTTAGTTTCCAAAGTAGTTTCCTGTTCTACTTTCCGTCTCTATGGATGTGGTTAGTCCAGCTTCCTCGTACAGGGGGTCATCCCATAGCATCTGTCCATGTGCGATTGGCTGATTTCATGTGGCACGATGTCCTTAAGATTCATGTAGTAGCATATGTGAGAATGTCCTTTCTTGTTAATTTTTAATTTTTCACTGATATACAAAAGGCAAGCAATGTGCATATTAGTGGAATACTGTGTTATGTTTTGATGCATTGCATAATATTCAAATAAGGTGAAACATAGTTATCTCCATGGACATTTACTGATTCTGTGTCATGAAAACCTTCAAAATCCTTTCTTGTACTTTCTGAAATGTACAGCACCTCACTGATACCTGGAGCCACCAACTGTGCACTGACTCCCAGAACTTCTTGCTCCTGACTCAGCACTCATTCATCAGTGTTTCTGCATGCCCCTTCTCTCCTCTCCCTGGTCTCTGGTAATCATTGTTTTATTTTTAACTTCTGTGAGATCAGCTTTCTTAGATTTCACATGTGAGTGAGATCATGAGGTATTTGTGCTTCTGTGCTGGCTTATTTCACCTAACACAAAAATCTTCATTTATGCTGCTTCAAGTGACAGAAGTTTTAAATTTTTATGACTGAATAGTATTCTATTATCTATCTATCATCTATCTATCTATCTATCTATCTATCTATCTATCTATCTATCTATCTTTATATCTACCAGCTATATCACATTTTGTATATTTCTTTATCCCTTGATAGACACCTGGGTTGCCTCCACGTTTCAGCTATTGTGAATAGCGTTGCTCAGAACACAGATGTATAAAGGTCTGTTCAAATATCTATTTTTACTTCTTGGTATAGACTTGAAGAGTAGTTTCTGGATTCTACAGTAATTTTAGTTTCAGTTTTTTGAGGCATCTCTATACTGTTCTCCACAGTGCCTGAGCCGTTTTACATTCCCATCAGCAATCATAAAATGCCTGACTTTAGTACATCCCTGCTAATGAGTGCCATTTTCTGCTTTTTTTAAAATGATTGTCGTCCTAACTGGCATGAAGTGGTACCTAACTAAAGTTTTGATTTGCATTTCCTAATGATCAATGAGTTTGAGTGTCATTTCATGTGCTCATTCGATTTATTTGTTTTTATGTGTGTTTTTGGTCTTGATCTAAACCTTGACTTTTCTTGTGGATCATTAAGTTGAATCACTTCAATTCAATATTATTCAGTCCCACTCCAGAGGCACATATGGAACACAGTTCAAGAGACAGCATCCTGCTCTCTGCTGCGACACCATGGCTGCGTTCACGGGGCGATAACCTAATGGGGCAGACTCCTAGATGCAGAGCTTGTAAACAAGGCCATCTATGAGAGCAGCTTCATTTTCAGCAGTCTATAGGGGCTAAGAAAACCAACTTACTATGAAAGTGAGGTTGAGATTGTTGTTTGAATATATAGATCAGCTCTTTGATTGATTGATTGACTGACTCATTTATTTAGTAAACTGTCATCAAATATCCGCTTTGTTTTAGGCAGTGTGCCAGGTACAGGCACATGGGAAGGAATGGTTTCTAGTACATTCCTGCTCTTTTACATGGCCAGCTTTCTCATGTCCCTGTGGCTATCACCAGAACACCCAAAAGCCCTGCCCCTGGCCCCCTTCTTCCCCACTCTCCCCTCTGTCCCCACCTCTTCACCTCATCACACCTCACTCTCTTTGCTACCTGTCCTTCATCACCCTTGGTCTGGTCCATCTGTCCTCCTCTTGTTCCCCTGCATACACATTTCTTCTTTGATACTGACACTCATGCTGTCCTCTGACCTTGTCACTGCCAGGGTGGCCTTCCAGTCTCCCGACTTGCTTTCATTCACCTTTAGTATGGTGATTGCTCTGGACAACCCTACTCTGCCCCAGCTCCCAAGGATGGGGACACTGCCCCAAAGTGGCTGCTTGAGCCAGTTCCATTGTCTTCTCACAGAGAATTTGACAACCCCGGAATAGACCACAGTTGGGTGTGATGTCGATGTGCAGACATCATGCAATGTGCAAATTCCTAGAACAGAAGGGCTGGTTGCAGGGTGCTTTGGGAACTGGAGGCCCGCAAGGAAATTCTTTCAAAGAGATTCTTCAAGGTGAGGTCAAGGTGGAAAGTGACAGATAAAGGTGGGGAAGGAATTTCAAACCAGATGGAGCCACTTACCTAGGGCCTGGAGTGGGGAGGAGCAACTGGGGTGCATGCTCCTTGGGCTGTCTTGGGGGTGAGGTTCTGGGTGCACTGGGTGCTAGCTGTGGTGCTCAGTGCTAACAACAGGACATCGGGGACTTCTAAGGTGGCAATTTATTTGTGGAACAATTCTCACTTTTTATGGGAAATGGCAAAATCGTGTGTCCAGACGAACCTCCTGACCTTAAAATGAGAATGCTTGTGGAGAAGTATTTGGGGCCAGTGTTTGATCAATCTACTACCAGAGGCCAAAAGGCATGAGCCATCGTCTCTACTTAGGGTGTCCTTTAGGAGCAGAACCTTCTGTGTCAGCTGGGGAGGTACTGATGTCCGGACGAGGTCCTCTGACGATACTGTAAACAGCCTGGAAATTTCTGATACCCAAATGTTAAAGCCTCTCATGCTGTTTCCACACCAATTCTGGTTGGCTGATTAGAAGGTGCAAGGAAAACACTGTGAGCTAAAAAGCACCACTTCAAATATTTGCATGTGGCTTGCTGTATAAGATTTCCTATATTTAATGCCAGAATTGAGCGAAGCTATTAGACTGTGTGTCTGACTCATTTGGAAAGTGAACGCTACAGATTCGCCACATGCCAGTAACCACCCCTGCGTTCCTGCACCTCATAAATGGATGCTTCAGTAACTGCTCACCTTAGCATTACTGCTTAATTGGTACGCTGAAAAAAAATATCTCACGGGTGTGGGCAGACACAAGGCCAGGACTGAGGGGACCTAGATTCCAGACCTCACCCTCTCGTTGGCTGGTTCAACGGTGTGTCTCAAACAAGACCCTAAAGTGTCTACTGTCTCCAACTTTATCCAACCAATTAATATTTTACTCCTCTTTCAACTTGTTCTGCTTTTAGAAAGAAAGGTGAAATTCAGCTAGGCTGGAGAAGCAGACTGGACACAAATGAGCTTTGAATGCCTGTCACACAAATGTAAATCCCCGCAGTTAGTAATGATGAGTATGCAGATACAAGAGAAACATTAATGAAAGGGACAAAATACTCACTCCGATTTGCGGATCTCCTCCAAATGTGCTTCATCTTCACACAAGAAGACAGAGTGGTTACTCTCTAAAGGTGTTGGTTCAGCCGGGCATGGTGGCGCACGCCTGTAATCCCAGTGTCTCGGGAGGCTGAGGCAGGAGGATCGTGAGTTCAAAGCCAGCCTCAGCAAGGACAAGGCGCTAAGCAACTCAGTGAGACACTGTCTCTAATAAAATACAAAATAGGGCTGGGGATGTGGCTCAGTGGCCAAGTGTCCCTGAGTTCAATACCCAGTTCCAAAAAAAAAAAATAATAATTGCTGTTGGTTCAGTCCTGGTCTTCTCAGCAAGGACCTATTGAGTGCTGAACTGTTAACTGCGCTTCCAGGTCCAAAGTAAAGAGGCAGCATGTTATGACCACTCGCCCTGGCTCAGGGACTTTGCAAACAGTTGGCATTCAGCACCTCATTTAATCCTCACCACCCACCTTGGCAATGGAGGAAATTGAGGCTTGGTAAGGTTAAGTAACTTGCCTTAAATCCCACGCCTGTTAAACAGCAGAGACTTGAATATTGGCCCATCTGATGTCACAGTTTCTGCTCTTAGATGTTTTCTGATTAATTCTTTTATGTATAGCACACAAAAGCTTTGGTTTGTGTCTCTGTTTCCAAGGACTTCAGATTTGTGAAAGGTGTTTTCATTCCATATCCAACCAATGAATATTTTCTGCATTATAAAGATGAGATCTCTTCATGACTTAAAAATAGCTTCATCTATCACCTCAGCTCAGAAACCCCCTTTGGTGATGGACTTTTATCTTTAGGATGTAATCCTGCTTTCTAGCATGGCACTGAATGTTCTTTACAGCCTTCACCCAAGGAAATAGTCCAGTGTGAACGCTGTTCCAACCCAAACTCCCCACTGGGCAGACGCCTCTGGTCATTGTCCTCAAAACCCCCTCTCTGGCTGTCATCTTGCTTACAAGGGAAGGCTCTCTCCCACCCTCTCTGTGCATCTAGAACGAGGCATGCCCACTGTGGATGCCCATTTGCAAGTACCGCCCCGCTCTGTTGAGAAGCCCTACCTTGTCGAGCCGTCCTTTCGACTGCTACCTGTGTTCATTCACTTACTCATTCATTCAAGGTTTGTTGAGCATCTGCCTGTAACAGGCACCATGCTAGGGATGTTTTGATAGTCAGATAACTTCCTTGTTGTAGCTACTTATTTTTTAAATTATGATTTCTCTTTGTAAAGGGACAGTGTATTATTGTCTATTTGAAGCTTGGTGGCCTGGGACCACCATTTCCCTTGTTTTCCATGGAAAGTATGCAAGATGCTTCTAGGTCAAAAGTGCAGATGGATTTGCAGAACGCAGTGTAGGAGTTTCAGCCTCCAAGTTGCCTTGAACTACTGTAAGTCTAACTCGATACAGCCGTTGTGGTGCACCTAGAACCTCGTTCACTCAGATACTGATAGGCAACACACTTCCTAGTAAAGGTCTCACCCTTAACGGAGTGATCCAGTGGAGGCTGCCCTAAAGCTGCACCTCCTGAGCTGCATCATTGGCAGAAGCAACACAACACGCACACACACACACACACACACACACATACACACACACACAGTGTCCCACAGGGCTATAAGTTGGAAAACACTTTTTTACTAAGTATTTCCTAAGTATCTACTAAGCACATTTGCATACAAAAGACTCTGAGAAGTCTGTTTATAAAGAAGCCTAACTAACTTCCTTCCTTCAAATCACTACACCAACTTTTCAGTGTTCCCCACTCCCTGCTTGACTCTGGCTTCTCCCAGTGACAGCTCTCTGTCCTCATTCGCTCATTCATTGGTTCAGCAAGCTTGCATTGCCTGAGGCAGTGCTCAACTGGGTGTGGTATAGGTCGAGGTCCCTATCTTCAGTGGTTCATGGTCTGCTAAATAAGTAAAGGACAGTACATGGGACTGTGGTGAGAACTTTAGTGGACCTGGCCTGGAGCTGGGAAGCAGCACCTTGGCAGGGCGTTGGAAGAGAAGTAACCTTGAGTGAGGCCTTCAGAATTGGAAATGAATCAGAAAAACAGTTGTGAAAGGGAGATTTCAGACAACAGGAGGTATGTGAAACCCACCAAATAAGAATACTTAGCATGCTTGGCCTGGTTAGGAGATGCCTTGACAGGATCCCAGGAGGCAGAGGAGCTGGTCAAGGTCATGGAGAACCTCTCTCCTAACCTGAGCTGTCCTCTCACTTTCCCAGAACCCATCCTAGGACTTGGCCCTGCAGGCTCAGCTTGGCTTCTCACACCCTCTTCCCAGCAGCAAGGACGGGAGCCTCATTGGATGACTCAAAATATGGGAAAGTAGGTTCTGGAGCTGTAGGAGTTGTTCAGAACAGCACGGTGCCTCTGGAAACCTCCCACAGATGCTTCTCGACACTCTTCCCTCTGCCACTGATTTGTGATATAAACAAGCAATTCACGCCTCTTACCTACACCTAGGACTCCTGCAGAGGTAGGCAGCGTGTTCACCATGACTTGACTGTCTGCATGGAAATTATTATATAAAACAATTTCCTTAAGAGGAACTGTTGCTACTGACAAGGTGAAATTGCACCAAGTTCCTTTTCTCTCTCTCGAGCCTGGCTGCGTGATAAGCTTCCTTCTGCAACACTTTTCCTGTTTTTCCTTCAGCTATGTATGTATGCATTTATATGCTGATAAGTGAAATAAAATATCATTACTAGATATTATTATGACTAGTTAAGTTCAGGGAAAAAAACACTATAGCAAAAAAGATTTCGGGAATAGAAAACTCTATCAGCCATTTATTCCCTCGTGCGTGAGCAGCGGGCCTGGGCTAGCCTGTCTCTGAGGTCCCTCGAACATTCACGTAATGTCCTTGGATTCTATGGGAGATGCAGACAACTGCAGGCAGCAGCTGTGGAATATAATTGCCTCAACAGGGTATTTTTCTCTCACAGACTCTTTGGGAAATGGTGGGCATGTATTTTATTTGTTGTTATGACTGGAAAATGTGAGAAATAATTATGGTAACATCCGTGGAATTTCCCCTGGTGTGAAATACAGTTAAGGCTCTTCTAATATTACCCTTTGATGACTGGTGTACGGGATGGCTGAGTTCTGTTGGGGTTCACTGAGACTGGGCCTGTGCTGCTGGTCATCTACATGTCTGTGGGGATGCCCAGGCCATGGGGTTGCCTCCAAGAATCAATTCATTCATCCATCAGACAAATATGTACTGGGCACTGGCCATGTGCCTGGCTTTAAGGTAGGACTGGTAAGGAGGATAAGAGCTCGCCCTTCAGAGGGGACAGAGCCGCAGTCCACCCAGTAACGAATGCACCAGTTCCTGAGTGTGTGTGGCCTTGGCAAATAGAGACACATGGGAATCTTGGCCACCCATGCATGTGTTCAGCACTGAAGGTTCCTTTCCCAAGGTGTTTACAACTCTGAGAAGATGGCATTAAACAGGATTCTAAGAGAAGAATAAGGGCTTATTGATAAACTAAAACAAAGGTCTTTCCAAGCAGGTGGGAGAGCATTTCCAAAAGCACAGGGACGTGAAGAGCACGGTGTGATGAGGGAGTGGCACATCACTGTGATGGTCTCAGGGTGCGGAGAGTGAGGTTTGGGCTTGAAAAGCTTCATGTCCCAGTTTAAGAAATCAGGAGAGAGGAGCCACTGGAAGATTTGGGGAGGAGAGTGGCTGTTATTTATAGAATCGATACAAGCATTAATAATAAGAATAGTGAGCTTTGATTGATTGACAGCTGCCTATAACCCCAAAGCTGCTTTAAATACCGCTCACCTTTGCCTCATTTCAATATCGCAACAGTCCTGTGAGGTAGTGGTGTCATTATGGCCAGTGTGCAAATGAGGAAGTAGAGGTCCGAGAAGTTAAGCTGCCGATGCCAGGAGGAGAGTCCAGGGAACCCGAATCCAGAACCCTGCTATCTTTTTTAGTTTGTTTGTTGCACTTTAAACTTGAAAAAGTAGACCATAAATCACATGCAGAGAAGTGTGAAAATTGTAAATGTGCGGCCCAATCCCTTTATCACAGGGGCTGGCAATTACAGCCCACAGGAGAATTACAGCCTCCTACCTGCTTTTGCAAATTAAGTTTTACTAGAATGTACTAACTCATTTCTGAATTCTCGATGGCTGCTTTTGAGCTCCAAAGGCAGCGTTGAGTGATTCAGCCATAGATACATGGCCCCTACAGCCTGAACTATTTAATATTGGCCCTTCTACAGGAAAAGTTTGCCAATCCTGGTGTTATCACATCATGAACACGACTGAGAAACTGCCATGCCGATCCAGACCCAGAGACCAGGAGTCCTTCCCTTGCTCACTTGTAAATACCACCTCTTCTTCCCTCCTCCTCAAAGCCAAACCCTACCCTGACTTCTGACATGGTGGGCTGTTGTGGCCTGCTTTTGATATTTATATAATTGCAATCATGCAGTATATGAGCTTTCAACTGCTGTGCACAGTAGTGGGAGGCAGTGAGCACCTACCAGACAGGCCCACACTTGCCTGGCTGCTTCTTGGAAGAGACCATCTATGGTTCGCCATCTTTAGGCCAAAATTCAACTCAGGTCCTCTGGGTCTACCTGTTAGTTTCCTATTGCTGCTGTAACAAATTACTGCAAATTTTGTGTCTTAAACAACACAAATTTATTCTCTTATTGTTCTGATATGGGTCTTGGCTAAGAGTCCTGTGCTAGTGGAAGGATGTGCCTTTGAGGCCTCTCACTTTCCATGGCCTTGGCTACACAGTTATGCCACTGACTTCCACCCCTCCAGCTCAAATCCTCTCTCTCTGAACTTCAGGAATGTGCCTCCATCTCCTCAATTGCCTTCTGACCTGTCCTGAATGTTCCCCCAACACCTGGCCCCACTACCTCACACCTCAGCCTTGCACTCTGCTATTCACTCATCTCATTGACAGGCATCCCCTCTGTCTAGTTACCAGAAGTTAAAATCCTGGAAGTCATTCTTTTTACCACTCACTTAACCTCCTTCTGTCCATTTTATATCCTTAATCTTTCCTGAGTGTATCCAAGTCTCTCCATCCTCACTGCTATTGCTCTAAGTCAGGACTTCATGATTTTTGCCTCAATTATCCTACCTATATCTTGGTCATGGCCTTGGCCCTTCCACACCGTAGCCCAGATGGTCTTCCCAAGGCAGACCCTACTTTCTCTTTTCCCAATAGTTGACTGGACAAGCAGGGTGCCTTGCTCATCTCTGTGACCTTGAGACCTAGCAAGCAGCCTGATAATGGTAAGTTCCCAATGAACACATGTAACCAAATGCAACTATCACCTGCCCATCTCTTTGCCTCTCTTCTGGCTCCTCCATCCTAACCTGGGCTTCCTACCTCCTCTGGATCACCTCCAGCACTTGAGAGAAGAAAGTGCCCGGTTCACTGCAGATTTCTAATAGACACTGATAAGCAAATAAATCTTCCCTTGAATAAATAAGAGGACTTATGAGGCCATCGGAGAAGAATCCCAGAGCATGCAGGCAGGCCAGCCTATTGGTAGCTTCCATTTGAATTTTGTATGGCAAGAAATGATCAGCTGATTTTGTCTAGAAAAAATCTGGAAAACTTATCTGGTCCATCCCCCTGACTCCAGGTGACTCAAAAGTCCTATGAGATGCTATAGAAATCCAGCAAATTCAGGCAATGATTCAGCCTCAGCTGGAAACTGACAGCACACGGATATGTTAAAGATGAAACAACTTGACAGCAAAAACAGCTCTTCAACTTTCACCCTAGGTGCTAGTCTTACCCTAGTCTTTCCCAAACCTAGGTACCATGGAGCCCTTTGTTCCCAGGACTATCCACTAGCATTCTGCAGATCAAGCATCCCAACTGGCACACTTTGAGAAATGTTAGCCTAAGAAAACCTTAACATTTTGTGCAATTCAACTTTTGCAAGGTGAAAAAAAAAAATCACTGCAATGAATATTCTCCTTGCTCTGTGAGCTGCTCATGCAGGGGAGTCTTCTGGTTGACATTTTCTTTCTTAACCTGCCAGAGCAGAAGCAGGTTTTAATGTTCTCTTTGTCAAAATGAGCCTTTCCTTCAGTTAGAGGGGAGGGAGAAAACTGAAGTAATTATATAGCGACGGGAACTTTTCTTTTTTGCTCCCATTGAGCTCCAACGTCAGTCTTCTTGAACAAAGATGCTATTGAAATTGTGAAGCATAAAGTTGATTTTTCAACTTCTGGGCACCAGCTGAGCTCAGTAGGGAAGGGTCTCTGGTGTGGGGGAAGGCATTTGTAGCCAGAGGTCCCTTATTGTGTCTTTCAGGGACTTCACACAGCTACTTTGCATACCGTTTGACCATTCCACACACATACATAGAACCTCAGTTCTGTTGGATGCTGGTGGTTCTCAGATGAACAAAACCCATGTGTGGCCTCCTCCAGTGAATGTAGATTTAAATACATTGATATGTCGTTCTTGAAATCATTTTTAGGGCACCCATTATGTGCTACACACACAAGGTGACGTGCTTCAGATGGCCTGCTAAATCTTCACAGATGCACGGGAGATGGTTATCACCATGATGCAGGATGCTGAGGCTAAGGGATGTGGCCACATGGGGTGGAGCTACCAGGAGACGGTGTGGAAGCACTCCACAGCTCATTGCTTCCACAGTTGGACAGCGTGAGATCATTGGGAGAAAGTTTGAAAGTTGAACTTCAGCTAAGGGCCAAGGGAGGGCTGTTGGACAGCCCAGGCCAGTCCCCCCTGCCCGGGTTGCAGTAGCTATCAGTCAGCTGCAGCAGTGGCAGAGAAACTTTTCCATCCCATCTTAGGCCTCATGCAAATTCCCTCCTAGTAATACGGACTCTGTGCAGAATTACATTTCCTGCTGCAGTGATTAGATAGACCGGTGCTTCTAAGTCCTGCCAGCCAGAACTTAGCCCTGTGTTTTGCTGGTAAGTTTGCTAGTAAGCTCATCATGCCGGCTTTCTCCCTCTTTGCAGTGGGATGATAATTCAGGCTCTTGTTTTCCATTTACTTCTATCTATATTATTTCCTTTGAGACATAGGTTTCCCTGGAGGCAAAACAAGTGGTATTTTTCCTATTTATGAGTGGCAGAGCCAGGGAGCAGAGAGGCCTATTGTATGGCAGAAAGTTACACAGGCTAGCGCCTCACACATGCCTCCATTCTAGTGCTTTCCAAGGTAAACCAGCCTTTCTGCATGCTTAGCAAGAGCATGGTGAGGGCAGAAGGTGCATATGTTGTTCCCTTGTCTTTCCTTAGACTATAGCAAAGAACCTGGAACTCGACAGTGTGTAATGTATTTTTTTTCCTAGATTATTCTTTAATCGAGTAATATGTAAGAAACACCCTCGAATTTTGGACATTTTTTTATTTTTCAGACTACATTTTGATTCTTTGTACATAAATGTGTATAACTTTTCATTTCTATGGTTGTGCACGATGTAGGTTCATACCATTTGTGTAATCATACATGTACATAGGGTAATGATGTCTGTCTCATTCCACCATCTTTCCTACCCCCGCCCCCTACTGTCTCTCATTTCCCTCTATGTGATCTAAAGTTCCTCCATTCTTCTCTCACCCCCCCCACCCCCCAACCAGATTATATATCATCATCCACTTATCAGGGAAAACATTCAGCCTTTGGTTTTGGGGGTTGGCTTATTTCATTTATCATGATACTCTCCAATTCCATCCATTTACCTGCAAATGCCATAATTTTATTTTTCTTTATGGCTGGAAATATTCCATGTATATATAATACAGTTTCTTTATTCATTCATCTGTTGAAGGGCATCTAGGTTGGTTCCACAATCTAGCTATTGTGAATTGAGCTGCTATAAACATTGATGTGGCTGCATCACCGTAGTATGCTAATTTTAAGTCCTTTGGGTATAAACGGAGGAGTGGGATAACAGTGTGTGACAGTTTAAGGAATGATCTTTGAATGGAATTTGAGATGCCAATAACTCTTGAGCTTTTACCTCTAAACTCACCCCAGAACCCAAGACTTAGATACCTAAGTGCCAGTTTGACATCTTCAGGTATCCTAAGAACCACAGAAGCAAAGGAGAACCCTTGATCTCCTTTGGGAAAACTGCTTTGTCCAGGGTTTTCCCACGCAGGCTAAGTAGGTTCACAGAATTTCATGCTGGAAATCTGCTGCTGTGTTGTCCTTGATTTTTGCCCTTTAGTGAACTTTCACGTCCCACTGAGCCCCACATCCTCTCGTCTTTCTATTCAAAACACGTCCAGAACTGTGCCTCCTTCCAAGCCCCGGTTTCCCGTGCCAACCCATGTCGCCATCCTCCCTCACTTGAGCCTCTGCAGAAATCTTCCTTGTTGACCCCCTTCTACTTTTCTCATCCTGCAGTCTGTTCCCTAGGACGTGCTCAGAGTAAGCTTTTAAAATCTCTGTCCTACTTAAAACCCTCTACTGACTTCCCTTGTCCCTGGAAAACATGGAACAAATTCAACTTCCTCCCCTGGTTTGCAAAGCCCCCTGGTCAGCCTCTGCTCCCTTTCCACTTGCGTGACCCAAGTTCCAGCCAAGCTGTTCTGGGTATTCCCTGCCTTCTCCAAGTTCACTCAGGCCTAAGGCCCCTGCACTGGCCCTCCTTTCTATTTGGGGCATCTTCTGTTTACACAAATGACTTCTTGTATTTCAAATCTCAGCTAAAGCGATGTCATAAGGAGGCCATTCGGGGCCATCCAGACTCAGGTAACCACTTATCTCCTCTCTAACTAGTCTTATGATTTTAAGTCTCCTTTGGACAGCACTCACAATCTGAAATTCTTCTTGGTATTTCTTTTCCTAATTCCTTCACAGATCATTTGCCTTTCTAGCCACTGAATGGCAGGCTCCAGGAGAGCAGGGACCTTCCTATCCTTTCCTGTCTCTGTACTTGTACAGTGCCTGGGGGGTAGCATGGATCCCGTGAATGATAATACAGTGGCTCTCAGAGATCAGTAGTTAGCACCTGTTGGTATTTTCAGCACAGCATGTAGTCAAGGACTAGAAGGTCGGAAGGTAATTCTCAAACAGTCTGAGATGAAATACATTAATCATCCCCTATTTTTCAGATGAGGCAACTGACGCTCAGAAGGTTAAGCAACTTACTTAAGATCCATGAAACTTACTGATCAATTAGACCTGTAAAGTAAGAAAGAAAGGAATCAGGGACAATTTATATTTTGTTGCAAAAAGTGTTGAAGCTATTTTCCGAGATGGAAACCACATGGAAAGCAGGTTTACCAGGGGAATTCAAGAGTTCTCTTTTGGCCTTGATTCTTGTGATGGCCAAAGACACTCTTTTCCCAGTAAAAGCATCAGGATTTCAGCTCTTGCCTTTGAATTCTAAACATGATGGTGCCTCCCCCAGTGGTGTGTTCAACTTTCACGGTCTCTTTCTGTTATGGTTTGGATGTAAGGTGTCCCCCAAAAGCTCATGTCTGTGACAATGCAAAAAGATTCAGAGGAGAAATGATTGGGTAGTGAGAGTCTTAAACCAATCAGTGAATTAATTTCCTGATAGGGATGAACTGAGTGGTATCTGAAGGCCTGAAGGGTGTGGCTGGAGGAGGTGGGCACTGGGGCCCTGGCTTTGGAGTAGATATTTTGTGTCTGGAGAGTGGAGCATCTCTCTGCTTCCTGACCACCATGTGAGCCACTTCCCTCCACCACACTCATCCACCATGGTGTTCTGCCTCACCTTGAGCCCCGAGGAATGGAACTGGCTGTCTGTGGATTGAGACCTCTGAAACTGGGAGCCCTTAAAGAAACTTTTCTTCCCCCAAATTGTTCTGGTCAGATCTTTTAGTCACGGAGCCAAAACGCTGACTTTCTTTTTGGGCAACTAGAGTTCTCCATCTAAGTAATTTTCCATACAACTTCAAGTTGCATGGGTCACACATTTCTGCAGTCTGCAGATAAGAAGGATAATATTCCAACTGGGAAGTGTAAGTGATACCCCTCAAAAGGAGGCCAAGGAGGCTGTTTGCTTTGTACTTTGACGGCTGATAAATGGCGCCTTTGAAGGTTCACAGGAAGAAGTGAATTTCACGGTCAGAATGGGGAAGAGGGACTCTGCACAGGAAGAGAAACCTTCCCCTATGTCCAGCCCCAGGTCTCTGATAATAATGTTAGTCCCTGATGTGGAAAGGGCTTTACAGTTTCCAAAGCATTTCATGGAGTCTACTGTATGTGAACCTCACAGCAACTTGCAAGAAGGGATGTTTCATTCCTGATAAAGTAAAGAAAAAAAGAAACAGGGGATTGAGAGGATTATATAGTTGTCCAAGGTCATAGAGTGACAGGGGGGACAGTGCAGATGTCCATGACCAATCTTCCAGCCAATGGTCTGGCCCAACATTCTGGCCTATTCTGTCTCCCTGAGGATGATTCCCTCCCTGTCTCCTTCTGCTCATCTCCACACTCCTCCTGCCTCGGTTTTGGAGTTTGCTTTCTTGCTAACTGGCTTTGAAGCTGAGTTTATAATGTCCCAGGCATCTATTGAAGAGCTAGCTCCCAGTCAGCCTCAGAAAAGGCCACCAAGAAAGGAAGTCAGTGGGGGTGGTCAGGGGAGATGTGAGTTTGTTGGAAGTACAGTCCAATGAATGAGGCAAAGAGTTTGTTAAAACCCTGTGCTGGGTCACACCTACCAGGGCTGTAGACTCCATGGGTCACAGGTGTGAGAGCTGAGAACTTCCATTCCACGTGATGCTGTCCTTGCTCCTGTGAGGACCACTGAGAGTGAAACAGCCCTAAGACTGGACCTGCTACTCTCCTTGGTGGAAACAGGGAGGGGAGGCGTTCTCAGGTGGTGCTGGCTGGGAGTCTGTTGGTGCAACCTCTTCAGGGCAGTAACTGACAATCAATCAAAATCTGAAATGTACATTTTGGCCAACTCTTCCACTTCTGGGGACTTTGTCAGAAAGGAATATTAAAGGACGTGAGCAAAAATTTAAGCATCGTGCAGCTGGCTTTGTTGGTGTTCCATAAATCTTTTTAGAATGAGCTGTTGAGTGAAAAGATGCTCCTTGTTAAATAGTTTATAATAGAGAGAAATTGGAAACACTCTAATGTGCAAATGACAAAAGGGATTGACCACAGACACATAAATTCTTTCAACTGGATACCAGGGAGCATCAAAAAGGGTGTTAGCAAGGGTGTTCACGAAGTAGCCCTATGGGAAAATATTCATATATCTTCCTTTTAACATATATTTTTAAAAAAAACATTAATGAAGACAGAATCTCAGTTAATTCTTCCTTGAGATAACTGGTGTTTTCTATTTTGTTCTCCAGGATAAGTAGATATTAATATTCTTGTTATGAAAACAACGTGTTTATGAGAGTAGAAGCGAGTCTATTAGAGAGGTGGAAGGGGACCATGGGGAGGGGAAGTGGAGGGTCAAGGGGGATAACTGGGGTGGAAATGGTAAAAGCATCTTAGATGAATGTGCAAACATGCCACTGTGAGCCCATTATGCTATACAGCTAATATGCATTAATCAAAAAATTGAAAAAGGAACATTTAAAATCAGCCTAAATGGATAACTCTTGCAATGAGTCGGACTGTGTAGCCTGGGACTTGGAGAAACGATATTGTTTAGGTGTGGGGGAGGAATGTTCTTGGCCTTTGAAGAGACTGTTGCAGTTCATGGGACCCAGCCATGTTGCAGCCTTGGCTTTCTGACTGGGTTACTTTCTATCTTGAAGCCCCCCTTTACCTCTGGTGGGAGCTGTGTTTCTCCCTGCAGGGTCGATGGGCAAAGCTGGTTTGAATGGAGGGGAGTACCTTGGGGTGAACATTACCTGGATTGGGCATCATTTCAAAGTCAACTTTGGCAAATGGCGTATGTGTCCCTTGAGACTGAAATTAGTTGGTCATTATTAACCAGCCTTGATTACTTGATTAACATTGCAAGGGAAGTTATTGATTGCTTGTTTTGTGATTTTAAAAACAAACAACATTGGTATCTAGCTTTTCCTATGACTAGAAATGTGACCACCAATAATATCTACTCTTCCTGTCAACATGTCATTTTCAGAAGGAACCTTTATTTATTTGGACTGTTAACATACATGATGTAGTGTCTGATTGGTCAATTACAGTTTAATATCTTGTTTTCATTTTGCAAATATTTTCATGAGGTATGTACTAATTTTATAATTACTAAAAATATAAAAAAAACTATGAAATAGTTCAGAGATGTAAAAAGCAATTGAGTTGGTAGAGTCTACAGGTAGATATGTAGAACCCTTTCATATACTAATAAACTGGTAGAAGGATATGCCTCAGTTTCTAAGTTTGCACATGGTGTGGATTTTGAAGTCAATCATTTAAGTTACTGTTACAGCTTCACAATTTATCTGCCTGTGTAACTTAGAAGAAAAATCCTCTAGCTTTTTGGACTATAGTTACCTTATTTACAAAAAGAGTAACTAGAATTTCATATTAAGTGGGTCCCTAGTCATTGTTACTATTTTTTTTGTGATAATGATGCTGATAGTAAATGAATCACAGCAAACTTTTCACCTATCACATAGATTTAATTATATTTCCTATCTAAAACAGAAAACAAAAAACTTCAAGTTATAGAGTTGGATGAAAAAGTTTTTAATTTCCCTTCAACTCTGAATCCCTTGATTTCAAGGACCTGAGAAATCCAGTTTGCAGATATGATATTTTCTGAGTACTGGGGAGGGTTAATTATGAGAGAATAATGAAACATTGTTTGCTTCTTTAAGTGCAAGAAGTTAAATCAAGAATGAACAAAGTATGAATTCAAACTAAAAAGTTCTTCTCAGCAAAACAATCAATAATGTGAAGAGAGCCTACAGATTGGGAGAAAATCTTTACCACATGTACCTCAGGTAAAGTATTAATCTCTAGGATATATAAAGAACTCAAAAACTTAACACCAAAAAACATATAACCCAATCAATAAATGGGCTAAGGAACTGAACAGACACTTCACAGAAGAACATATACAATCGATCAACAAATACATGAAAAAAGTTTTAGGGGCTGTGGATATAGCTCAGTAGGTAGAGTGCTTGCCTTGCATGCACAAGGTCCTGGGTTCAATCCCCAGCACTGCAAAAAAAAAAAAAAAAACAAAAAAAAAAAAAAAGGTTCGGCATTTCAAGCAATTAGTGAAATGCAAATGAAAAGTATTCTAAAATTTCACATCACTCCAATCAGAATGGCAATTATCAACAATACAAGCAACAATATATGTTGTTGAGGATGTGGGAAAAAAGTACACTCATACATTGCTGGTGGGAATGCAAAATGGTGCAACCGTTTTGGAAAGCAGTGTGGAGATTCCTCAAAAAACTTGGAATGGAACCACCACTTGACCCAGTTATCCCACTCCTCAGTTTATACCCAAAGGTCTTAAAATCAGCCACATCAATGTTTATAGCAGCTCAACTCACAATAGCTAAACTATGAAACCAATCTAGGTGCCCTTCAACAGATGAATGGATAAAGAAAATATGTCATATATATATATGAAATTCTGGTATTTGCTGGTAAATGGGT
The DNA here is from genome assembly GCA_020662805.1 of Glaucomys volans. Classification (NCBI taxonomy): domain Eukaryota; kingdom Metazoa; phylum Chordata; class Mammalia; order Rodentia; family Sciuridae; genus Glaucomys; species Glaucomys volans. The sequence continues at coordinate 360,588 of JAJEJO010000520.1, read as the reverse complement.
AGAGGTAGAGAATATCATGCTGCTAAATGAAATAAGCCAAACCCAAAAAAACAAAGGCTGAATGTTTTCTCTGATATAAGGATGCTAATTCTCAATAAGGTGGGGGTGGCAAGGGAAAGATATAGTTACCCTATAGTAGGTAGAAGGCAGGGAAGTGAATGGAAGGGGTAGGAAGGATAGTAGAATGAAACAGACTTATTACCTCATGTACATATATGACTACATGACAGATGTGATCCTACAACACGTACAATCAGAAAACTGAGTAATTCCACTCCATTTATGTATGATTTATCAAAATGTATAAATACATTCTACTATCATGTACAACTAATTAGAACAAAAAATTTTAAAAAATACTATAGCAACTAATTAGAACAAAAAATTTTTAAAAAGGCTTAAATTATGAAAGTTTTGTTTTTCTGCATATAAACTGACACTGAATATTTTCATGTGTGGTCAAAATATAACATCTTATTTTAATTTATTTTATGTTAATTAAGTGAAACAGACATTATTAGCTCATGTACATATATGACTGCGTAACCGATGTGATCCTATAATGTGAACAATGGGGAAAATGAGAATTTGTACTCCATTTATGTATTATTTATCAAAATGCATTAATGCATTCTACTGTCATATATAACTAATTAGAACAAAGAAAAAAATTTAAAAAGTGAAGTGAAAATAATTTAAAATTTAAAAAGTTAAAAAAAAAACCATTATATTTCTATTAACACTGATTTTTCTTCGAAGTCACTCAGGTGACTTCATTCATTCATTCAACAATTCAACCAATGTTTAATGACATATGTGAATCACTTTTATATCACTGAAAAAACACTGGAGGTAGTTTACATTGAGGAGAGTTTATTTTGTTGGTAGCTTCAGAGGTCTTAGTCTAAGGTGGTTGTTTTGGTTAGCTTTTTTGCTGCTGTGACTAAAGGATCTGACCAGAACAATTTTAGGGAAGAAAGGTTTATATTAGGGCTCACATTTCAGAGGTCTTACTCCCTAGTAGGCCAGCTCCATTCATCGGGGCTCGAGGTGAGGCTGAACATCATGACGGAGTGTGGCGATGGAAGCAGCTTCCATGGTGATCAGGAAGCAGAGAGAGAGACTCCACTCTCCAGATACAAAACATAGACCCGTAGTCCTGCCTCCAGTGAACCACTTCCTCCAGCCACACCCCACCTGCCTTCAGCTACCACTGTTAATCCCATCAAGGATAAACTCGCTGAGCTGATTAGGTTAAGATATACCCCAATCATTTCTCCTCCAAATCTCCTTGCATTGTCTCCTGCGTAAGCTTTTGGCAGACACCACATCTAAACCGTAACAGCGGCCTGGCCCCATTGCTTTAGCCTTTGTCAAAGTAGAACATTGTGGCAGAATGGCCACTGGAAAGCAGAGAGAGAGAGACAGGAAGGGGCGGGGTCCCAAAATCCTCTTTAGGATCTACTTCCACCCCACCTCACCTCCTACGGTTTTCACCAACATCCACAGTGCCCTCAGCTGGGGACCACCCCCTCAACCTGTGAGCTTTGGGAGACATTTAAGGTCCAACCACAACACTTATGCATTTGCAGCTAAACGATTACTGGGGACACAGTAGTGAGTGACCGCAGCAAACACACACTCTCTGTCTTTGTGGGCATTGTAACCTGATTCTGGAGACAGAGCTGAAAGAAGGGATCACATTCCTGAACCCAGAGTTCCACACTGTGTACGGGAAGGAAAAACAGGGTTAGGGTTAGGGTTAGGGCCGTGACAGAGCCTATACACAGGACTCAGAGAAAATCTTTTGAATGACATAATGATAGAAGATGGGTGGAAATTTGCCTTAGGGGTGAGCCATGTCTGGGTCAGTTAGTGGAGTCGAGGAGACCTGGATTGAGGACTCTGAAGTGAGAACTGATGTGGTGCGTTGAAGATATGAAAGACGGGTGCAGATGGAGCTCGTTGACTGGAGGGCTCACAGGCACAGGCTGAGGATGTCAGCTGGGGCCCAGACACAGGGACTTTGTTGTATAGTATCTGGATTACAAGAAATGAAAAGGGGACCCTCCGGCCACTGAGTGGGCAAGTGGCCTGGACCCATTAATGTTTTCAGAGAGCCTTTCTACTGAAGTGTGGAAATAGGATTAGAGGAGGTGAAGGGCCAAGAACCCAAGCAGGGAGGACAGTTGGTTAGAAGTCACCTGGAGAAGTCCAGAAAAGGACGTTGATGTCTTGATTTAGGACAGTGGGCCAGGAGTTGAAAAGCTGGTGACTTGAGTGCTTTGGAAGTCAACTTGATAGGAATTGGTGAGAAATTAAACAAGAGGTTAGGGAGAATGGGGCTGAGGAATGTCTCAGATCTCTGGCTTCAAGAGAGTAATAGGCACAGCCCTATCACTGAGTGAGGCAGGCCAAAGGGGAGTTTGGGGGATTAGATGAAGCTTTCAATTTGGAAGAGGTTGATTTTAGATAGATATAAGATATTGAAGTGACGATGTCGAAAGGCAGCTGTGCATCCAGGTCTGGCGATGTCATAGATTGTTTCTTTTGATGATTCTGAAAACCAATAAACCTCTCTAGTACTTTAGTGTTTTGGGTTATTTTGTGCCTAATAGGCACTTCTGAGCTAACATGAGGCGATTTCTGCTAATGTTTTATTTCAACCCGATACACAGTGAGATGTTTTCTAATTTCAGTTGAGAAAATACAGACCCAGAGAATTCTTGAACAACTTAAGCCAGTTATAAAATCTGCTAATAACCAGGGAAACAAGAATTCAAGTTTAGGTCTTGCTCTTGTCTGGATTCAAATCTTCATCTGCTATTTCTGCTGTGATCTTCCCCTTTTCCTTTTCCTGCCCTCACTCTCACTCCTTCCTTCTTTTCTATTATCTATCTATCTATCTATCTATCTATCTATCTATCCATCTATATCTTTCCATGATCTCTGTAGTCATTTTTTATCTTGTGTCATCATCTAGGTAATTTATTTTTTCCATTTTTATTTATTCATTTATTCATTCATCCATCCATCCAAACATCCATCCATCTATCATCCATCATCCATCCATCCATCCATCCATCCAATCATCATCAGTCCTCCCAGAAATAAATGTCCTTAAGAACAGAAAGGCACTTAGAAGATCATCAATCCATTCACTTTATAGAAGAGGAAATTGAGGACCATTGGAGAGAAATGTCTTGCCTGGGGTCATTTAGCAGCTGGTTAAAATTCCACTCTGCCCCCACCTCCAGTTTCCTTAACAAATACCTTTTGGTTTTTCTGCCTTGCTGGGGAACAACTCTGCTTGAAGCTGAAAGGGAGCGCTGCCAGGCCTCTGGAGGTAGCGTTTGCATCTATTTCCAGCATTTCTCCCCCCTGGTGTTTAAGTGTGTGGGGCTCCCCTTTGAAGTCCTGCAGAGAGAGAGATCAGCAGGCGGCCTCAAATGGCTGCAAATTCCAAGGACTCTGCAGCCAATCTGCTAACTCGAGTTCTGTTTCCCCCACTGCCAGGCAAGACAGAGAGTGGGCTTGTAACAGGGGACAAGATAATGATCAAAGGAAAACTTAGAGTCAGGGCTACAGAAAATCTCCTGTGATTGATTTGGAGGTGGAGAAAGAGGAAGCTGCTGACTTCTTGGAATGCTGCCAGGAATTAACTCTTTGGGAGCTGCTGCTCCAGAACAGAGAGATCAAGTTCTACAAGGCAGGCATCCGAAGGCTACTCTTATAACCAGCCTTGCCCATTCCTGACTCTCCGCCTTGAACCTAATGATATAGAGTGAAGAAAAAAAAAAAGAAGAAGAAAAGGGAAAGAAAATAAATTGACAGTTCATTTTGTACTGTGTACATCGAACCAAAGAGCCAAACTGGTTCTGCTAAGTGAGTGGTCATGGCTTTTGACTGACTATTAGATTGCTTGCTGATCTGGTGCCGGTGCTGCTGGGTACAGGGAGTCAATGATGAAAAAAGCAAGCTTTTCCTTGATGGGGCTCTGAGCTGCATGCTTAGTCCTCCTATCCACCAGTCCCCTTCTCATCAGAGCACAGGTGTCTCCAGATGCACCGTGCTCCTTGGCAAGGGCTCTTGACTTGACCAAGCAAGACCCTGCTGTACTACCATCTGCCATCTGGCATCTTCACCTGTGAAGTCCTGTTTCAAGACATGACTACCCCAGACCTTCTTTTTTTGGGGGGGAACCAGGGATTGAACTCAGAGACACTCAGTCACTGAGCCACATCCCCAGCCCTATTTTTTTGTATTTTATTTAGAGACAGGGTCTCACTGAGTTGCTTAGGACCTTGCTAAGTTGCTGAGGCTGGCTTTGAACTCTCGACCCTCCTGACTCAGCCTCCCAAGTCGCTTGGATTACAGGCATGAGCCACCACGCCTGGCTCCAAACCTTCTTTATTGGGCTCTTTTTCCTTTACATTTCCATTGGAACCTGCCATGGCTTGAACCAGAATAATTAGCACAGGAGAGTCTCCAAGGAGACCAGAGTGTCATTCACAGATGCATGGCACTTGGCATATAGCAGCCCTCAAGAAGCAATGGCTGAATGGAAGAGTGAGGGAGGGAGGGACCCACATTCTGGTGAAGTCAGCTCTGTGCTCCTAACCATAATGCACTGGTTGTTTTAGTTAGCTTTTTCACCACTATGATGAAAGGACCCAAGCAGAACAACTGTAGAGTAGGAGAAGTTTATTTGGAAGCTCAGAGTTTTAGAGGTCCCAATCCATAGACAGCAGACTACATTCTTCGGGACCGAGGTGAGGTGAAGAGTGTGGCAGAGGGAAGTAGCTCGCATAATGACCAGGAAGCAGAGAGAGGCTTCATTTGCCAGATATAAATATATATACCCCAAGGCCATGCCCCCAGTGACCACCTCCTCCAGCCACACCCCACCTGCCTTCAGTTAGCATTCTGTTAATCCCTCTCAGGAGATTAATTCACTTATTGAGTTAAGAGTCTCACAACCCAGTTATTTCTCCTCTGAACCTTCTTGCATTGTCTCACATGTGAGCTTTTGGGGGACACCTCACACCCAAACCATAACACTGGTGTAGCTATAACCGCAGAGGTATATATATCTTATGCTTTGGATGCTCAGGCAAGGAGTGATCATGTATCTTTTCTTTAAGCGATGAGAAACACTTTTCATAGATGATATTTTTGCACTGATTCTTAAGGAGTGAGTAGATGGAACAGGTGAGGAAAGGATGCTGGAGGTTGGGGACAGCAGAGTCAAAGGCAAGGGACAGCAGAAGCAAGGCAAGTAACAGGGGTAGGGCTGAAATACTCCAGGAGCTGTGCTGGGGTGGAGGCAGTCTCAAGAACATGGAAGGGTGAAGAGAGGGAAAATCCCACAAATAATCTACTCTTATTTAAAACTCTTTAGTATCCAAAATTTGACTTTCACAATTAAAGAGAAGAGTCTATGGAATTCCTAAATCCCCACTGCCCAGCTTCAAAAATGATCACAACTTAGCCAAGCTTGCTGTATCCAGGACTCCTTCCACTGCCCAGCTCCACACTGAGGTTGTTGAAGCAAATTCTACAGGTTATAATACTTAACCCATAAACATTTTAATATGTATCTTTAAAAGATAGAGATTCTATCTTGCCTTTGTCTTTTAGAACATAACCACAAGGTGATTATCATACTTCAAATGTTCTATAATAATAACTTAATATCATCAAATACAGAGTGTTTAATTTTTATTGCCTCTTTTTTTAAAATTTTATTTTGCAGTTTGACTCAGGACCCAAAAAAGTTCCATACATGGCCATTGGTTGATGTTCGTCCATTTGAATCTGTAGTATCTTTCCCTGTCTTCATTCTTGAACATTTTCATTCTTTTTTCTATTCATTTGTTGTGTCTTTTGCTGTGGTTGAACACATTTATTTTTGTTCTAGGGTGCCCCACCGTTTGGATTTTGCAGACTGTATTTTCATGACATCATTTAGCATGTTCTTTTCTCTCAAATTCAGCTTGATTTTTTTTCTTGATAAGAATTCTTGATAGAAGCAATTGATGATTATTGTCTGAATTCTACTAATTCAAAGGTGTTGCAAGACAGTGATATTCTAACTCCATGTTTCCCCGTGAAACCTGGAAGTGACTGACCCAATGGCTCCTAAATCCCCTCAGTTTTCAAATACAGGGGTGGGGTGCGGAAGCAGTGGGGTGTTTGTCCCTCAGCAGTCAGCTGCTTGTGTGGCCATCTGTTCCTGGGAAGTTGGGGGCATACAACTGGATACTCACACACTTGGCTCCTGGACTTTCCTTAGGGCTTGGCTCTCCTGCTCAACCTCCAGGGGAGTAATTCAGGGACCAGTGGGTGGAGAGCAGGAGAAAGCTATGGGAAGGAACTAGAAAATGGGAGGACAGGCACTGCTTCCTCCACACTCACCTTACAGTGAAACCCTGCTGGGGTTTGGATGCTTCTCCCTAAGATTCCAGTGTTGAAACTCAAGGGCCGGTATGACGGTCCTAAGAGGCAGGGCTCTTCAGAGGCCATAAGTCATGCAGCCTCTTCCTTCTGTGAATTAGCCTTGAAAGGGGGTTCCAGCCACCTGGATCCTCCCTCCGTCTTTTGCCAACTGAGGATTCAGTATTCTTCCTTCCCATGGGATGCATCTGGAAGCAGAATAGCCAAACTGCTAACAGCCAAACGTGCTGGCACATTGATCTTGAACTCACCAGTCTCCAGAACTGTGAGAAAACAAATTTCTACTCTATAAATTACCCAGTCTTAGTTATTTGTGTTGTAGGGACACAAATAGACTAAGATGAGCCTCTTCCAGCTCTGACAGGCCCATGGCAGAGAGCTGAGACATTTGCAATGTTTATAAAGATCTGAAGAAGAAGAGGAAAGAAGGAGGAAGGAAAGAAGGAAGACAGAAGGAAGAAAACAAGAACATGGAAAGACTTTATATATGTGACTGTTTTAGTAACCCACAAACTCAAAGGTAAACTTCAGTGGAATGAACTCCATAAAATATTTTCCCAGGCTGATGCCAGTTGTAATAGCAGATATTTTCCATGTTGTTATTAAATTTATTTTAAGGCTGTAACATACGAAGCTTATGCCCCAGTGCGATCTGAGGTCTCTATAGCTAAGATTACAGAGTTGGCCTGCACTGGGACTCTTACAATGAGGTTTCAGGGAAAATGGTTTGTCATCTTCTATCTGGACCATGAAACAGCATCCTTAGTGCCTTCAATGATTTTGTGTCAGCCTCAACTAAGGGAATGCTCTAAAATATAAGTTGGACACAGTTTCCCTGCTTAAAACTTTTTAAGAACTCTCCATCACTCTAAGGGTATGATCCAGATTTTTAGCTTTGTTACATGATTTTCTTCTGCCTGGTCCCATGCTTGACTTCTCTCAGGATCTTGGATGTAAACAACAGAAAACAATGAAAACTGGTTTCAGTAGAAATAACTTCCTGAAGTAGTAGTGAAGCTGCTGCTGAGGGCTTGATGCTGTATACTCCTGTCACTCACAATTTCAGTGCAAGCTGGGACATCCAGGCAGTGATGACTCTTGCCTGCAGGATTTCCTTGGTTTACTCATGGGAAGACTGGAAATTCCAAGAAGCTGAAGACTGAGAGAAGTCCTCAGCCCATGATGGGTGCACACTGGAGGAGAGATAGTGCAGCTTTCTCAGGTGGGACAACTCTTCAGAATGTTCCAGAAGGATTGAACTCTAGGTTCACCAAAAAATAACCTACTTATTTATGTACCTTCTACTGGATTTCTTTCTTTTCCTATCTCACTTCTCTATGCCTAAACTCTTTCTTCCCAGGATCACTTCTTGAATTCTTGTCTCAATGTCTACTTCTGTGGAATCCAGCTTAAGGGGATAGTAATTAGCTCTTAGACTCACCAAGAAGGTGGGAGATTCAGCTATGGGATTTAAGTTGAAGCAAAGGGAAATGGTGTGGTGAAAACCACACAAAATCACCCCATAGACGATTGACTAAGGATGCTCAGCTACCTTGGCTATGTGTGACCCCACCACCATGCTGTGTGGACTCTGCCACTGGAGGCCTCAGGCTATACCATGGTCAGCACTGTCCCCAATGTCCTGGGAAGTCTTCTCACTACCACCACTGGTATCATCAGAACAGAGTTCACTCATGTCCTCTAATTCTTGGGTCATTTTCTCTAACTTATCAATCCTTGATAGAGGATATCAAACAGATCAAATACCATGGAACAATTATGAGAAATATGAGAAAATAAGGATCTATAGATTATTGGTATTTTGGTGAGAAGGGTTTGTTCTCTGATTAAGATTTAGAAAATAGGACAATCCCAAAATATAGAAATGAGTTCAGACACAGAGGAGCCAAAAAGGGGACCATTCCCTGCCAAATCTATGTTCTGGTCATACGGGATGATGCAGATCTCCTGTGATCTGCCCATTCTGTTGTGGCATTCTGGCTTAGCACACATTTCTCTCTCTTGCGAGTGCCCGCATGCACACACTTTTGTGTTTCTGGGGATTCAAACCAGGGCCCCCAGCATGCTGGGCGAACACTCTGCCACTGAACTATGCTCCCAACCCTCCCTATATTTCTAATGTTCTTTTCGTTCTGAAAAACCACTTTGCCTTTACGTTCAGGCTCTGATGCCCGATGGCTGCAGTGCTTGCCTGGGTTTGCAAGAGGCCTTGGACCTGCTTATCCGGGCTTTTGTTGCCTCCCTACCCATCCTGGTCATGGTGCCCACTGAACAGTCTTGCAGTGGGGTGTGTATCTTTCCTACTGTCCACAGAGCTTCTTGCAGATGGACATACCTCCCCTGCTTCTTTGCTTCTTCCTTAGGGTCTGACATATTCTAAATCAAATAGAGTCCAAGAATTTTTGTCTAATAAGAAGCAGGTGGTCCACTGAACAATAAATTTCATTCAAATTATGGCCAGCAATGTGTGATGAGTCTTCAAGATATCCATCCATTGAGGGAAAGCTAGAACTTACCTGTCAAGATATCTGATTGTGCCCGGGGTCTAATGATTTGAAAAGATCTGGTGTTAACAGAGTTTAATGGATTTAACCTTGATTTTTTTAGATGTGGCATTAAAGACTATCAAATCATTCAACAGACATGAGTAATTCCAGACCTAGTGCTGGGTTTCTGGGATGAGGGATGGAGAAGGCACCTTTCTCAGGGTGTGTCTGGAGATGGCAGGTGGGTTCACCACCCTCTGTAGTCCTGTGGGTATGTCCTTGGATACATTGTCTGAACAAGTGCTGTGGGCACTGAGGAGGGAGAGCTGACCCTTTCCGGGGGAGTTGAGAGAGTCTTCCTGGGCTGTAGGCTTCTGTCTTGGAGGATTTGACATGGCAGGAACATTGGTGAAGGGAGAATTACTGAAGGGAAGGGAGGAAGATGAGCAAGGGCAAGGGGCATGGATGTTCAGGAGGCATTTGGGGACTGCATGCTGTTCAGAGGGCTGGAACCTGGAACATGGGGACTGAGAGGAGGGGTTGAAGTTGGGGGAGGGATGGGCTGAGGTGACCCTTGAATGCATCCCAAGGAGTTTGACTTACACTTTGTAGGAGATGGGGAGCCACTAATGGTTTCAGGCAAGGGAGGTTGAAGAAGGAAAAGTCAATTTCTCCCTCTCCTTGATGGTTTTGCCTGGGATTCCCTGTAGCAAAAGACACAGATTAATATGAGAAAAACAAACAAAAGCTACTAACATATGCCCCAAGTGTCCATGGGAGAAAACCCAGAGGAAGGGGTAAATATATAGATTTCAAGGAAAGTGCTAACACTTCAGACTTAAATAGCATCATTTTCTGAAATTAAGGGAATGTGGGAAAGGGCCCCACCAGGACAAGATGGCCAGAAGGACAACTTAAGGTCAGATTTGTCTTGCAGATCAGAGTCCTCACCTTCTTGCTTGTTGAAGTCCCTAATGATGTCGTCTTCCTGGTGCAGAGAGGAAGAGACCCTTGTAAATGAGCTCCTTTGCAGATGTCAATTTCTTTCACAAAAGGCAACTTTTCAGAATTGTCTGTGTCTGAGGTTGTTTTTGTAAAAAACCAAATCAAAATAATCCTTACGCCAAGAGTCATATTTGGGTGACATATTCTGGTTCCTGCAGTCATATCTCTGAGTGATATGCCTTGAGGCCCATCAGGAATGGAATCCTTCCACATCTCTGGGAGATTAAGGTTGTTGGTCACATGACCCTCTTTAAGCAAGGTAGGACTCCTCTCTGTGATATGAAGCTGAAAGGATTCCCCACGTATCAAATACCCTGAACCAGCCCAAGTGGTTTTATTTTTGTTGGTTTGTTGTTTTGGCCCTGGGGATTGAACCCAGGGTGCTCTACCACTCAGCTACACCTCTAACTCTTTTTATGTTTTATTTTGAGACAGGGTCTTGCTACAGGCTGGCCTCCAACTTGAGATCCTCCTGCCTCAGCCTCCCGAGTCACTGTGATTACAGGTGTGCACCACCGCTCTCTTTGCAGTCAAGGTTCTACCGTAATGCATGATAATGCATAAGAGTTATCCCCTGCTGCTATCACTGTTTCTGCAGTTACTATTGGTTTATTTAGGGCTTGGAAGAGATGGGAGAGGAAAACCTAGTGAGGATGCTAGCACATGGATTTGATAGCCATGGGAGGGGGGTTTTCCAGACGCTGCAGCAGCGGGAATTCAGAGGAAAGGGCTGGACGTGGGCATGGAGGCCTGTGGAGGCGATGGAGGTGAAGAGGTTTCTTGGCTCTGAGAGCAGCATCCTACATGCTCCATGTTTTTGCCCTTGGTCTACCTCTCAGCCTCATTCTTTGCAGCACCTGGTCGTTTTGTGCATGCTCTAGAAGTGCTGCCCCAATACATCCCCCACAGAAGCCGCACTGTCTTAAACCTCTGTGCCTTTGCTCAAGAGCACCTTTGCTTTGAAACCCCGACAGCATCCCTTCCCTGCCTGACACCAATAGGAGCTCAGGTAGCTGATTAGGTCCTCCCAGAGCACCGGGTCCTGACCTCTCATATTCTTGTCATATGCTGTAGGGATTGCTTTTGTACTTGCTGTCTTCCTTCAGAAATGGTGAACTCCCCAAGTCAGGGACCACATCTTATTTAAGTTGGATCCTTAGCTGTTGGAATGACAGTACATAGCAGTTGCTCAGTTAATTTTTATCGACCCAAACTTAACTTGCTTAGACCAACCACTATTTGGCAAAGTCCCTGGTCCCCACCCCTCCCAGAGAACAAGAGGATCATCAGGCGGGCTGGTGTCTGGGGGACACGGCCTACTCACATCCATCTTGAAGCTTCTGGGTTGCTCTGCGGTGCACATGGGTTGTCAGGACCCTTTCCTTGTTCCTCTGGACAGTCTGCAGAGGCTGCCTTGCTCGGCCTTTTTCTCAAGGCTGAAGAACATCAGTCACATGACCTGCAGTGGACATGCTGTCGTCCCTGGCACCATGAGGCTTGGAGTGGAGTTTGTGCAGTGGAGCAAAGAAGCTGGGTGTTCCTGGGGTTGACTGAAGGACTGCGCCCACCTTAGAACCCCTGGCTCCCCTGTGTCATGCCACTCCTGACTTCTACAGCTTCTCATTTACCCCAGAGATTGCATTTCGGGCTGACGGATGACTCTGGCTTCCTCCCTCTGGGGTGAAGCCTGATACTGCGGAGGCCACTTGGAGACATCTCTTTGGCAGCCTGATGAGAGTTGCCTGGGGTTCAGAAGGGCCACTTGCGGGCCCAGGCAGGAGCAGGGCTTGGTGGAGGGGGTGGGGGACAAGGGCACCCAAGAACCTGAGAGAGCAGAGTCCGCGTGCTTCAGTGTTGGGGGTGTGAGCAGTTCCTTCATTACCAGCCATGTGCTTCGCGGCAAGCCTCTCATCTCCATCCTGTTAGTGTCCTCCTCTGTCTGCCATGGGACTGAAACCATCACCTCTGCTGGCCACCAGGGTGGGGTAAGCAGGTGAGGATTCTGAAGCAGGTGGCATTCAGGGTGTGCCCTCTCCCTCCAGGTTTGTCAGGTTAACCTCTGTGGAAGCTGACTTGGAATCAAGTGGACAGGAGGGTTTCAGGGGAGATGCTGGCGTAGGATAGGGAGAAATGGTGCAGGGGAAGGAGCTCAGACTGGGCTGACCCTTGTGAAGGCTGCAAGGGAAGGAGTGGGGAGGGAGAGCCGCGGAACCCAGGCCAGCTCTGCTGGAGGCTCAGCCAGCCAGGTGGGGCAGCCAGAGCAAAGCTCGTGTGCTGGAGGGCCCTGCGTGGGTGGGAGTGTCCCAGCTCGAGTGTCCTGGTAGTGTTCAGGCGTGAGCTGGGAGTCAGGGCCTCAGTGTGAGCACCATGAAATACTAACATGTGGCAGTGGCCATGTTGGCTTCCTACCCTCCCACAGCAGGGTCTCTATCGCAGAGACACCTGAGCTAGGTAAGGCCAACAGTGTCTTGGCTGCCATGCACCTTTCCCTTCTTTCCTCTTTCTTGGTCTAAACCACGGACATGGACAACATCCCACACAAGGCTGCCAGGACAAAATCCCACAGATGGCAGGGCTTACAACGCAGACAGTTACTTGGTGACAGTTCTAAGACCGAGGTGTCAGCAGGCTCGGTTTCTCCTTGGCCCGGATGTGCTGTCTTCACATGATCTTTCATCTGTGCCCCATCACTCATGTCTCCTCTGAAGGACACCAACCTTCTTGGATCAGGGCCCCACCTTTGTAGCCTTGTTAAATCTTAATTACCTTCTTGAAGTCCTTAGGCTTCAGCAGTTGCACTGGGGGGCACAGCTGAGCCCATGACTCTCATCCGCCCCATTTAGTAAATGCTCCTTTCTTTCCTCTCGTCTCCCCTCTCTCCATCTCTCTCTCTCATTCTTTGAATTAAGAGCCTGCCATGTTCCATTGGGTGAGTTAGGGATGCAGAGACAAACGATGCAATGTTCACTCTGGAAGAGATCACGGAACACTGGGGAGGAAAAGCTGAGCTTAGCATTAAGTGGTGAGAGGGCACCCCTGAGAGCCCGCCTGGAGGCTGGAGGAGAGGCGACCCTCACACCCAGCCTGCGCTTGCTGACCTGGCTGAAGAAGACCTTTGGCAGAGGCAGCCTCCGAGTGAGCTTCAAAGAATGGGTAGAACTTAGCAAGTGAGAAGCTGGGAAACGAGCACGTGCACGGACAAGGACTCTTGAGAGATTCCAGCCCGTTCGGGGACCTGGGGTCAGTCCCGAGTGCCTGGGATATAGGATAAGCACTGAGGAAGGTGCTGAGAACCGGGGATCACAGGGGTGGAGGTGCTGGGGCTGTGGGTGCTGGAGCGCAGGTCACAGAAATTGGGTGCTCTGCTCAGAGTGTGTGACAGCTGTTCCCCTCCCTCCCTCCTCGTTGACTGAATTAGCAAACTGGCTCCTCAGCATTTCAGGGCGTGAGGACCTGCTCCGGGCTCACAGTGCTTTTTCTCATGTTTTTTACAGAACCACAGATGCAAATGACGCTCACCTGGAAAAGTCCCCTTTCCTGTGCTCTGCTCTGCTCTCCTTCCCCCCACCTGCCCGCTAATTTCTAAGCAGAATGTGCTGCTCACAGAAGCACAGCTGTCCCTGGGCTGGAAGCAGTGGCATGTCAACATCCCCTGTGATTAGTGTAACTGGTGAGCATGCCAAGGAGATGCCCTCCTCTTAGGAGCTGCGTGTGCAAAAGCCCAGAAACAACACATTAAGACCCCAAAGATGCAATTTAGATGTCCTGTGGCTGTGGAGATGCCACCGACATGGAGATTACATTTGCTGAGCAAATGTAATGCAGCAGGGAGTCCTGTAATTGTGAATCCTGGGCCATGGGCTCCAGACTTAGGAACTGAAGACCCAGGCGCTGCTGGGCTTTGCTTGAGTGACACCTGGCACCTATTCCGCGGGTATTCACTTCAGAGATTGGAACCGCTAGGGAGCAGCCAGTCCACCAGAGCTGCTGCTGCTGGTGGGATGATTAGGCCCAGGGAGGGTTATTGGCAGAAGATCATGATCACAAGCTAGTTGGTGGCAGAATCAGGACTACAGCTCAGCGAACCTGAAGACAAGTTCAAATTCCATTCACTTGGTTGTGAAATGTGTTCTAAACGCCTGCAACATTCCAGACTGCGGGCAAAGTACTCAGGACACATGGGGACTAAGGGAGGGAAGACTTTTTCCTCTAGGATTTGGAGTCTGGCTACATCCTCGGAACTCTATTAAATAAACATACACTGAGTTGCCGCCCCAGATCCAGAATTTCCGACCTAAGAGTTCTGGAGGCACCCAGGTGTTGGCATTGTCTGAAGTGCCCAGGATGCTGAACAGATGGTCTAGAGCCGCGTAGAGTCACATGTTGAGGGCAGCCAGTGTGGCTTGTTCACAGTGTGAGGTGCATGAGACCTAGAAAGAACACAAGAATTTAAAATATTTCAGTGTTTCAGTTAGTTTTTCATCACTGTGACCAAAATACCTGACAAGAACAACTTTGAGGAAGGAAAGCTTATTTGGGGCTCAAGTTTGCAGAGGTCTCAGTCCATAGATGACTGACTCCATTGCTCTGGGCTCCAGGTGAGGCAGCACATCATAGTGGAAGGGACCAGGAGGAAAGCTACTCAGCTCATGGAGGGATCAGGCAGCAGAGATGGGGGGAAGGAGCTTCAGGGAAGATGCACCTTCCAGGGCACAGCTCCAGTGTCCCACCTCCTCTGGCAACACTCCGCCTGCCTGCAGTTACCACCTAGTTGCTCAAACTAGGATGGGTTACACCTCTTTCAATCCAATCACTTTTCCTCTGAATATTCCTGTATGAACACAAGAACTTTTGGGGAACATCTCACATCCAGACCATAACAGCAACAACTCTTTGAATTAATTTCATATTAAAAGGATCATACTTTGGTTATACTGAGTTAAGCAAACTATATCACTAAAATTAATTTTACTTGCTTCTTTTTACTTTTTAAAAATGTGAGTACCAGATGATTAAAAATTTTTAAAAACCATATGTATGGCTTCCATTTTAATTCTATTGGACAGTGCTGGTCTTGAGGGAAATAAAGAGACATGTAGATCTTTTTCCTGGGTTCATATGCCAACATGTTTAACCAACACACAAGAACATGAAACTGTGAGCAGGTGGCCCCTGATCAGATCCCACGCAGAACAGTGGCGCTGGAACTACCTTTGCCCTGGAGATACACAGCCTGGGTCTACTTCCAACTGCAGTGGTTTTTTGTTGGAGTACCTTTGGCAAGTTAGCTTTCCATACCTCTATTTCTCCATCTGTAAAATAGGGAGGATGAGGTTGTTTGCATTTCCATCAAGACACTGTTACACATCATTTTCTCATCTGTGAACCTTTATCTTTTCTGTTGGGATTTGGTTCTGTAACGACCTATCATTGAATCCAAACCTATCTTAGTCATTGATGGAATGTATTTTTGCTTCCAGTCAATGCAATCTATAAATATCAACTTAATTCTACTTTACTGCCTCTTCTCAGAGCTCAGGAAACGTTGACCCTCACCCTGACAACTACCTTTGTGTTAAATTTCAGGGAAAAAAGAATTCAGATGAAAATAAGATGCGTTGCTGCCCCTGTAAAGATGATCTTTGGTCTCTGCCTTCCAAATTCTTGGGTGGCATCAAATGACCCTGTGAGTTGGGATTCTCATTGGAAGCCAGGCCAAATTATTGAGGCAAACTTCTTCCTGAAGTTGTGGCATTTCTGCCATCTTCAGGCTGGTGGGCCACCACAGAGACCTCCAGTCCCTCCCAGAGTCTGCAGAGCTGCTTCACACCACACTGCAGAGAATGAGCTGTCCTTGAAGTCCTGCTGCAATTCCTGTCCTGCAGCCAGACTTTGAGGACATAAAGGATGGCCAGTCCTCTTGGGAGGATTCAAATTTTGCAAACAAATATTTGGGAGGGGGTAGGAACAGAAGGAATTATTATCTCATCAGAATTTATCTTCAGAAGTTCTTGACCTGACACTTGTCATGTCAGGATAAAGGACCAGAGCACTCAGAGACTGAGGAATGGGCTTAGAGAAATATCTTTGAGTGATTTTGGTAGAAAAGAGCTCATTCTATATCATGAATATTTTCAGACACATCCTGACCTAGTGCTTAAGCCATTCCCTAGCAGATTGAGCAATCCATTTTGGGGATCAGTAGGACCATTCAGAAAAGTTCTGGGTCACTTTGCCAAATGAGCATCAAAGAGCCCAGAAGAGACATGTCTAAGACTTGAGTGTGGCACTAAGTATATGAACACAGGCACATCCCAGGCCTCTCAGCCTCCCTTGTTTCTTCTGTAAGATGGGAGCAACTGCCTTAGTTGATAGGATCATTGTGAAGGTTAGGTTTAGCTTCCAATTAGAAGATTAAGTGACGACTGCAAAGATGTTGAAAGGGCAGGCAGAGGTCAGTGTGCTGTGGCATCACTAAGGGTCCTGGGAAGAGGCCCGGTTGGGCACAATGGTTTTGCAAGGTGTTTGATGACTATGAAATTTTTATCTTAGTATTATAATAATACATATTGTGAAAAAATTGGGGGCCAAATATTACAAATAGAAAATAATTTCTAATCTTACCTCTCAGAACTAATACTTGTCAAGACTTTTGGGAATTCTATACTATCTATGACTCAATTTGGGGAAATAGAAGAAAAGCACAACTCTGGTCATTTAACATTATTCAAACACAGGCGTAGTTGAACAAGGGAGAAATTCGAATTTTGGGCAGGGAAAGTCAGGTCGGAGAGAAGCAAGATGGATCTGGTACACAAAACCAAAAATAATCTTCTCTTCTTTCTTCTTTGAAGGAAAGCCATCCACAAGATCCCACATTTTTTGTCTCCCCTTCCTGCTCTCTGACTTAATCAACTCATTGTACACACTGACATGATTTTCCAGGTGCTGTCTCACCTCATGGAGAGCACAGAGGGCTCAGGGATCTGCCCTGCCCTGGTGGAGCCATTGCACGGGAGGGTAGCTGTCTTGGATAATGAATTGCTGGTCTGCACTGGACTCCTGCCTGGACTGCCCACTGGGATCTTAATGATGGGAACTCACTGCAGCCTTAGGCCTAGGTCCTGCTGTTGCTTGTAAGGACCTTCTGCAGCGCCTCCCCTGGCTCCTGATTTCTGGAACGGGGGTGGTTTTCAGTCTCTCAGGCATCTTGGATGAAGGGCTCGGCCATATGTGATGTGTAGCTGAGAAACTGGTGGATTTAGATACCTTTCTGATTCAAAAGGAGAAGTGTGGAGTAGAGGAGAGAAAGGTGGGTGGAGGGGATATGTGTGGGGGGAGAGAGAGAGAGCAACACAGAGCCACAGTAACGGCAGAGAGAGGATGGGGGAGAGAGGGAGGGAGAGAAAACAAAATTAGTGATGCGGCATAAAGAATGGATAATAAAGGAGCAGAGAAGAGAAAAGGAAAAGAAGAAGGGAGACAGGAGAGCGAGCTTGAGTGACAGAGACAGTGAGTTCAGGGGAGACAGAGACAGCCATTACCACTTAATGATTAATACCGGATTAAATGAAATATTCATGAAAGGAAATTGGAGCTATAGACAAATCCAAACGTCTCTGGTCCCTCCTCCCTCTTCCTACTCAGAAGTGAATTCTTCAGAGATTCATGCCCTCTGTTGTCATTGCATGGGAACAATTGATGGATGTTACCAAGAGGGGAAGCGTTTTCTTAATGGCATTTGTTTCCTTTACAAATATTTTTATTGCTCAGCCTGGATTGTTCCTGAGATTTCGTGAGAGTCAGGCACTTTTTGAGAAGGCTCTTGACATCTTGGAGATAATGCAGATGTTTTTATTCCCTCCTGTGGGCTCCTCTCCATGGTCACTCTCTAAGGCTTTCTGAACCAGGTTGTTCCTCTCCAGGAGACCACTGGAAGCATTCGCTTTAAAGATGGCGCCCACCCTGCATACATTTCCCAGGGACCAGTGCTGGTAAGTAGCAGAAACTCACCAATTCCAGGTCCTGTCATGTGTGCATTTGCCATCTGACCAGACCAGTGCCAAGAAGAAAGTCGTATCATCTCTTCACACCTCCCCTTCTCGTGTACGTGACTTGCTGACAGCATTCCCCAGGAGGAGCTGTCAGGGCCATGGGAGAGGGCTCCCAAGGCTGCCACAAGAGGAAGACTTGGTGCTTTCCTCTCCTTGCCTCTCAGCTCCTTCTCTCCCAGATCTCTCTATAATGTGGGATGAGGCTGATGCCACCACCATGGGGTCTGTTCTCCTGGGAGCGATATCAAGGTCTTTGATTGGGAGTGGTGTCTGTGGGCCCCCCATAGAAATCTGCCCCTGAGGTCAGCACGTGGGACCGCTGCTCTTCACACATTCCCTGTCCCTCATCAACCGGCCTGGAGTGTTCTGCTTTTCTCATGGAGAACATATGCATAGGCTACATTGCACCCTGCTTTCCCCTGGTTTCTAAAGCACCATATTTGCTTAACTCCAGATCAGCCAGTAGGTTAATCCATTTACTACGGAAATGATTTGAATTGGCTTTTTCCCATTGTAGTGATGCCTTTGAAGGGTCTCCTTACCCTCTGACTTCATTATTAGGTTTTGGGTCTCATGGTCCCCATTTAAAATGGAGATACTAGCCCGGCGCTGTGGCACACGCCTGTAATCCCAGCACTTGGGAGGCTAAGGCAGGGGGATTGCAAGTTCAAAGCCAACCTCAGCAACTTAGTGAGGTGCTAAGCGACTCAGTGAGACCCTGTCTCTAAATAAAATACAAAATAGGGCTGGGGATGTGGCTCAGTGGTGGAGTGCCCCTGGGTTCAATCCTCAGTACCCCCCCCCAAAAAAAATAAATAAAATAAATAAAATGGAGATACTAGTATTTAAGTCCTTGGAGATTTTTGAGGATCAGAGAGAGTTTTCTTAACTGTTAGACCTATTCAAAAGTTAAATATTATGAGTGTGTGTGTCTGTGTGTGTGTGTGTGTGTGCAATTTTCACTTAGTTTGAAAACTCTGGAAAGATAAGAAACATCTCCATTTTTTTTGAATGGGTCAGCAGCTTCTATTAATTTTTTTAAATTTTATTTTACAGACTTCATTTTGATTCATTGTACTCATATGGGGTACACATTTTCATTTCTATGGTTGTGCACGATGTACATTCATATCATTATAGTTAATCATACATGTACATAAGCTAATGATGTCTCCATTTTTTTTCATGGTTGTTTCCCCAGTGCTCATGTATAAATATCAGGCACAGAGTCGGTCCTCAGTTAATGTGTTTTGAACACATGAGTGACCTCAGATCTTCAGAGGTTCATCTTTGCTTTCTCATACCTGTTCTTATCTCATTGTCTTTCTCTTGTTGGAGTCAACATCCCACTCTGTACAGCTCCAGCACCATCTGGGCTCTGGGACAGAGCCCATGGGTCGCTCAGTAGTACACAGGATAATTTAGATCAGCTAATATTAAACCACAGGACCTGCAGGAGGCTAATACAAGGAGTTTCCACCACTGCAGGTTGACCAACAGAGAACATCCCACCCTGATCTGCTCTCAGGAATGCTTGCCTGTCTGGCTTCAGAGAAGGGATAAGAGGAAACTCCCAAACAGGACCGTGGTTTGAAAATGGTTGCTGTACCTATGGGAAGAGGCATGTGGCAAGTCAAGGAGGCTGACTTGGCCTCAGGTGATTGGCCCACTGTTTGCCCCGCCTTAGGAAGAGGAGCTGTGTACATTTTCCATGATGCCTCATTTATTCACCTGTCCCGTCCAGTATAGAGGATTGATCAAGGGGTTTCGTGCAGGATATGGTCCATCCCATCTCTGGTGGCTCTTTCTCTCTAGTCCCTGACACGTAACGTGAGCCACTCTCCTTATTTATCTTGTTTATTTCTTGCACATCTCCCCATGTTTGTGAGCTCCATGGCAGCAGAAGTGTTTTTCTTTGTGTTTTTCTCTGTTATGTATGAGCCTTAGCATAGTGCTGGTACATATTAACTATTCACTAATTATTGTTTATTTAAACACCTGTTTCTACTAATTTTCTACAGAGCTGGGGCTTGCTTCTTTATGTAAATCAAAAACAAAAACACAAAAACACCACCTTACTTCTTGATTTTTAATGTAAATGCCTTGGAGTATAGTACCTGATCCCTGCCTTCTCAGGGTTAAAATAACAAAATTAGGTAATATCTTAAGCACTTATTTCACTTAGTAAGAAGCACTTTATTGAATTAACTCATTTAATCCCTGTAATAACATTTTTCTCTAGATGAGGGGAATGAAATACAGAGAGGTCAAGTGATTTTTCCAAAGCCACCCAGGACTCTCGTAACCCAGCGTTTCCGAATCTGAGTCCGGTTGTTTTGCAGAGTTGTTGTCTCCATGACGGAGGCCACATCCTGTGTCACAGGCAGATGGCGAGGTGGGAGGGGCTTCTTGCCATGCAGGCCTGAGTTGTAGTTTTCTCATGGACATTTGCTCCCTGTGGTCAGGACTTGGCTGAGAAGCCCTGCTGCAGTGCTGCTCCTGGGCTGAAACCAGAGCTTGAGGACTTGCTTTGACCTGCTAAGTCCTCCTGGCAAGGTTCTGGAGAACTCTGCGGGCTGTAGAACATCCATATCCTCTGAAGTGCAGCCTCTCCATGGACTGCAGCTGCTGGCAAGCACAGAGGGGGCCTGGTGTCGCGAGGCAGGCTGGCTCACCACACTCCGGCATCCGTGTCGGGCCCAGCCCGCCATCCTGCTGCATTGACGTGAGGTGTGTGTGCGTGTCCTCGTGGCCATTGCCTTCTAGTCCTGTTGTGCTCCAGGCAGGTGGGTAGGTGTGGCACGGGCATCTTTCCTATAGAGCAAGAAACCTCCCTCTGGAGAAGTTCCATCCTGGCGGTGTGCTTGGTCCTAAGAATGCCCTTTATTATGAGTTCTTTGGGCTACAGTAATATAGACACTCTACAGTTTGTTGACCTGAGTTAAATGCAGTTCTTTGGGGCTAGAAGTGGAGCTCAGTGGCAGAGTGCTTGCCTTAGCAGGGCTCTGTGTTCCATCCCCGGATCACAACGAACAAACAGAAGTTAGTCATGTGCACGGGGCTTTGTAATGGTCATGAACCTGTGGTGGACTTCGTGATTTGGGTTTGTGATTGGGAGTGGTGGGACATGGCTGAAACCTCCTTTTGATGTAGATTATGTGAATTGATAGGAATCAGTTCCCTGTGCCAACATTATGAGTTCTTTTCTTCAGGCGGTAAGGAAAACACCAACCACATAAAGTCAAGGTCAAAAACAAACATACGGCCACTTATTCCTTTCTTAAATTGAGTATTTTTTCCCTTAATGAATAAATATTGAAAAAAATGGGAAGAAAGTTAGAGATAATGTTTTCAATTAACTATAATCTAAGATCCATCCTGTAGATAACATGTTTGATGCTTATTTTGCATTAGGCAAAGTACTAAGGACTTTATTGGTTTAACTCCTTGAATTTAAAGCATGAATATAAAGAATGTGGAAAACCTTTTAGACAGACTTCTCCCTGCAATATCAGGGAAGCAGGACTCGGAGAAACCTGGAATTACTCCTCTGGCTAAGAGTCTTACTCCTGGTTTCAACTTTCAAAGCTCAATGTTTGCCAAATACTGCCAAAATGTGTTTTTCCCAAAACACATGTTTTATTTTTCCTCATTTCTATCCCCAAAGTCACCTGGCTGTCTTCTCTGATGGCATCAGTTCAGTTCTGCCAGGCATTATGATTCTCTGAGCAAGAGCTGTGGACAAGACCTTGGTTTGACTTTTCTAAGATTCATTGTGTGGGTGGAACTAGCAGTATCACCTACCTCAGGGTCTTATGTGACCCACTCAGAAAACACAGATAGCAATTTGTTGACTGGAAACACAACTAGGAAAAACAGTTACTGAATACATTGAAGCAATCATGGGATTAAGCTCACCTGTGGGTGTTCATGAACCTTTTAAAGATGCCTGAAAGTGTGCAGTCCTGCTCAACAGGTATTGGATGGATATTTTTTAAGAGACAGCCAGATGCCTTCTTAGTAGCTAACTAGCTCTGAGGCATCTCAAGAGCATCTTCCCCAAGACTGAGAATCAAGCATGACAGGTACTTAGCAGGTGCTGGATCTTTTGAGGCAAATGGGGCACCTAGTTCCCTTGGATGACTGAGAAGACTTAAGACCAAGGGAGATGCTTTTGTTGGAAAAGGAGAGGCTACTCTTTCTTGAGACCTTCTTAATTTGACAAAGTCCTTGATCATGAGGTCAAGGTCAGAAAACTCGAGGTCAGAGATGTAAGAGACATGTTCTATTTGTGACAGAAAAATATATGGCCAAGCTCGATTCCCAAAAGCAGGCAAGCTTGGTCGTTCTAAATCTTTGGAAGGAAGACTGTATTTGTGAGGCGACAGAAAAATTTCCATGGCAACAGACAGTCTGATGTCAGAAGAACAGAAATGAGACTCCTTGTGCCAACTCTGTATTGGTGTGATGCTTGTCGAGTCGCCTCCTGCAGCGCTGAGGGGGCGTGATCTCTCATCTACACACTCTTCTCCAATGGGGTCAATGTAGAAATCACCCCACGTCCCTCAGCATTTTCACACCCAAGGTTTGCATGTACTCTGCCTGCTTTGTAAAGTTTCTAGTGGTTCGAATCACACTGTCAGGGTCTGTGTAAATGGGTTCCGTTGGACCAGGGAAGGTGAAGGAGGCCTGGCTCCGGTGTCCTAGGGCATGGGGCGTTGTCAGTGACCCTTCACCTTGCTGAAGGGGAAGGCAGCAACAAGTGCACTTGGACCTGGATGGGTCCTTGATTTCAGAGGGTGGCCGGGCAGGGCACTGCAGAGCCTGGGGGCTGGTCTGTGTCAGCCTCTTGCTGCAGGCATCTGCTGCAGCTGAGGATCCCCGAGGAGCTCTGTTTGCACCCTTGGATCAGAACCTCTGATGCCTCCAAGACTCTTCCCGCGATCTTTGTCCTGGACACCTTGAACCAAAGACTTTGCTCTGGGCTTCCTTCCTGCCCTCAGGCTTTTCCACAAACATGAAACCCTATGACATTGCTTTTGAGGACTTAACCCTTTCTGACTCATTCCTCTCTGCCCAAACCGCAGGCCATGTGCACCAGGAGAAGCCTAACCACCCCTCTCTTCTTTGGTACCCCAGTGGCTAGATGTCAGGGGCTGGTTTCTAAAACAGGTACTTTCTATCACTGTTGGTCAGCAATATGCCCACAGAAAACATGTACGTGGGCATTTTTGAAAAAGTGAGTTGTCTTTAGAATGTTCTATAATAGCTAGGGTAGTGGCTGCACATATCGTGGATACACTAAAATTCATTCAATTGCATACTTTACAAGTGTGAATTAGATGTGTGATATGTGAATTAAATCACAATAAAGCTCTTCATAATATAGCTCTTGCATATCATGGTGACAATAATTAATAACAATGCAAGATGCATTTGAACATTTTGCTAGAAGATAGCTAAAGTAAGTATGAGATATAATGGCATATGTATTAAGTTGATTTAGTCATTGCACAATGTATATATATTTCAATATAATCATGTTGTAAATCATAATATGAACTTTTTAAAATTACAAAGTTGTTTTTTTAAAAACAAGTAAGTCAGTAGGAAAATACAGGAAACAAAACTACTGAGAGAATTTTTTAAAGGAGTTCTTTGGATAAGAACAGAGTGGATTAAGAGAAAAACATTGTATAAATCATAGTGTGGCGCGGATGTTATGGTGTGCATAGTACGTGGATGTGGTAGTAGATGTTTAAGCAAGTTGGTGTGATAAACTGACAATTTTTTCCTAACCTCCTCCTTGTTGGATGACGCGCCACCTTCAAGTGCTCCTCTGTACTGTGGACACACCTATGATAAATCAGCCAGGTGTTGCTCACTGTGGAATTGTTTATTTATACTGTCCTTTTCCCTTACAAAAGCTTTTGTGGGCCAGCCCTGGGGTCTTGCACTGTTGTATCTGTGGCATTTTGCACGGTGTCTGGCAGGCAATTGGTGAACCAGAAGCCAAGATTTCTCAGCCCCGCATGGTTGCAGTTTGGACTAGATAATTCTTCCTTGTGGGGTTGTCCTGTGTATTGTAGGACATTTAGCAGCAACCTGGCTTCTACCTACTAGATGCCAATAGCACTCACCTCAGACATGACGACGTCAACTGTTTCCAGACTTTGACAGATGTTCCTCAGGGGACAAAGTCACTCCCAGTTGAGCAATGCCACTTCAAGGCAATGATCTTCAGTTCCTGTTCGAATGCCCGGTGAGTACTGCTGAGCACTTCATGTGCGCCAGGCTGTCCTCTGGGTGTGGGGACAGCATAGTGAGCAAGATGGGCAGAGTCCCCGCTCTTGAAAAACTTTACATTCTAAGAGAGAGAGAGAGACGAAGCCTGGGAACAGATGAGAAGACGGGTCATTCAGGCGGTGAGAAGTGCAGAGGAGAAGGTCAAACAGGGTGAGGCCCACAGCCGTTGGTGGTCAAAGACAGCCTTTCTGAGGGGCTTCCCAGGAGGGAGGGCTGAGCATCTGGGAGGAGCCGGCCATGGGAGAGGGACACAGGGACTTTGCACACAGGGGGACTAACTGGAGGAGTATCCCAGGGGAGGGAATGAAGTAGGAGCTTTTGGGGAGCAGAAAGGAGACCAGTGTGATGGAGCCTACGGAGGGAGGTAGGGAGCAGGCCCAGGCCAGGCTGGTTTCAGAGTCCAAGGGAGACAAATTCCAAGTGAGAAGAGAAGCCACGGAAGGGCACTGAACTGTCACAGAGTATGTATGTTTGTAAAAGCTCACGCACGTTGGCTGATATGTGGGTGCAATGGAGGAAGAGTGAGGCCACTGAGGAGAGGCATCCTCCAGGGGAGCTCTGGGGAGTGTGCGCTAGGACTGCTCAGTTGTGGTGGAAATGAGATGAAAGCACTGATCCTTGTGGTCACGAGAGGGTCACAGCAGCAATACGACGACGGCAGAATGCCTGGAGAGGCACAGCAGCGGGAGGTTGAGGGGCCTCCATTGGTCTTAGCTGGAGTGTCTGGGAGAAGAAACGTGGCTGGCTCAGCAGGGTCCATTCCACAAGGTCTTCTGCCTGGTGGTTCAAGTTGGGTTTCTTTTATGGAAAGCCCATTGTTTCGTTCCTACAAAGGGGGTTAATACACTGTGACTCTAACTTAATTATACCTATTTCCTTGGCCACTTTCTTTAGTTTAATATTTACTTGGCTTAGCATTTAGCGTGTATCTCAGCGTAGGGTGAGGTCATTGAAAAGAAAACCCTGAATGCAACCATTTAATATTTCAAACCTTGTCCATCACAGGGCTGTTAAAAATAGGCTAGGCTTTAATAGCATATGGTGAGGAAAAAAATAACAAAGAATCTCCAAGACCCCTTGGGTCTCAGATTATTGCTTCTCTGCAATTGATGTAAACATCATTAAAATATCAAAAACACAATAACCGCAACTACTGTTTATTGAACATCTTAAAAGCACTGGGTTGTTTATATCATATGAGGTGTGATCTTCATTACAACCCTATAGGCAGCCTTCACCAATCTCATCCAGCAGATGCAGATAAAGTGGCCCAGGGAGTAATTAATGTGCTTAAGATTGTACTAGTGTCCTAGGGTTATAGTCACAAGTTACTATAAATTCAGTAGCTTAAAACAACAAAAAAATATTGTATCACAGTTCTGGGGACCAGGAATCCAAAATCAAAGGATCAGCAGAGCCATACTTGCTGTGAAGCCTCTGTTGGAAAGTCCACCCTTGGTTTGTCCAGCTGTGGAGGCCCTGGGTATTCCTTGCCTTGTGACCACATCTCCAACTTCTCCCTCCTTCCCCTGGCCTTCTGCTCCTCTCCATGTGTCTGTCCTGTAGGTTTTTCTTATAAGGACAATTGTTGCTGGCTTTTAGGGCCCACCCAGATAATCCAGGATGATCTCATCTTGAGATCCTTTATTTCATTATACCTATAAAAACTCTTTTCCAGAAAAGGTCACATTCACAAATCCCAGGCGTTGAGATGTGGGCATATCTTTTTGTGTGTGTGAGGGACACTATTCGACACCCACCTCCTGGTTTCTTGCAAGTCTTACTGTGATTTCTCCCTGTGCTGTAGGGCATCCTTCACATTGAACTTGAATCATAAAAAAGCAGACATGCTCAGACTTCTTTCCTCCTTGGAGTCTTGTCCATTCTTACAGCCCGTTCTCATTGACTTTGGCCAAAGAACCAAAAGATTAAAAAAAAAAAAAGACTAAAATAAACTTAGCAGTTTAATACAGTAAAAGTTATAATTATAGGTTTCACAAGGGTTGAAGACTTCAAAATGGTGACAGCCATTTAAAGAAGAAGCTAGTGTTAAGAGGTGCTGGTCTTTCTAACTTTAATTATAAAGGAGAACAAATAATTAAAAATACATCTTAAGCCTTTCAAGTGCAATAAAAAGTGAACTTTAACAACTAAACAGCAATTGGCATCTAACCAGATTAATGATAAATCTTCCTCCTCCTCCTCTTCCTCGTCTTCTTCTTTTTGGTGTTAAATTAATGCTCATACTATTAGAAAGTTAGGTCAAATATTTGATCCTTAACAGCTTCCCAACTTCTTCCTTATTCACGTGAAGTTGCAAGTGTAAAGAAAACTCACAGCAATTGTGTCTGTGCCTCAGAGTGAGGCAGTAAGCAGAGGGGATGCTTGTTAAGGCATAGGGCACCCCAGCAAACCAAAGCTCCTGGTTGGGGGTTCTAGGTAGGGGACTGCATCAAGCTAGCTGGATCAATCCAACCCATGTGAGCACTAATCTTTAAGAGGCTTGATAAGCTGGCCATTTGTGGCTTGCTCTGCAGGGCTCTCTTCTCTCTCTCTCTCTCTCTTGCTGATGTGAGTGGGTCTATCCTGGGTGATGATGAATGGGACTAGAATCTCCAGGCAATGAGGAGCCACCCTGCTCCCGTCTAGTGCAAGAAGATGGCTATTCCCAACATGACTCCTACACAGTATTTTCAAACAGGAAGAAGGAGACAAATTCGAGCAAAAAGCTAAGATTAACCTGAGCTCCTAACCTGAATGATCGCCAAGCTCATTGTTTAGAACTGGTTCCTGTGAATGTACACACATATATTATAAAACACTTTAGAGGATATTTGATAAAATGAAAGGCTGGAAAAATTATAATTCTTTGACCACACTGCTTGATTTTATAGTATGCTTTAAAAAATGCAACACTATTTTGTAAGTATGTACATTTGTTGTATAACCCTAAAGCACATCCTTTAAATTGTTATCTTCAATTCTGCAGTGGAGTCATGCCACAGTGACTACCTGAAAATAACCATTGAGTGCTTGAATCATGTTTTCTTTACTCTTTTTAGAAAGTAATCATCTTGACCCTAAAACTTAAAATATACTCTGTGGGTCAGTTGTTCTATCTGTCTGTCTATCTATCTATCCATCCATCCATCCATCCATCCATCCATCATCATTTCCCTAGGGTAGATTCCTATGTGTGGTCAGAAGACACAAATTGAGCCCAGGGGCCAACCATTTAGAACTGGAATCTCCTTCCCTCTCTTCTTTCCTATTTTCTTATGGTCTTCTCTCTTTTCCTTCTATTTTTCAATTTTGCAAATTACCAAGGCAATAATTTCCCTTCAGTAATCCTGAGGTTTTGGCTCTTAAGAACATTCTAAGGTATGCATATAAAAATCACAAAAGCACTTATTTTTCTGCATCAATATCCAAGAGCCAAAACATCCAGATGACTTGATGAATTTTAGAGCAGGCGTGGTTCAGCACCCACTTTTCTGTTTCACATGCAGAAGACAGAAAGGCTGAGATGCTCTATTAGACAAATCTGGGCTTGGACTCCTGAGCAGGACTCCCTTCTGAGGGTGGCCTCTGCCCAAGGTGGCTTCTCTGCTCTGCTTTTGTGCAGAGCACAAAACATTTGTTCCATTTAACAGTGTGCTGATGGGGTTCTGTCATTCTATCCACTTTGCAAATAAGGAAACTGAGTCACAGGAGTTTAAGTGGAGTCTCTAGCTGGGCGGCCCCAAGTCTATGCTGGGGGCTAAAGCAAAACAGATACCCCAGCAGAGGAGAGGGGTCCAGCATTCCTGTGGAGGGATCATTGGAAAAGGGGGTGTCTACTCCTCCAAGAGAAACAAACAGACCCCCTGAGCAAGTTTGTACAACATTTTATGAAAACAGAAAACAACTATTTCTCCCTGTGCTGGGGATCAACATGAATAGGCAAATCCTTTCTCCCTATTTCTGACTCTAGATAGGAGTGGTGCACTTGATCTGGTGTCCTCTTTAAGCAAATGAACATCCAAGCAATTGAGAGACTATACTGAGTCCTCAGTTCTCCAAACCAGCCGAGATCCCTGCAGACAGCAGGGCCTCTTTCTCAGGGTGGCCCAGGGTGGCTTCCATCAGGTTTGTTCTCCCGAGGCCTCTGCTCTCTGTCTCTTAGCTGTCAGCTCCTGTGTGAATTTCCACGTCTGCTAATGTGTGTCCTTGTCTTCTGATCTTGCCTGATCTTGCTCACAGATACATACTTCAGTAAATGACCATGGGGTGCCCGCAGCATGCTGCCACTGCACTTGGCCCTGGAGCTCAGTGGGGTCCCTGCCACAAAGACCTCGTGTCTGTCTAGAGCCCTGTGATGGCTGCTGGAAGCAGCCTATGCCTGCATCATCAGGTGCCCTCTTTGATGCAGGCTCTTTGTTGCATCAGTGAGATGCAAAGAGAGTGGAAGACGTGTTCCCAGCATTACACAGGGTGGCACCTTATTTCAAAATACTGGAACTCAGAACTTGATACCCAAAATATGGCACCTTGGCAATTGAGAAAGTCACAGAAGCAAGAAGGTCACTGTGACCTTCCATCACTTTTGTGTATGAAGCATAATCACAAAGGATTCCTCTGACCTCCCTCATTTGAAAAGACAGCATGAGGTCCTCATTCCAGAGGGGTTTTCCCTATGTCTAGAAAGAAAGAAC
Organism: Glaucomys volans; assembly: GCA_020662805.1. NCBI lineage: Eukaryota > Metazoa > Chordata > Mammalia > Rodentia > Sciuridae > Glaucomys > Glaucomys volans. Next base: position 331,566 of record JAJEJO010000520.1, on the reverse strand, counting down.
GTTACACAGAAAGGCTAAGCAGAATCTGAGCAGGAGTCTTTTTGAGCTCCCCTCCATTGGATCACCCTCTTTTTTGTCCAATTGTACTTTTACACACTGTTCATTATTCATTGAAATTAAAAGCAGGAAAACACAGTTCTCCCTGGGTCTTTGGGTCTTCATTTCTGAAGCTTTAAGAATCATAGAGAACTTTGGTGAATACATTTGTCATGCTTTTCTCTTATTAGTCTGCCTTTTGTTTAGGGGTGTCAGCCATGAACTTGCAATGGGTGAGGAAGGTATTACCTGTTCTCCCCTGCAGAGGCCATTGGACTTGGAAACACCTTGGAAAGATACTGAAATCAAGTCAGTGCCAAAGATGGGGACTGAGGGGAGAATATTACTTGCAAGAGTTTTTCTTTTATTTTTTCAGTTAATTCTCCCAATAGCACTTATGGATGTTTTGCCAAGAAGGACAGCAGTAGAGCAGGTAGGTATCCAAGGAGCTCTTTCTGGTTCTAGACTCCAGGACTCTTCAACCATAGAGCTTGCATTATTCATTTATTTGTTTTAACTTCCTTCCTTCCTTCCTTATTTCATTCCTTCCTTCTCCCTTCCTTCCTTCTTTCTTCGTCTTTTCTTTCTTTTTTTCTTCAGGAATGAATATATTAACATGTGTCAGGATATGCTAAGAGCTAAAGATGCAGAGATGAATAAGTTTAGAATTAGCATGATTTTTTCTTTCTTTCTTTTCCACTCATTTCTTTTTCTTTTCTTTCTTTCTTTTTATTTGGTCAGTGCTGGCGACTGAACCCAGAGCCTCAAAAGTGCTAGGCAGGTGCTCTACCACACATACCCATCCCTTGAACTCACTCTGAGAGAAAAGACAGACAATAAATAGGCAAACCATGAGCTGAACAGCTGTCCTCTGCCACAGCCTTCTACCATAACATGCTGCCTTATCTCAGGCCCAGAGCAATGGAGTCAGCTGATCATGGATTGAAATCCCCAGAACTGTTGAGATTTGCTTGAGAACAATAATGCTAAATGCTTGAGAACAACAACTTAGGAGGATTTATTTCCTCCTCTTAAGTTGTTGTTCTCAAGCATTTTTCACAGAAAAATAAAAGCTAACACAAGTAAAATTTATATGTATTTTATGTTATACAACATGATATTTCAGTATATACAGATGTTGTGGAATGCTAAACCAAACATTACTTTGTGATGGAGACACTTGAAACCTACTATCTCAGCAGTTATCAACCATGCAATCTATTGTTACTGACTCTAGTCATCATGATGTACAGCAGATCTTTTGGACTTATATTTCCTGCGTACCTAAAATCTTGTGTCCTTTGGAAAAAAATAAGTCTATAATATCACAGAGAATGTTCAGAGAAAATGAAGTCCAAGCTGAAGAGCAAGGAGCAGGAGTTGGGGACCCCCTCTACTACAGGGACCCCCAGGGAAGCCCCTGGAAACACAGCAAGGTGTCTTTGGGTCCCACTACACTACTGGGTGAAATCATGACACAGGCAGACACACAGGCCACAGTATTTAATTTGTTAATTAAAAATTCATTTTTTAAAACTCACACAACTATTTCTCCTATTGCTAAAAATTCTTACAGGGCAATTTAACAAGAAGAAAAGGTGTTTATATTTAGCTTCATGGAAATCTAACTTCACTCATTTATTGCTCATTTTTGCAAATAGTTGAATATTTGACCATGAGCTGGCACTTAAAAGCTGTTAGTCTTGCCAATAGGTGTTCTGAGCCCTGCAGAGGGGCTGGAATTGCATCCTGGTAGGTTTGTAGCAATACGACTACTAGTAGTAGATGCTAGTTACTAGGTTATTTTGATGTTCCGGGTGCTATGTCCAAAATTCTTCATGCATCATTGAATTGAATTCTCTTTGCATTCCTATATGCTAGGTATAAAAGAGCTAGATCCTAGCCTTTTTGACTGGTGGGGAAACTGACTTTAAAAGGTTTAGTAAACTTCTCAAACATAGATAGTAGATGGGAGAACAATATTTAAGCCCAGATTCAGGTCAGGACTTATCCTTTCAAGCAGGCAAGAGATTTCAGCCAGGGCTTGACTGAGCATGAGGGGGTGGGTAGACATACATCTTTTGGTCCCTGTGGCTCTCAGTAGACTGGCAGGTCATGCATTCCTCTTGCCTCCTGCTGCAGTGAGAAATGTCTTTGGTGTGGCCTTTCCAGTGTCTGTTTCCTTTAGTCCTGATAACAGCCTTATTTTCCTCTGGGGACAACCTCATTCCTCTGATCATGGTCTTTATGGCATCACTCATGGTGCCCCATCTGCCCCCAGCCAAGGGATGGGCAGGCGATGAGGAAGAGGGAAGTCAGAGATTCTTAGCGAGGCGTTCCTCTCCAGCAGGGTGACACACACACTGACAACAGATGGAGCTGAAGCATCCCCGTCTTCCAGCCCTTTTGAAGAAGCTGTTTGTCCCAGATTCCAGGAACAGCTTTGATCCCTGCTCCTTCCTAGTCCCGTTTGTTTATTTTCCTACACTTATCTCCCATCTTTCCAATAACTTCTTTTCCTTAGGTTTGCCAGAGCCTGTCTCTGTTGCTTGCAACTGGGTGTCAGAGCCTGGAGGATGAGAAACCCAGTCTCCTAAATCAGAGAGAGCTCTGCTCTTACCCAGTTCCACCATTGTCTATGTACACACCATTGGACAAATTACTGAATCCCCCTGAAAGTATTTTCTCACCTGTGAAATGGGGATATTCAGGTTGTTCAAACCATGAGTCGATGCATGTCACTTGCTTAGCAGAGTGCCTCGACCTAATCACACAATTTGCTCACCCATTTTTTTAATCAGTTCTATAATAAATATTAGCTGTTCTGACTTGCAAACTGAAGAGAAGCATGTTTTCCTTATTTCAGGCTTGGGCCAGAAAGTGTGTACTACATTAATATAGATAAATATCAGAAAAATATCACAAGAATGGAATTCCATAAATTCAGAGCCAAGAATAAACTGAAAACATACTCAAGCAGAAGAATATAGAGCATTTATTGGGCCAAAGATTTTCCAGATTAGAGAGCATTAAGAATTCACAAAATCACACATTCAATACCTTGATTCAAAGTATTTAAAAGGTTCTGATTCCTAATTTGGAGATCCTTCATTTAATAAATATTGACTAAGTACCTGCTGCATGGCTGGCATTGGGCTAGGTTCTTGGGATATTCTAGTAGAGGAGCACAAGGATGCACAGATGTTGTCACCATATCTAAATGGTAGGAATACTAGCTGGGCAATTGGGAACAGGTCTCTAGTCTTGGATCTGACTAATGCCCTGTGGTTCTTCAGTAAAGCTACCCACAGAAGTAGGCAAAATCCCCACTCTTTCAGAGACTTAGAAGAAAGCTTATTTCACGATTTGGTGTGGGTACTCTTGATTAAGAGTGGAGTTACCCACCTTATGAATCAGGGACTGAGGAAATTCTCGTCCTGCAGCATCATCATCCTCAAAGACCTGGGAGTCTCTTATCCAGTCAGGAAATGGAGGAAAGAAGGTTGGAGGGAACACAATTGCTTTTTAATCTAACATGGCTAAGGTAGCTGAGATGGTGTGTGCTAGTGGCCCATTGCTGAGAGCATCCACTGTCACACACAGCTGAATGTGGATGATTGGAAAATTCACAGCCTTCCCAGAAACAACTACACATCAAAAAGAGGCTTGGGGACCACTGGTGAAGACCTCTGCCCCTGAAGTAGTATTCTCTTTTCTGAACTTCAGTTTCCCACCTTTAACATGGTGACTTCGGCCTTAGGCTTACATAATAATTCTATCATATTGAAAGTCTCTGAAAATTGGGAGATGATAGGTGTATATTTGGCTCACCAAATATGAGGTTTGACTTAGCCATCAACTTTGTCACTAACATTCACACAAACACAGTTTACAACATTGGTTGTATTGAGTAGTCATACACCTTGGTAATTCTTTATAGCCTTTATCTAGAAAATACTCTACGAACCTCAGTTTATCACTACACACATCATAACTCAGTGGGTGAATATTTTATATGCATATGGTTTTCTGTGTTGGAGGATGTGCAAAATCTTTTGTAGCTTGGACTTTTCTTCTGACTTCATCTTCGGCGATATAAGATTCTGATAGGTTGACTATCATTAAGATTAAAAGCTTTAATTATGAGCTTTATTTTTCCTTCTTCTCCCTTTTCCACCTCTTTTCTTCGCATTCCTCTTCCTCTTCTTCCTCTTTTTCACTTTCTTAAGCAGCTAGCTGAAGAGAGACCTAAATCTACTCATCTGGATGAAGATCTGCTCATCCAATATAAATCAGAATATGAGAGTCTTTGAGTATGGGAATTGGACTGAGTTCTGTGTAATGTCAGATATCTAGCAAGAAAATTAAAGAGAAATTAAATCTTAATTCCAAAATCATACTTCCTATATTTGCCTTTTCCTGAACTGAAACTAAATGTTTGAATTTGTACCAGTATTTTCAATTTCTGAACTTGACATCTATATCTAGCCAATATTTTTCAGTCAGTTTGTATCTACATTACATTTGTCCCGTGTGATAATCCAAATCAAAGTTGAACATAAAATGGTGATGGTGGTCAGTCATTTCTTAGGGCAGCTGACTCACTCAATCATTGATTTGAAGGCCAGAGACAGTACTGAAACCCTCCCTCTGAGATTCTATTGCACTGCTTTGATCTGTTTCTACTGCCATCTCTATCTTTGTCTCTATTCATGGTTTCTTGGATAATATTATATTGTTAAATAACAATGTACTATTGGAACAATTTCCTTTTCCCTCCAAGTGGTCACGAGTATTGGGTGTGAGACTCTGTAGGCACCAGAGAAATGAGCAGTAACATGTCATTTCTCTCCACACTAGTGGAGACAGATATGCAAAACTATCATTTGGAGAAGTTATGTAATGTATCCAAGATCACACTGCTTAGAAATTACAAAGCCCAGATTCTAGAATCTATGTTATTAACCGCTATTCTGTATTGACATTTTTATTGAGACAGAAGTGACGTGCTGATGACAATTTGACAGGCAAAGGGACAGCAAACTTAAGTCCCTGCAGCCCTCTTCTGGGATTACAGAACATCAAATCTTGCAAGAGCTTCAGGTTCCACTTCATTATTGCTATTATTTTGTAGACGAGACCACTGAGGTCTTACAAGAGGCAGATCACCTAGTAAGAAACTGCAATTCAGGTCCCTGTTTCCCAAGACAACACATGTGCCATTACTCCAGAATCAACTCATGGTACTAGAGGTAACAGGTTCTTCCAAACTCTAGGTGTTATTAGCTGGCTCTTTGCCTTCTTTTGAACAAGCCAAGACAGTGTGGGTTGGAGTCTCAATCATGCATATCCCTTCCCAGATCTCATTTTCTTCCCCAGGATTGAATAACTTCTTCTTTCTCACTTGATTGACTGACTGCCTGCAGACCTCACACTCTGCATCTGGAATTATAGAGAGAGAGTTCTGGCATGGAGGTCACAGAGCCAGCTATTGCTGATAGATATTTGGTCATAGGAGAATCATTTATTTGCCTTTTCTTTTTCCTCCCACTTCTGTCTCCTAATTGTTAGGGACTAATGATGATATGAATATCATAGTGTTGTTGTAACAATAAGTTTCACATGGAAAGAGACAATGGTGTACCTACGCAGAAGGTGATATACAGTCATCATTGGGTATCCGTGGAGGGGTTGATTCCAGAACCCTTGTGGATTCCAAAATTCTCAGATGCTCCAGTTCCAATATAAACAGCAGTGTTTGCACATGCTCACATTCTTTCATGTATTTTAATTCTTCTCTGGGTTACTTATAGTACGCAACACAGTGCAAATGCTATGTAAATAGTCGTCATACAGTATTGTTTGGGGAACGATGAAAAGGTAAATGTCTACATCTTCTGTACAGGTGCATTTTCCTCCATAGTTTCAGTCCTTGTCTGGTTGACTCTGCCAATGCAGAGCCTGCAGATATGAAGAGCCAATTATGACATCCTTATTTGAGGAGGTTGACATTGAGGAGATTTATAAAGCCATGCAATGAGCATCATGTTAGAAGGAGACCTAGGCTCCCGGGAGAGTGTATGGATGGACACTTTGCCCAGGATGCAGGACTCCTCTGAGCTCAGTCCTAAGGAGAACCTTCTGCAGGGGAGAAGAGCTGGCACTTTCCAGGAGCTGTTCCATATGCTCCTTCAGAATCAAGATGTGTATAAGCCAAGGAGTGGGATAGCTGGGTCAAATGGTGGCTCCATTCCAAGTTTTCTAAGGAATCTCTATACTGCTTTCCAGGGTGGCTGCACCAATTTGCAACTCCACCAGCAATGTATGAGTGTACCTTTTTCCTCACATCCTTTCCAACACCTATTGTTGCTTGTATTCTTGATAATAGACATTCTAATTGGGGTGAGATGATATCTTAGGGTAGTTTTGATTTGCATTTCTCTTATCACTAGAGACGTTGAACATTTTTTCATTTATCTGTTGATTGCTTGTAACTCCTCTTCTGTGAAGTGTTTGCTCATTTCCTTAGTCCATTTATTGATTGGGTTATTTGTATTCTTAGTGTAAAGTTTTTTGAGTTCTTTATAAATTCTGGAGATTAGTGCTCTATCTGAAGTGTGTGTGGAGATGCCCTTCAATAGATGAACAGATAAAGAAACTGTGATATATATACATAACGGAATATTATTCAGCCATAAAGAATAATAAAATTGTGACATTTGCAGGTAAATGAATGCAGTTGGAGAATATCACCTTAAGTGAAATAAGCCAAACACCAAAAAACAAAGGCCAAATGATTTCTCTGATAAGTGGTTGATGACACATAAGGGAGGTAGGGGGAGATAGGGGAAGAATGGAGAAAGAATGGATTGCATAGAGGGAAATGAGGGGTGGGGAAGGGGCAGCGAAGGAAATACAATAGAATGAGACAAACATCATTACCCTATGTATATGTATGAATATGCAAATTGTATGATTCTACTTTGTGTACAACCAGAAAAAAGATAGTTGTACTCCATTTGTGTACAATGAACCAAAATTAAAGGAAAAAAAAAAAGAAGCAGGATGTGCAAGGGGGAGAGACATGTGGAGGCTGGATCATCTAGAGCCTTCTGTGTCAGGCTCAGTTAGGGTTTGTCTTCAGGCCAAGGCAGCTGACTTGTTAGCAGTATCATCAAACCAACTGTGTGTGACACGGAGCACAGAAGGGAACCAAGATGGGTTGAGTACCCACTGTGCCTCATACACTTTACCTAAGCTCCCAACTCAGTCCTCACCCCAGCCCTGTGCAGGAAGCCTGGTCGCTGAGTAACTGAGACTTGTTGGACACAGGGTACATAACTAGTGGAATGAGATACAGAACTCTGATCTGTATCTCATTCCATCACATCAGGGGATCTCTTCGGCCATGCATAATACAGCCCAAAAAATAAAACAGAAACTGAAAAATCCCCAAGTCCTGAATGTGATTTGGAAAGGTTGTTTTCCAAGGAATGAATCCATAAACATTCACAAAATTTGAAATTCTGCTCTAATGATTATTTAAAACATTAGGAATTGGTTTGGATATAAAATGCAAATAGAATTCATGATCTTGTGTAAGTTCTTATCTTGACAACCTAATTTTTTCAGCTTATTCAAAACAGCATTTAGTAAAGAGCAAATTTATTTTAAAATGCAGGAGGACATCTGGCTGGTGTGATTTTGCAAGGGACTGAATAGGGACTGCAGCATGAGACAGACAACAAGGGGGCTTTGGAAGAATTTCAAAAATCTTCCTAAAATAAATCTCAGGTGAAAATTGAGCATGGAACTATTTCTTCTCTTAGTGAGAGAGCCCAAAGGAAGCTCATCCCTGAGAACTGCTTTTTGGTTCCAGAAACTTCTCCGCTTTTGGGAATCTAGGAGAATTTCTGGTGCTGATATTCATAATTTCTGTACATTCAAAGATCTTTTCATATTCTTTGAAGGATCTGAAGGATCTGTTTCTAGAATTCCCTGCAAGTTCTTTCATTTGGTACTTGTTCCTCACAAGACCCACTTCAATCTCCCAACATGTGGACGTTCACCATTCTCAGATTTTGGCAGGCCAAGGAGATTCGTCTTTGGCCCAGATGCCATACTGCTGCTATCAGCACAATTGCTCCATTTCCCACTCACCTTCATAAAACACGAAGGCACACTGCAATAAAGCCTTAATGCAACTTCTCAAACGTGACTGAAAACGATGGCCATGCTGCAGAGGACATCTGAATTCCATCTGTGACGTCAGTTTAAGGGGCCATGTGAAAAGCCAATGAGGGGAAATCAAGAGAGGCTTCAATGACTTTATTCCACAAAGACACTTTGGGGCCTCAGTAGAAGTGGATTCTGATACGAGGATTAGTGGGAAAGTAGCTTATTAAAAAGTGGGCACTGGAAATCTGTACCCAGAATTGGAGAGGTAGGAGATGGGAGGGAAGGACCAGTCAAGGGTTCAATGCACCTAACATGAATGCCATGGAGGAGCCAGGGAAGGAGCTGGCACGGAGGGGAACTGCAGGCAGTTTAGGCCACACCTAAGCATCTTCCTGATCTGGAGCAAGAGAGCCAGAGTACTTATTCATACCCAGTAATGGGTCACTAAGACTGCAAATTCTCCACCTTCTCTCTCTGTATTTTGGTGCAGACAAACCAGCTTGGCTCCAAAACCTGAAAGCAGCCCTCAGAAAGGAGGAGCAATTGCTGGTTACTGGGGGCAAGGGGGCTCAGAGTGGAGATTTGTATGGAAATACTAAAATGCTCCAAGAAAAGGTGGGGAGACTCTTAGGATTCACTGGAGAAAAGGACATTATCTCCAGCCATTCTCATGATGGTTTTGTTTGAGAAGGGGGAAACAGGCAAAGAAAAGCACAACATCATCACAGATTGTGATATTTGCAATGGCAGAAAATAAGCAAGGGCTGATATGCAGGATGAGAAATCTCTGGTATATAGATGTTCAGCACGGAATTCCACTGGAAGTATATTTTAATCTACATCCTGAATGATGAGATGGAGTAAACCATTTGACAGGTAGAAAGAGGAAAGTATTTTATTTATTTATTTTTTGCACAGGAAACATCCAGAGAGTCTGTGAGGTGGGAAAGTCAATGGCATATCTTGAACTAAAAGAAGAGCACAGAGGCTGGAGACTGAAGTCTGAGGGGGAAGGGGTATTCCTGCCATGTATTACTGCCTCACAAAGCCCCCAAAGCTTAGTGGCTTAAAATATCACTCACATCATTCCTGCAGATGCAGTCACTCTGGTGGCTGGACTGGGGCTGGATGGTCAAAGAGGGTCTCACACCTACAACCCCTGCCTGCTCCTTGCTGGGCCTCACCCCAGTAGGTTAGCTTGGGCTTGCTCACATGGAGGCGGCAATTGGAGAAGGAGTACAAGCTACAAGATCTGACAAACACATCTTGCTTCAGAAGGTACCCAGCCTCACCTCTACCATGTTCCATGAGTCAGCTAGTCACAAGCTCAGCCCAGACTCAAGAAACCAGGGAAATGACTTCGTCTCTTGGTGGGAAGTGATGGAAAGGGTTTGTGGTGGTTTTAAAATTTACTACAGGCAGAGACTATGATTTGAATTGTGTCAGAAGCCAGATTAGACAGGTCCTCCTGGAGCATGTAGGAGGTTTAGATTGTTGATGTCTGAAAGTGTCCACTAACCAGTATCCATCATCATTTTTGATCAAGAACTGAATCAATATGGAAATGGATTCTGAGGTTCATGGAAGTCAAAATCTCTGCCTTCTTCTTAGTATGCGGTTGATGTTTGTGGACAGGTGGGGTCTCTAGTAGAGAATCACAGCATCAGGCAGGGTCAACACGTTTAGCAACCAGACTCTTCAGTCACTAGATGCAAGGTCTCCAAAGAATGACCCCCTTTCCTTGTGCTGGGTGAAGAGAGAAATGAAATAATACTTGCTAAGATTTTAGTCCAGTCCATGGCCCACCAGTGTTCACTCAAGTTTGCAAGTGTCATTGATATGGGTGAGCAGCTCTGGGGTGGGTGGCATAGAGGTCATGGAGTTTAGCACCCTACTCTTTACTTCTTCCCTCTCCCCCTTATGAAAAAACCCCCTTCCTCCTTCTGTCACGATTTCTCCCTTTCCTTCCAGTCTTTTTGTTCTCAACACGTGGAGATGACTTCAGCCTAAGAATGAAAGGACTGCAGGAAGAACTTCTGCAGAAAACCTGGCAAGCAGACCTAGGGCTTATTATCTCAGTGAAATTGCTGGTGAATTTAAATAGCAATGGCCAATAAATGTCTTTCTTTTATTCCTTATGAAGACATAAACCATGAGATGTGTTCTTGGCATCAGCTGGGTGACCGTCTCTAAGGTGACAGGAGTGTGTAGGCATGTGAGTCCATCTAGAGTGAAATATTTCCTCTCAGGGAAGCACCACTAAAACACTCATATGCACAGGAGTGCGGGTCTTCACACCTTCAGACAACTAACATTTTCTGTCTTGAACACTTTGCACAGGATTTCAGGCAATCCACAAATTCCATAATTTACGAGATGTCACTACTCATAGAGAAAGGATGGCCATTACTTTGGACATTTTTATGGGCTTGGTTAATACTCAGTATTAAAAACATTATTGGGGATCTAAATCCAAGCAACTGGCTTCCACCCCGCACCCAGAGATTTGCAATTTGCTGGGCCGACTTCTTGAAGGAGCTTGCCAGATATGGAAAAATTATTACATGGTTGAATGAAAAAGAAACAGAACAGCAGTCATGGCTGCCTTTCCTAAACACAACGACCTGTGAGATAGCTACACAGAATAAGGAAATGCAGTTTCTCAGTTAAAAAAAGGAAGGAGGAAGGACAGTAATGGAAGTAGATGGTGGACAATGAGAAACTGGCAATGAGAAATTGTGAGTCCGTGGGACGATCATCAACTCCCTTGAGAGTCAGTTTCCATGGACACCTGCTGCACCTCTTGATTAATTTCCTCTGCTTTCTGCCAGAACGGTAGCTTATTCTAGAATATTCCTTCACAGTGAACAGGATACTTTTACATGGTTTTCAGTCTCATGAGTTTGCCTTATTTCCAGCTCCTGCTCACACCCTAGGAAGCGGAGGTTCTGAACACATGACTTTCCTTCCTGTGTGACTGGTACCCGGCACAGCCAGCATCAATCTCAGCATCCAACTCGAGCTCTGTGGGCTTCTTATTATATCAGGATGACTCTGCCATTAATCCTTCCCCTCTAACACAGGTCATGTGTTCTGTGTTTGGAGGAGAAGCCACATCTTGAACTTCATTTATGTTTCCTGGAGAATTTTGCAACTTCTGGGATCACGATGGGAACTCAATACATGTTATTGAATGGAAAGTTTTATTGCCCTGGAAGTTAGAGGACAATGCTTTCTTGCTTTCTTCCTCTAGTTCCACAGGTTTTTGGTACCCTCATTTTAATCTTAGAAAATGTCTTCTTAAAAGGGATGCCTACAGCCATTTTTGAGTCCCTGCACATCCAGGCAGGCCTCCCTGCAGAGTCCCCACATCGCTTCCTTCATGGCTCTGTGTCTCTATTTAGTCCTTGAAACTCTTTAAGCCTCAGAGCTTTCCACTTCTGACTTGGATACTCTGTGTTTTTCAGATGGGTAAGGATCTGGTTATGATCTAGCCCCTTAGCAAAGTGCTTGAAACTTAGTGGGCACCCGTTACACGGGAGCCGCTGGTAGTATTGTGTTGTTTGTGCCTGGCTCAGATGGTCTGCAGAAATGGTCTTGCCTGAGAGTTTCTTAAAACACTCCCTCCAACAGCTTTTTCCCTAAACTCCCTCTTTCTGTCGTTTCTCCTTCATCTGTCCTGTTTGTGGGTCCTCAATGGCGTCAGGTCTTGATGACTTTTTACTCACCAGGGCTCCTCCCAAGACCTGGGAATCCCATGTGGACAGGAGCAGGAGGGAAGTTTTGCTGCCCATTTCTCTCTAGCACGCCAACCACTGAGTGGTGACTCTCGTGCATCACCCTTCATCCCAACATGCCCCTTTCTCAGAAGATATGGAGATATTAGTAGGGAAAATGGTCTCCATTATATGGCAGTCACCCTGGCAGGAAAATCCTCATCTATGACATCTTGGACATCAGTCTCCAGTCCAAGAATTGTCATAACCTTCCAGGAGATCTTCTGCCAGTCCTTTAACCTCCTTTAACTTTCTGTTTCCCCGATATCTGGCTTAGCATTTGGGGGTGCTATGAGAATTCTATGAAAAGATGGACACACAAGTGATTTGTAAGTGGTTGCTACGTATGGATAAGGTGTTAACGTTATTGCTGTTATTACTGCTACTCAGAGTGGCCTCATGACCTGCAGATTTATTTCTAGGTGGAACTCCTCTGCCTATGTGTGTCTCCTAGCTTCTTGGAAAGTTAGAGTAGAAAGAAGAATTAGGAATTTCCTTTTCAAAATGGAAATCTGGAGCTGGGGTTGTGGCTCAGTGGTGGAGTGCTTGCCTCACATGTGTGAGGCACTAGGCTTGATTCTCAGCACCGCATATAAATAAATGAATTAAATAAAGGTACAACAACAAGTAAAACAATATTTAAAAAAAAGATGGAAAACTGTCAAATAATTCAGGCTAGTCTTGATTAAAAAAATTCAGTTACTAGCATTTAAAAATCAAGGATTGTGGTGTTTTCTCTTTTTTTTTTCCTTTTTAAATCATACTATAGATTTCTGGCATCTTTTAAGAATATCGGCCTGTGATCAAAATAAATCATGCAGGGCAGGCAGCAGCTAGAGCCCAGTGGGCTGCCTCTTTCAAAATGTCTTGGCACTGACGCTGCCCAGTGCCCCCATCAGGTGGTTTCCCAGGATGCAGCCATTGCAGGCTTTTGGGTTGGTGACCCAGCCCTCCCAGGGTTCCCTCTCCTATTGCAGATGAGAAAGCTGAAGCCCCCAGGTCACTCTGTCCTCTACAGTGTGCATCCTCATTTACTGTGCAGCTGCTTCTTTTCTGGATCCATGTGCTGTCCCCTCAACTGCATAAGACACCACATCTCCTATTACTGTATTGAATTAGATTATTTCATTTAACTGAATTTTATTTTACCTTAATCTATTCTTACCCTATGGAGGGTTTATTATTAGTATTTTTTCTTTAAGAAAAAAATACATTCATAGACTTTTTCTGCCTCTAGTTCTGTCTTAACCTGTCCTCTAGGGAAAGACTTTTAACCTCTCTGGAAAACAGCCTAGCAGGTCTGGGTAAAAATAGTAACTGCAGAAAGAACACTTGATTCTTTCACATTACTGCAATTGGTAGTTAGCCCAGTATGTACATGTGCATGACCTCATTTGATCTGCTCAGGAACTGGAGAAGAAGGAGAGCAGGTAGTGTCACTGCCTTAAAATAAGAGATTATAAAAAGCATCCTCAAACCCCAAACCTTTTTGCTGATGTTCAACATTTTATCCCAACTGGATCTTGGAAAAAAAGGACAGAGACCAGGGAATTGAGCCAAAAATAAGACGCAGAATTGGGACCAGAACCAGGTCTCCTATTTCTGTCAAGGGCCCTGGAAATACAAGATGGAGCTGGAAAGAACCTTGGGAGTGACTGATTACAAATTCCTCGCTTGACACAGCAGAAACCAAAGTCGCATGAAAGGAAGTGGCTGCCTCTGCTTTCTGTCACAGTGGAGAGAAGCAGGTTAGAATGTGGACTTTCCACAGCCTTGCCAAGAATTCTTCTAAGCAAAATTTTCAAAAGGGGAAAGCCATCAGACTGTCTCAATGCATTTCAATGATGCATCGATTAATGTGCAGCAATTTTTCTCTGTTACTGAAATCTGTTTTTTCTTTTTTTTTTTTTTTAAAGAGGATCGATAAGTATTTATGTATTCTGACTCTACACCTTTTTTTGTCCTTCCTTTGCATCTCCAAACTCTTCCTCTCTTTTTCTCCAGGTACTTTTTCAGTTCTTGCTCTGTTCTATCTCTGCAGGGATTTCCTCTTACCAGCTACGTCGAGTTAGACAACTCACTGACTGCTGACATGCTGGTTTACTAGATTCACCAACCTTGGCTTGGCCAGGGCCTTGATCTTGGCACTGGTCAATCCCTTTGTTTTGGGAATGAGGTTTGCTCACTGATCTCCTTCTCAAGGTACTGATTTTGAATCTTCTAATATCCAAATCTCAACTTTCAACACTTGTTGATGTAACCACCTGCGTGAGCACCTCCAAGGTCTAGGGCACACAGAGAGAACTGGGGTGGTTCTGCAATTTGCAAGTTGGGATACTTAAAAACCTCTCTGAGATTCCTTCATTTTCTCATTCTTGAGCCCCTCTACTGAGGCAGGCAGTGATCCTGACAGAGGGGACACAACTATCAAGGCAGATATCTTGCAGCTAACATTCTAGAGAGGAAGGACAGGCAGTTGGCAAGTCAGGAAAACATCAGATCATGGTGGGCACAGGTCATGCGGGATGGTCTGGCTCCACCTCACGTGCTTTTATTACTGGGGTTATGCATTGTTTCCCATTGTCCCCACAGCATGGCAATAGCTTGTTTGTATGTTCATTTCTTCCATTGGAATCTAAATTTATGAAGAGAGGGAGCTTATCTTTTTACTTCAAATACCTAGTTCCTGTCTAGCGTCAGCTAGAGTGAATGTGCTCAGTAAAAGCTTGTTCACATGTAGAAAACCAGCTTCATTCTCGACTTCATCTTATTTTTCCCTAGTCTTATTTCTTTTATTCCTGATTTCTCAGCATACCTTTGAAATGCGTGCATCAAGCTGAGTGTGATGCTGCATGCCTGTCATCCAGAGGCTGAGGCAGGAGGACCACAAGTTCAAATCAATTTAGTGAGGCCCTAAGCAACTTAGTGAGACCCTGTCTCAAAATAAAAAATACAAAGACCTGAGGATGTGGCTCAGTGGTAAAGCACCTCTGGATTCAATACCCAGTAAACATCCTCCCCCAAATAGATGTACTATTGGGAAGGGTGCTGGAGGGAAGTGGGGTGAGGGTAGAATAAGAATATTCACTGTATGTATATATGGAAACATCATGCTAAATTCCATTAATGTGTATACAATTAATTAATAATTAAATCATAGAATGGATGTATGTTTTACAAACAAATGTGAATCTAGAATAAGGTGAGTTTGTATAAGTACTACAAACAAACGAACAAATGAAATAACTAAAGGATGTCAAATGGGAACTTGTATAAATTAATAATTATATAAGCCAAAGTTCAACAAAGCTTGAGCCCGAGGACAACTGCTAATTCTATTATGACCTCAGACAAGGAGTTTATCTTGCTGAGCCTCAGTTTTCTCATCTCAAAAATTGGGTTAATGAGGTCTGCATCATACCCTGTAAGGACCTGATGCTGTTAGGCATAGAAAAGACTTTGCATACAGTAATAGTAGCCCATCTCTTTGAATGCTTACTTTGTACAGTGCTTCACTTATTAAAGACTTGGGCACAGAGTGATTGAGCAACCTGTCAAAATGTCATATGCAATCGAATGTTCTCAATCCTTACTACAGACATATAGGAACACGAGGTAGGCACTCGATTAAAGGTAGCCATCGTTACTGTTGTTTATTATTTTTCATTGCATTATCTCATTGGCAATATTGAGCAGCCCATAGAAAAGCATTTTATGCAAACCAAAGCACAGACCAATGCTCCTACTGTGAAGCATTATGACCCCAATCTAGAAAAAAATGTGTGTCCTTGTTTGCCAGGGACTGTTCCTCTGTGGGCTGTTTGTCCTGCTATAAGAGCAACCTCCCTCTTTTACAAAAATGTCTCGATTTATATAATCCCTATCCTGAATGATTCACATCAGAAGCCAAGTTTGTGCAGAAGTCAAAAGGAGGAAAGAGGAAGAAAAGAAAACACAAAGCAGGTTCATTCTGTAAACATGTCTTCCTGCTCACGAACACATCCTGAAAAGAGGCTTTGATTTATGTGTCCTGATTCATGGCAATTGGAGGCGTGGAAGATTTGTCACCTTGGATTTTGAGGGTCTAATTATTTACACTCTAAAACTATGTCTTCACCTCTGAGGAATGATAGAGGGATGGAATGTGAGGTATCATGTTAATGGGAGTGCTACAAAAATCAATTGCAGGATCAGGGATGGGAGCCATTTAATCTCATTTCTGCAGCCCAAGATGCCAGCACATCCGTCTTTCTCAAGAGTATGCACACAGCTCTATTAGGTGCTGGGCAGGCTATAATTCTACTGTAATTGCAATAGCATTATAAATTATCATCATAACACCATGGAGTGAGTACGCTGGAGCTCTGGTTCATGGCTCTGTGTTTTCTCCACGTGCAACCATTTATTTTTGGAGATGGTACAAGGAGCTGTGAGCATAAATATGTCCACATCCCCATGTCACATGATTCGTCTTCTGTCTGCTTCTGTGATCAGCTTTGTAAGATCCCACAATGAATTGAGAAAAGAGAGCTCTGTGTTCTATACTTAGCATCACAACCAACTAGCTATATAACCTTGCAAAGGTCACATTTCCTCCTATAATTTCATAATATGCAAAAGAAATGCATTGAATTGAATCACAGACTTTCAAATCTTAGGCATTTTCTTACAGCCTCATTTTGGGGGGTCATTTGTTTATTACTTACATGATTCAATTTTTTAAAAAAATGTTTGCCTATGCATAGTACAAGATCACCATAATCACAGTGTCATGTAAAGAACACACATGTTGGTAAGGAGAGGAAAAGTAGCTTTCCCCAGTTTTGACTGTTTGGGAGAGAGATGGAAACAGAAAGCACAATGTTTTCTTTTTATTAGATGCAGTTGCGGTCTTTTCTTTGACTTTCTAAACCTTCCCATCTAATTCATTGTCCCTCTCATGAGGTCTGCTGCCACATCCTGGCTGACACATAGCTGACACCCAGAAAGCAATTCTGGTGACCTGTCCTGCATGCATCCTTCCCTGGCTCCTACGCTCAAGAGTCCAGCATGGTCCAACAACATGTCCAGTCTCCAGGCTGATTCACCTCCCTTCTGGGCCAAGCCTGGCAAGCAGACATTCTTGGGATTCAACTTCCTTTTCTCTTGAAGTTGGAGAAAGTGGCCCTGCACATCTGTCCTTCAGGCCAATCCACACTATACCATCCCCTCCCAGTCGAGGGCATCCACACTGTGCCATGACTTTTCCATCCTTCACTCTTCTTTTTTAGGGTAGAGGTTTAGCATATGATAACAAATCAGGGAATGAAAACCTCCTCTTGAAAGCACCCCTCCCAATCTTTGGTGCAATATTTTTGAAGTCCTCCTCCCTTGGCTTTGAGTGCAGAGAGCACACATCCTTTCCATAGCCATTACCCTTCCCAAGGACAGTCTTTCTGCCCTGGAAGCTTCAGTGTCTGCCATCTCTTCTGCCTGGGATATTTAAAGGTCTCTCCTTGACACATCCTCTGGGTCACCACACACAGGAGCCCTTCTCTGACTACCCTGCCCAAGGTCCCAGCTCCTACGTGGGCTCTGTCTTCCTCGCTGTGCCCTCTTTTCCTCCCGATTAACATTTGGTATGGAATACATCTTGTTTGTTATCCATCTATGCTCTCCAGGATGAAAGTCTGTAAAGGCAGAGACTTTGGGCTCTTTTTTTATTCTCACATCCTTAGCACCCATAGCAGTGGCAGCACGTGACATGCATTCAATAAGTACCCGCCACACATTTAAATAAATTAATGGGTGAATCAAGCCTACTATTTTCCCTCCCTTCTTTTTGTGCCTCTAATGTCAAGTTCCTTTTGGTCTGCTATATATGCATTGATTCTTTTTATTCAAAAGTTTAAAAAAATATGATACAGTGAAGAATCTCCCTTCAAATCTTATGACTCCTAACAAAATTTCTTCATATATAGACAAACATTATGCTAATGTCAAGTCTTTTACATCCTCATGCTATGAATTTCTCTAAGTGTCCCTTCCTTCCTCCCTTATCTTCTCTTTTATTTTTGTTTTTCCATTCTTTGTTTCCTTTACTTTCTTTTTGCTTTGTTATTTTTATCCTTTAAGGTTCTTATTATATTGTCCACAATGTCAATTTTCTTTCTTTGCATTTCCCTCCTTTTCTCTCTATGTAAGATGGCTTTGCTTCTTTCTTCTCTAACTTCTCTCAGATATGTTAGCTTATCTTTAACCTCTTCCTGTCATCTGGTTATATCTTTCCTGAGCTGCTACATTTTTATCTGTAGTTTAGTAGCAACCATTGCTTTATTGCTATATTTTGATGCATGACATGGCTATGAGTTTCTTCTTCTGATGGGTGATCTTTGTCTCATGCGAAGCTTTACTTTTGTTTTCTTTATTGATCAACCGTGACTTTGCATTATGTCCTTGTCACTGTTTTATTACTTATCTCTTAATAAGATGCCTTTTTATCAGACCAACTATGTTCAGGAGATTCCCATTGGGAGAGAAGAGCATGGAAGCCTCACTCACACCTAGAGGTTCCCTGTGACTTGTGTCATTGCAGATCTGGCTCGTCTGTGTCGTTCTTTGGAGTCAAGCGTCCCCCTCTCTCCCCTTCTCAGTTCTGCTTGTAGGAAGGAGAATGGCGACTTTGCAGTCAGTTGGGAAGCTCCTGCTTAGGAAGGTGTCACTGCAGGTACTTCCTGACTTTGGAAGCTATGGATCATACCTCTGAATCCTGGTTTTCCTCTGAATGGAAGTCAAAAGCTTTAAAATAATTGTTTAAAGTTGTCCTTGCTGCTGTCTTTGAAGAGAAGTGAGAAATGCTGACTATTCCATTATGTTCACAAGAGAAATAGTTGTTCTTTGTTTTGACTATTTTGATTCTCATTAAAATTCCCTAGAGAACAGATTGGGCAAGTTCCTAAGTTTTCACGTTCTGAGTTGCTGAAGTATAACATGTGGGGCTTTTGTCCCAGGACTGGGGAAGGATGTTTGCTGAGTCAAACCTCCCCTTCCATCCCGTCTCCTGTAGGAGGTGGCCTAGGAGTAGATCACTGAAATTTCACTTATGTCCAACAGAATTCATTTTGCTGTTGGGAGAAAGTCTGGATCCTGCGAGCACCCTTGCTTTCTAGAAAGTGAAGCTTACTCAAGGTCACACAGTATTACATCACAGCGGGTGCATCTTGCCTGACACATCACTTGAAAGATACAGAAACTGAATTAGGAGTTTGAAACTGACTCACCCATGACTTCAAGCTGAAGGTGGAGAGGAGTCAGGCTCTGGGGTGCACCAGGGGAAGGGTGGCAGGGTCCCCAGCACAGCTGTGGCTCTCTCCTCTTACCTTTGCTAGAGGTTAAACTGGTAACCTAGGCGAGGAAGTATTGTACGAAGGAGAACCCCACTCGCCACTCTGCGCTCCTCAGACACAGCTGAGGAGTGTGTTCATCTCTTAAGTCTCTTTCTTCATGGGGCCAAGCAGACAAGCACAGATTTGTGTCTGGGCTTCAAAGGTAGATAACACAGCTCAGGTCTTGGTGACCTATGTCCTTCAAATCACATCTCCAATCAAATAACCAAAGAACGGACCTAACTGTAATAAAGTGCTGCTTGACTTCTCATCTGCCATTTTTTTATATATATAATCCTCTCTCAGGGAATCATAAGAAGGGGTGTATGGAGAAGGAAGACCAAAATAAGGGGGAAATGGGTGGGGTCCCATGAAAACAGAAGGGAGAGCAATGGAGCAGAGGAAAGGGATTGAAGGAGGAGGGTCGGGAAAAGGGAGAAATGGAAGAATGGAATGGACCAAACTGTCCTAGGTACCTGTGTGAAATGTCACAGTAAATCCACCTTCATGTATATTCATAATGCACTAGTTTTTTAAAAAGGTGTCAGTACATAGACGAAAGTCTAGGATAGAGGAATGGGAATACAGGAGGGAGAAGAGGAGGAAAAAGGAAAGTACTAGATCCTGAATTGGAGCAAATTATATTGAATGCTGTATAATTCTGTTAAAATGAACCCCAATATTATATGTAACTATAATAAATTAATAAAAGAGCAAAAAAAAAAAACAGAACAAATAAGCAAAAAAAACAAATGATGTCTGAGCCAGGGAGTGCATAGGTATGTATGGATCCCAAAAGACCATCTGTAGTACCCCCAAACTCCCCACAATCCCAAACAGAAATGGTCAATATGTTTTGCTGTCTGTCCCATTCTCTTTCCACTTAGGAAAGCTATTGAGAAGTCCCATTTTCCTGCCTGTGTGTACTAGTGTGGTTTAGCAAGGCACTAGGAGACGTTATCCTCAACTTTAATTGCAGCCACGTAAGTGCTTAAGCAAAATCATATGTTTATCACTTGCCAGGATTTTTAAAGTGTGGGTTCAATCTGTGCTGCAGATACTTTTTAAGATGTGCTGTACGCCGGCCAGGCTGACTTTGGGAGTGCTTAGATCACCACTGTGTTAACAGTGTGAGCAAATAGGCCTCAACGGGAACCGCGAGGCAGCAGGGCTGCTGAGTTCATAATGGATCCTCTCCTTGCTGAGGAAATTGGCACCCGCTCCTCTTCCAACAGCACTGGAGCAGACTCATTTCCCTTCTTCTGCGCATCACTGAGCCTGGAGTTTCTGGCTTTAACAAGGGAATTTTTTTTTTTTTTTTTTTTGGTCTAACTTTTGGAGATAAGAATGGAAAGAATGCTTAGGCAGGGGAAGTATAGACAGAGGAGTGAAGTGAATGGAAGGAAATGCTTGGGATTATCAAGCCACCCTGTTGGGTTGGAAGTTCAGAGCAGGGACAGGAAATGGGGAGTGAGGGGAGAGGAGGCTGGACTGGGTGCAGGGCTTGATGGTGAAAGGCCTGGCTGCCCCATTAGGGATCGTGGACACTGTTCTTTTGACAAAAGAGCAACATTGAATGCTTTCAAGCATAGGAGTAATAGGCCAAGTTTATATTCTGGAAGATTCATCTGGCTGCATTTTTAAGAATGGATTTAAGGGACACAAGATAGGACCAGGATTAATTCTGAAACTTCTGTGGTGGACAAAGAGGACTTTGACAGTGACGATGGGATGCTGGACTCCGTGTTAATCATGGCCCCTCTTTATGATTTGGTTCTCATCACAAGGCTGAGATGGAAAGTGTGATTTCCATGCTGTAGGATGGAGGCTAGAGATCGCACAAAGGGTGGGAAGCAGAACAGGGACTCCACCCCAGTAGGTGGGACAGTAGACGGGAGGAGAATCTAGTATGGTGAAATCTATTCTGTAGTTCAAGCATCGGTGCCTGAAGTGAGCAAGTCTGGTCTCACTGATGACCAGATCAAGAAAGTGCTTCTTCATTGGATTATTTTATTTCATCTATTGATTCTTCCCAAACTTTAATTAGCTTGAAACATAGCAGGATTTTACGAGGATGCTGTAGCAATGAGTGAGATAATTTGCTTGACACTAAGGCTTTTCTTATCCATTGCTGGGAGGTTTCCTGTGGAGTTGTTAAAGGGATGAAAATTTAATCCGGCATTTATAAAGATTTTCAAGTGAGGAGAGTTCTTCCTCATATTTATAGAGACTTATGGAAAGTATTGTCCCAGATATGCTCATAAATCCTTGAAGGTCAATGTAAGACAAGGAAATTATACTTAATAGTAGGGCCAAAATTCCTCAAATACATGAAATTTGATGTGTTTTTTATTTCCATAAAAAAAAATTAGTGCCTGGAACTGGCTCTATTAGTGAAAAGTGTTTGCTACATGTTAGGTTCAGAAAGAGTCATATTTTCGATTATAACATAAGAACACCATTTAAATATCCAATTTTCACAGAAAATGAATTGTTTCTAACTTTGTGATAAAGTTATGCCTGTATGACCAGTGTGATCCTACAACATGTACAATCAGAAAAATGAAAAATCATACTCTACGTGTGACTTATCAAAATGCATAAATGCATTCTACTGTCATGTATAACTAATTAGAACAAATGAAAAAATTAATAAAAAATTAAAAAATACTCTAAGTTTTTGTTTCTTAAGATGAAGTCAAGGAACAGATGGATCTTGCAGGTACCTTTTGATAACCTAAGTTGCTCTCTCTACCCTTCTTCCCTTCTTTCCCCTCTCCCTTCTTTTCTTTCTCCTTTTTCTCACCTTCCCTTCTCTCCTCCCCTGCTTCTCTCCCTTGCCTTTTATGTAAGCAGTAACTAAAAGTCAGGCAAATCCACTGGAGGGAGAACCCCCTCTTCTCTCTTCCTCCTTACCCTGTAAAATCTGCACATCGTTGATAGAATGTTGATTTAAAATTACACTAATTGACAGTGAAAGACTTCATATAATCCTGTTTATATGACCTCCAATAATGTTGAAAGATCAAATAAAAATCCTACCCTGGCAATTTTCAGAAGCCATCATAGACTATAACAGAAATGATTTAGATGAATGAACTTAACACTTTCCACAAAATGTGAATTTGCATTTTACACCAAACCCATCAGTCACCAGGCCTGCTCCCAAAGGATGACTTCTGTGGGGACCAAGTGCCTGCATATTATCAGGAATCATTGTATTTACGCTGTTGCTCAATAGGCTGTGCCTAAAACCCAGTCACAATTACATTGGGACATGGAATGCATTACTCCAGACATCCCCAGCCCTGCTGCCTGACTGCTCAAGAGGAACCTAATCCACTCTCAGAAATGCTCCTCATTTTGGGAAATTCTCAACAGGGTATGCCCTATGTGTCATGAAACCAACCTCTGCTGTAACTTTCAGGCTGTATCCACCATGGTCTCCTTTCCCCATCCTGATTCCCCAGGGCTGCGAGGAAGCCACAAGTTTTATGGTTTTCTTCCACTGCCATGTGCCCAGGGACTCCTCCGATGGTTGTCTTGCATTAGTCGTTTAGATGGAGAGCAAACACAAAGATATTGCTTTGCAAGTTTATGTCATCTAGAATCTGACTTTCTTGCTGAATTTGAGTTGAAGGGTAAAAGGTAGAGAATTGACTGTTCTCAGTAAGAAAGATGCAGGTTGAAGTGGGAAGACTCAAGAATCAGAGCTGGAGTAAGAAAAGCCAAGTGAAAGCAAAGACTACCTCTCACCCCTTCCTTCTGTGAATGAGGGAATCAGGATTGTGGGACATATTCAGTGAGAACTGGTGGAGAGTGGAGAGGGGGACAACCCATGGACCCTGAGCACCTGGGATTGGAGGTGAGAAGACTGGATGGATGGGTGTTACAGAAGTTTTCAAGGCTTGCTGATTTCCTGGGCTCTGAAGGTCTGCCACTGAGTGTGCTCCATCCTGGAGGAGCCCAGGAAAACCCAAGGGCATCAGGTGAGGAGCACATTTTCTACCCAGGATGAGACTCTGGTGTGCCAGGGATTAACAGTGCCAGGAATGAAAAGCAACATATGAAGCAGTGAAGTAAGAACGAATGGAAGTCAGTAATGTAGATGGCAGAGGGATTGACCAAAGCTAGGGTGTGCATCATGATGAGGTTTGCAGAACAATAAGACAGGAAGTGGGAGTCCAAGACTGGAGGAGCAGTGATCTCACAGTCTTGTGGGGCTCTCGTGGGAATAGCATGTGACAACCTGAGTGAAAATACTAGAACCATGTCTGGAGCTCATTAAGGACTAAGAAACAAATGCTTTTGTAAAATGAGAATTACCCTCACTTGATAATTTTTTTAAGAATTAAAAGACAATAGATATATATCTACAGCCTGATTATACAGAACACAGTTGAATTCTTGCCAAATGCTTCAGAATCTGAAGGTGCCTCTCATCAGGGTTGGTGTTGGCTGTCAGTGCTCAGTACTGGAGAAAGAAGTTTTGATTATAAGAATCCACAGCTGGCATAGATTCTTAATAAGTGAAAATGTGCCATTTATGGTTGTTACTACTTTATGAATGCTTTTTATATTAATGAGAGCGAATATGAGCTGCTGCTATAACAAACAGTCCTCTAAAATATGTTTTGACACAAAGTTTTTTCTTTTACAGAATTCAGCATGGATGCAATCAGTCGGTCAACTCTCTTCAAATAGTGATTCAAGAGCATAACCTCCTGCTGTGCGGGGATGCCATCTACAAAGCGCGGCCATCGTCTAGAAGGAACTGAAATAAAGTGCTTTATAGGAGACTCTGGGATTGGGCACTGGGTGGTCAGCTTTTTGTTGTTCTGACCACAATACGTGACACTAATAATATAAAGGAAGAAAAGAATACTGTGGCTCATTGTTCCGGAGGGTTCAGTGTGTGGCCGGTTGGCTCCATGGCTCTGGGCTTGAGGAGAGGCAGAAAGCATGCTGCTCAGCTCTGGGCAGCTGGGAAGCAGAGTGAGGTGGGGAGGAGGTGGGGACAAGAAACACCGTCCAGGGCACGTCCCCAGTGAGTGACTTTGTCCAACCTTGCCCTGCTGCCTACAGTTTCCACCACCTCCCAGGAGTCCACTCACTGGCGATGGGTTGATCCCCTGAGGAGGTCAGCCCTCATGGTCCAATCACCTCCCCAAAGCTCCAACTCCGAACATTGCTGCACTGAGGACCAAACCTTGACCACCTGAGTCTCAGGGGGTGTTGCAGATTCAGACCATAACAGGCACATTCCTCTGTCTACATTGCATCGAACAGATTAGTCATATGGCCCAGTCAACAGGGCTTGAAAACAGTTGTCCCCGATATCCACAAGGAAGTAGAATACTTGGTGAACACACAGGAATGTCATTGATGTATACGGACATTACAGTCATTATCTCATTTATGTCTGTGAGGCAGGGACTATTACTATGACCATTTATTTCCAAGGAGGTGACACATCAAAGGTCATAGAGCTAGTGAGTGCCACACAGAGATTCCCTTGCTTTGTAGGATCCTAAGTCGTTTTGAGCTACTAATCATGCAAATGGTCATTAATTATCTCTTTATACTGCTCCTGAGCTACAGCTATTGCATCAGAAAGAGGCTAGACAGAGTGGAGTCTGGTCACCTGGAGCATCTTTCTCCTGGGTTCTTCGACAGGTAAGTAAATCTGCGGAGTCACTTCTCATCCTGGGATGTCAGTTTTCCCTTGAGAAATGGAAATGTTTGATCATTAAGTTCCCTTCTAGCTTGGAAATCCATTTAATTGTATTGTTTTTACATTTTTAAGAGTATGTCTATCAGAGAATTACTTCTGTGTCCAAACTCTTTAATGGTCCTTCCAGGAAGAAGGGGATATTGGAAGAAC
This sequence comes from Glaucomys volans, assembly GCA_020662805.1. Lineage (NCBI taxonomy): Eukaryota > Metazoa > Chordata > Mammalia > Rodentia > Sciuridae > Glaucomys > Glaucomys volans. The sequence continues at coordinate 306,328 of JAJEJO010000520.1, read as the reverse complement.
GCTCTGCTGGAATTGTAGCCCTGCAGGGTTCTCAGCTCCTTCTTGGTTCCCTCAGCCTCTGTTTCCCTTGAAGAATTTTCCATCTGTTAGCAGACCCCACGGTCAAAGCAGCTGATTCCTGCTGGTTTAGGAAAGCATCCAGCATGGCTTGCGTTCAACAGCCTCTTGTCTCTTTTCCGGAGCACCCTGGGAATGTAACCTGCCAAATCACTTTCACCCTAAACTCAGCATGAAATGCGCCCGTCTGGGCTTCAGAGCAGCTTAGCTAATAAAGCAGGAGATTGCTGAGGAAAAGCGGATATTTGTGCTGTTCGGGAATTCCGTGTGCCAAGAGCCGCCCCTCCTGGCTCCCCTGGGGAAGCTGAGGTTTTCAGGTCTAAAGTCAAGCCTGCAAGCATGGCCGTCAGCCAGCTTCCTGAAAAGGGGATGAAAGTCCTCATCACATCCCCCCTCTTTGCCTTTTCTTTCTCTGTCTAATGGAAGCAGAACTTGCCTTTTTTTTTCCCCCTGCCAGAAACAGGAGGCTGTTTTCTGTTCACAGGAATGAAGAACAGTGGCAAAAAATGATGTTAAACATGATAAAATGTGGCCAGGATAAGAGGGTGATTTTTGCAAGCCTGTGACATGGGAAATCTGGGCCTGAGAGGGGTGAAAACTTTCCAGGATGCACTTTTTAACCCGTTTTTCAGAATAAATCAAGTGCTGCTGGTGTGCAGGGTGGATGGGAGATGAAATAGAACCGGCCAGGGAAAGCGATGTCTGGTCAGACTTTGTTAAAGCCCAGGGTGGTCTAGCCCATTCATTCTTTCACTCCTTGACTCACTCATCCATTCATTTCATTCCAAACCTTTTTATCCAGCACCTCTGCTATGTCACACATGGTGGCTGGCAAAGGGACAAGAGTCCCCCAGTGCTCTCTATTTCTACCCTATCCCCCCTTTACCCTTAAAATCAGCTTTCCCCCACATAGATGTCAGAATAACCTTTCAAAACACAAATCAAATAAAGTTACTTTCCTGCTAAGAGCCTTTCAGTAACTATGCCTTTGCTTTTTGTTGCTATAACAGAAAACCTATAAATTACTGAGTAATTTATAAAGAAAAGAAGCATATTTAACTCACACTTCTGGAGGCTGGGAAGTCCCAGAGAATGGTACCAGCATCTTCCTGGCTTCTGGTGAGGACTGCATCCTACACTGCAATATGGCAGAGAAGCCAAAGGTCTAGTGGATGCATGCAGAAGAGACAGGACACTAGGGACCCCTGCTTCATAACAGCTCACTCTGGAGGTAACTAATCCACAAGAGTGAGGCTTGACTTGCTTTCCCAGAATAAACTCAGTTCTGTGAGAGTGGCATGAATCCCCTCACTAGGGCAAGCCCTCATGACTGAAGCGCCTCCTGTAGGCCCCACTACCTCTCACCACCACTTCACTGGGGACTGAATTTTAAGTTTTGGAGGGAAAAGACAATACTAAACTTCTTATTGCTTTTAAAATAACCCAAATTCTGTACTCCCTGTGACCTGCAAGGTCCTGCCTGTCTGGCCTGGCCTCATGTCCCTTCTGTGCTCCTCCATGCTGATTGCAAACTGTTTCTTACCATTTTCCACCATTCTGGCTTCCTCCCATTTTCTTATAGACACCAAGCTCTTTTCATAGCAGGAATTCCATGCTTGCTTCTCCTGCCTAGTCTACTTTGGGACTGAATCCTTCTCTTCCTTTAGGTCTTAGCTTAAGTTATGACTCCTCCAAGTGTCCTTTTGTATCTCTCATCTCGGTTGGCTGCCTCTGCCCTTCACTCACTACCCTAGCACCAATATGCTTTCCTACCTAGATGTTATGATGATCTGGAATATTCTGCCTACTTGTTTTCTTTTGGGGTCATTGACTATCTCCTTGTTATGGTCTGGAATGTGCCCCAAACATCATGTGTTGAAAACATGGTCCCCAGTTGAGCAACATTCAGAGGTAGGAATTTTAGGCAGTGGTTTGATCATGAGGACTCTAACCTCACCAATGGATTAATCCATTGATGAATTAATAATTTGAATGGATTTACTGGGAGGTGGCGAAAACTATAGGCAAGTGGGACACGACTGGAGGAAATAGGACACTTGGGGACGTAGCCTTGGGGATTGTCTTCTCTTCTGCCTGTCTGTCTCTCTCTCTTTTTCTCTCACTCCTTCCTGGCTCTTGTGAGCTGAGCAGATTTCCTCTGCCATAATGTTTCTGTCTTGGAACCTGCTGACCATGGTCTGAACTTCTGAAAGCATGAGCCAAAATAAACCTGTCCTTTACTAAGTTATTCTTGTCAGGTATTTTGGTCACAGTGACACAAAGCTGCTTAACACACTGGAGTGTCGGCTGTTTAGTTTTTCACTGATGAATAGGGTGACAAAGTAGGTCTAGATAAAGCCTGTCCTTACTGCTGCCTGTCTGCTGGGAAGACAAATGTGCTAGGTCACGACCCAGAAGGAGGCAGGACACCAAGGCAGAAGTGCCTGGGTGGTCAGGAGGCTTCACGAACAAGGCAAACTCTGACCTGGGTCCTGGACACAATTCACCGATGGGGGACATGGAATTGATAATGAAAGGATCATTCTGTGTGGTTGAAGAGGCTCGTGTGGGTGTGAAGAAGGAAGAGTGGATTGGGAAGCAGCCCTGGGCAGGTCTGACAGTGTGTGCATGACAGAAGGTGGAGAGGTTTTCAATCATCCCAAAGGCTTTCAATCCAGTGAGAAAGAACATTCCTCCTGCTGCTTACTCTCAGCAAGAGAGTGGGCCTTTGAGGAGGAGGCATCCATTTACAAGCTACCATCCTGAACCTCATCCCCAGTTTTGTCCTTCATATGACCTCAAACCTATCTGTGCTTGGCTCAGATATTTTCCAACAACTTGGAAAAAAAAGACAAAAAAGTTATTTTATCCCTTGATAATGGCATTCAAATATACCTTTGAAGAAGAAGGAAACTGTCATCAATATTTGACTAAGGGCTGCCTAAGTGGCAGGAAGGTGGCACATGCCTGAAGAAAGCCAGGACCTAGGCTGCTGCCACAGATGAAAGGCAGGTGTGAACTGCAGTATGAGCAGGACCCTGCTGCCTGGGACCTGCGCTCGTTCATGGAGGAAGACTGGGGGTGATGGAGTAAAATAGGAAACTGGAAGGTCAAAAGGAGTTCGCACGATTTCATCTGGCATCATTGCCTGTTACGGCTGATTGGTGGGATTCTGATCTCCAGGAAAGCCATTTAGTGAACCAAGTCTGTTTCACAGAGGGTGGTCAGGGAGGACAAGGATGAGCTGCACAGTGGCTAGGAGGGTTTATTTGGGTCAGACAGGCCTGGGTTGGCTTCTTGGTTCTGTCCCACTTCTAAGTTATGTAACTTTGGCCAAATTACATAACTTTGTGGAGCTTGCTTTGCTCTGTATAGTACTGAAGTAATAATTATCATCACAGAGAATTATTCTAAATGCTACTGAGAAAATGTGGACAAGATGCCGAGGATTATGTCTGAAATACGGTATGCATCAGGATAGATCAATGCATTGTGATCATTGCTTACACTCCCACTACCACTAGAGTGATTTCTGCGTGTATTTATTAGACTATAAACTGTGGGCAGGATGAATTCATGGCTAATTCTTTTTTTTGATGCCTCATATTAATGCAATGACTAGCACATAAATAGCCCTTGGTAAATATTTAGAGAAGAATTTGTAAATAAATACATTATTTTAATTTAATACTTTAATGAGTAATTATTTGTTCAAGAATCATTGAACTAAATTTATTTTTTCCCTTTGCACTTGTTTCCTATGGATTTCAGCTAACACCTGGGGATGAGGTTGGAGATAAGAAAGCAGTCCTTTTATGTGATTCAGGATAGGGGGAGCCACAGGGTTTTCACCTGTACACTGGGGAGAGCACTTAGAGTAACAGTGATTATAACACTAAGGGACTGTGTCGCTAAGAACTCATCTATATTTTTTTGTGATCCTCACAAACACCTTGAGGCAGGTGTTATGATCACATGTAAGAAGAGATGGGCTCATGTCTCCCAGATGGTGGTGAAGCAAAGCCCGATGAGATCAGTCAAGTGCCTGGTCCAGTGTCAGTTAGCTCCATCTCCTTGTCCCCTCCTCCATTTAACTGGACATTGAGGTGCAGACAGGTTCTGGTCACCTGGCTGTGAGGAGCTGGATCAAGCTTCCAACAGGTGGCTCCCACCCCTGTTCCTTTCCACTGGGTCCTAGAGCTTCCAGCAGAGGTCAATGGGGAAGATAGATGTCTTCACAGTCATTCAAACCTCTTCCTTTCTCCTTGGCAGGGTGATTGTCACCTAGGTGTTAGGGGGGACCATGCAGCATGAGTTAGTCAGTCACATGTCTACTCTCAGGGTCACTGTCCAGGTGACAGAGATCAGTGCCACATGTGGCCAGGATAGAAAGACCTGCCCAGGCCAGCAGGTCCTGTGCTTATGTCCCTAGAATGTGCCACCCCTTTGCAGTCATGACAGAGCTGGTACTGCCCTGCTGCCGCCTCCCTGTGGGCAGTGACTGAGGTCGTGTTGCTGCGGCCTTGCCTCAGCTTTGGCTGCCAATGGTGGAGCCTTGCTGAGCTGTCACCTTCCATGCTGGCTTGCTTTGTGTTGTTGCCAGAGAGGCTCTCTCTGCTTTTCTGATGCAAGGAGTAGCAAGCCTCTATCTCTGCCACAATGTCACCTTGCTGGCTGGCTCTGTCCTCAAAGTTCAACAAACCAGCCTACCTTGGTGGGGAGCAACTGAGACTTCAGGCTCTATGATAATACCTTGGTCCTCCAGGTAATGGCCGAATAACTAGCCTGGCCAGCAGAGTGCAGTTGTCTCCTCTGGACTCCACCTCCCGCCTTCTCATCCTGCAGTCACTACTGGCTTATGAGCCCGGGGAACCTTGTTTCAAGGAGGAGCTTTGGCTCTCTACCCTCAGCCTTTCTCACTGCATTTGTAACGGGATTCTGATCCTGGCTCACTCACTCTGGTGTTGGGGCCCTGAGATCTCTTAAAAAAGAGGGGAGCTGCAGCACCCCTGCCTGCTTTCCATCCCCAGATTGTTTGGGGCTGCTCCACACTTGCACTCTACTAACTCCTCCTCCCTGGGACCTATCATTTTAATTCTGTGATTAACGACGCATATTGTTTAATGTCTATTGTGCCTACCAGGATGGGGGATCTCCATGTGTAGGGACAACGTCAGGTTTAGGCTTATTTAGTTCTGTTTTGGCTTCAAGTGCTCCATTAATACTCGCGGAATGACTAAACTGTGTACTATATGAACAAATATCCAATTGGCTTCCACTGATGCCCCGCAGTCCATCTTGTTCCTCTACAAACCACACAGCTCACAGTGGTAAACCAATCTCTGTGACGTACAAATCCCAACTCTGATTCCGTTTCTTAAATCCCTGCTCTTCTCATTAGTCAGAGACTGCTGTAGCTCTTCTTCCTCAGCCCTGGTCATTTCTCTTTGAGACTCACCATCTTATCTTTTGATGGTGGCCTCAAGACACCCTGCCACTTCAAGCCTTTTTGTCTTCTCACATGAGATTCTTCTTGCACGCAATGTCCTCTTCCCTCTTGCTCTGCTTGGAGACTGTTAGAGGCATCCCTCTAGAAGGAGTCCCTGGAACATCCACAGTATCCACTCTTCCAAGGAGGGTTCACCACTCCTCTCCTTGTGTCCCCAGATGGATGCTCCACTTCCTAATTGTCAATCACATATCTATCTTCCCTCAAAAGCTTGGTAAATTCATGATGGAGCTGGGGTAGGTGAGCATGGCGGGCAGATGAAGGATGGGGGGCAGAAGCCAGAATGGGTATTCAGCTGCCACAGCTGAATGAACCCATGAAAGAAGCCAGAGGGAGGACTGAGAAGAAGGGGCCAAGGACGCATTTGCAGAGTCACAGGGCAAACGCAGGGCATGTTGCATCTGTGAGGGCACCTGCAGCAGCAGTGGCTGAGGCTGTGTCCTGAAATAGACAGCACACCAGGTGAGCATGGTGAGCGCGGGTGCCCAGCGTCCTACACTGCCAGCTCTGGCGTGCAGCCCAGAGTCAGGCGCAGATCCAAATTAGGCTTGAACTCCCTCTGTAAGCAAACAGCAGGGCAGAGAACAGAGCGCCTGCTAATTTTGTGTGGATCAATGCTTTCTGTGCTGGAGATGACCTAAATCAGCTGGTGAATCCCCAGATCCCCTTGGTGCATCAGTCAGGGAGGAAGCCACAGAGCTGAACCTGTGTGACTGGGCTTTTGCCTCTGATTTTGGAAAGCTGGTTATTCCGTCCACAACATTTATCTGAATTCTGGATATTTTGAAGTAGAAAATAGCAATCAAGGGCATTTTAGAAAAATTCCAGATTTTGTATTTGAACAGATATGGAATTTTCCTGCAGGGTGACCCAGATGACCATGGATAAGTCATTTAACTCTCTGGGCTTATGTTTACTTCTCTATGAAATAGGAATAATTATAGTATCTGTCTTATACCCTACTGAGACTTACAGGTTATACTAGAACATATCCTTGTGTTTAGTGCTTAACAAAGAGAAGGAGCCCGCAAGTGGGAGCAATCTTTCCTCTACGAAACATTTGGCAATGCCCAGAGAAATTTTTGATTGTCATAACTTTGGGGAAATGTCACTGCTATCTGGAAGGTTGAAGTGAAAGATGCTGCTTAACATCTTACAATGCAAAGGATATCTCCTCACAACAAAGTATTATCTAGCTCAAAACATCAACAGTGTCGAGTTTGAGAAAATCTGCCTTAGAGTAAGCTTGGCCATCTGGAGGCACTAAAAATGGTAGCTATTAAAATATAATTATTATCTCTTTCCACTTACATGTACTGAGTATATATTTAGAAAATCTGGAAGAAGCTGTGGTGCATTAAGGAGGGCTATAATTTCTTTGGCACTCCTCCTGTTGAGAGGTGGGATCTCTCTTGTCTCCCCTTGAAATCAGACAGGCTCTTGCAAACTGCTTTGATCAACTAAATGTGGCACAAGTGATATTATGTCAGTTTATGAAATGAGCAGCTTCTACTTCCTGCCTCTAGGAACCCTGAGCTACTATGTGCAAAGCTTGACTTCTTAAGAGTACCACATTGGAGATTCCAATTGTAGGTGGACAGTTCAGCTGAGTCCATCTGAGTGACAGTTCAGCTGAGTCCATCTGTCCAGTCAGCCACCCCTGCCAAGGCACCAGCCATATGAGTGAAACCTCTTGGACTCTCCAGAGCAGCGCATCCTCCAAGTGAACATCACTGCTTCCATGTTGTAATGGACTCACATTGAGAAGAATTATCTGGTCAAGCCCTGCCTGAATTCTTACTCCATGAAACTGGGAGATAGAAAATGGTTATAGTTTTAAGTTGTGTTGTACTGAGGTAATTCATTTTGTACCAACACACAACGAAACAGAAGTATCAGATGTTCTCATGTAATTTACACTGTCCTGATAAGAAAAGATCTTATAAATTAAAAAAATTACAAACCCGAATAGTTGAATTTATAAAGTGCTAGGTCACTTCATTAAATGAAAACCAATATGGTGGCTTTGAAGAGTATTAGATTTGAGTTGCAGAAATAAAAGGTCTTACTACTTGAATGACTTTTGGCAAGTTTCTTAATCTCTTGAGCATGTGAGTCTTTCCACATCAATGTCAATAATAATAACTACCGTCGAGAGTTATTCTGAATGTTCAGTGGGGAAATACGTATGAAAGTACCTAATACAAGCATTAGCACCAAACTGGCACTTGCTAAACTTGTTGAATTTTAATACTTTCAAAAGTTAGGATGGGAAGAATTAGTAAGAACTTTGGGGAAGCTTTTGGTAAATCATAAATTATTTTCATTTTTGAAATGTTTTGGGCAAAAGAACAGGCAGCATTTGGATTCGCCACTGTTGTAGAGTGGAATGGAGTGGGCCATGGTTCTGACTGGCTAGTGGTCTCAGGTGACTGTCCTAAAGAGCTATTTGTACATGAGCTGAGAAATACTTCACCAGTGAACATTGGTGTAAGTGGGGCTAAGAGGGGGTAAGTGGATGGTGATAGAGGCCAGAGTTTTACTATAAATGGTTGATCCACAGGGACCTCTCTGATGCAGAATCTGATGCAACAGATTTAGCAGCTGAAGCCAAGCTGGGAGGGGAGGAAGAGCAGGGAACCAGCTTCAGGGAGTGACTCAATGTTTAAGCAACTGAGGTAAGGGGGATGCTTTCACCTTAGGGGAAAATGGTTGCAAGTTACCTTTGGAGGCTGGGTGATCCTGCTGTGGGACACCCTTTGAAAAGAGGAGGAGCATGTCCTTTCCTTAAGATGAAAAATGACCCAGTGGCCTAGAGCCAAGGACATGCAGAGCTTGTCTGAGTGGTGAGCCTGTGAGAGGTGGAGGGTGGGAAAGGGGCTCAGGAGTGGTGGCCTCCCCAGATGTGTTTTAGAGGGTCTAAGGTAGCAGGGCTGATACCTGGGACTCTCAGGGAGCTAAATGGCTAGGGAGAGGGACCTTGAAAGCAGCAACAATGTTATAAATTTACAAAAATAGATGCACCTGGATTAACAAAAGTTAGATCTAAGTAGTTTCCCCCAGTGCTGGGGATTGAACCCAGGGGCACTCCACCACTGAGCTACACACCCAGCCCTCTTTATTTTGTATTTTGAGACAGGGTCTCACTAAGTGGCCCAGGCGGGTCTCAAATTTGTGACCTTCCTGCCTCAGTCTCTGGAGTCACTAGGATCACAGGCTTGTGCCGTTTCACCTGCCAATTTAGATCTGGATTCAGGTCCACAGGATGATGAAAGCTGAGGATTCTTGATTATTATAGAGAAATAAGAAAGTAACCTTGGACTATAAATCTGTCATTCTCAAAGAACCTTCCTTGGCATGGTCATAATCTGCCCACGGGAGGACTCTGTGAATACTCCTTCTGACTGCCCTCTTGCTTTCCGAAGCTGGGTGCATTTTGACTCTTGTAGCTCTGAAGCTAATGGGTGGGCTGTGAATTGGGGCAGGTGATAGCTCCAGGGGACCTCAGAGTGGGGGAGGAGCTCACAAAACTCTCTGCATCCCCTGCCTCAACACGATGAGAAGGTGGGCTCTAGGGAGGTAATTATTTCATGTAGGTAGAACTCTCACAAATGGCAGTAGAGGCTTGCTAAGAAGAGACCAGAGATCTAGCTGGCTCTCCATCTGCTCTTTGAAAATACAAGAAGTTGGTGGTCTGCAATCTGGAAGAGGACCTTCAGCAGATCCCAGCCATACTTGCACCTAGATCTTGGACTTCCAGATTCCAGAACTATGAAAAATAAATCACTCTTCTTTATAAGTCACCAAACTGTGGTCCTTTGTTATAGCAGCATGAACTGACACAGTAAGAGAGCAAGACATGGACATTTTAGGAAGAAGAATGAGAGACCACATAGCCATTGAACCATGGCTGGGTGAAATAGGAGCTTTGACTCTAGCTGGTGATACATCCTGGCTTACACAGTCCTCCAGAGAAGGCTGGGCCCAACTGCATGCCTTCCCCTGGCTCTGTTTACACTTCAGGTTGAGCCTTCAGTCCTTCCTCTGGTGGGTAGTGCTTGTCTTCATGTTACTATAAATAAAATTTCTCCTGAATGCTGTGTCCTTTTTCATTCTGGTTGAATAAGGAGCAGTGTGCTTTGGGAATAGAATGTAGGATTTTTAATAAACAAATAAGCCAAAGTACTGAATCTTAGTGCTGTGATTCCACAAATTTATGACCTTGGGGGTTCAATAAAACCTGAAACTTGATTGATTCATTGTGGGGATGCAGAAAGAAGCCACTGAGGTATATGTTCTCAGGCTGCGGAAAGGTAAAATCCTTGATTGAACACTCAGGATTGTTCATGCTTGTGGAGAAAACTCCCAAGTGACCTGACCCGCCGATGGCCATTGCCCCAGGTGAGCTTTGCTCATCCTTCTCTCTCCCTCCTCCCTTTGGTAAACTGTGTGACCCCTAATTGGACCATACTTACAGACTATCATGTTACACTACCAGTTCTTTGTTCTTGGACTCCCCCCTCTTCTATAAAAGTGCTGTAATTCTTTAATAAATTTGAGACTGGTCTGGAACTTGCTCTCCCGAGGGCGTTGGTTACCTTGTCGGCTTACCCCCTCCAGAAGGGACAAAGACCCACAGGTTGAGGCCTAGTCAAATAGTGACAATAGGCCTAGACCCAACTAAACAGTTACAACAATTCATCTGTGAAATGAGGATAGCAGACCTTTTTCATAGGTGTGTTGAAGAGATGGATGTCAAATGCTCAGTAGTGTCATCTGGATATTCTTTAGGTGGGTGCTTCTCTGCTCCCCAAGTTCAACCTGGAAAGGGCCCATCTGGAATCCAACATTCCTGCAGAAGTCAGAATTATGAATTACTCTTGAACTTGCACTCTTCCAAGGAGCTGTGTTGAGTAACATTGGGGTAATGAACTCTAATGTATTAGGGAACATAAACAAAGAAAATGAACATGAGCCATGGCGGTTTTGCCCATGTGAACTCTCCCAATTCCTACAGGGACTACCAAAATAGGAGAGAAAATAAGAACTGTTTAGCTCTTTCCAGAATGTTCACAATCGTTACCTATTTCACCTGAAAATACTCCATGAAGAAGGCACAGTGGAGGTTATTACTGTTTCCAGGTTTACAGGCACTAAACCTGAGAGAGGTCCTGTGTTTAAGATCTGCTTAATGTGGGGGCCTGTGGTGGCGAGAACCCTGCCAGAGCACGGCCCATATCTCTTTAGTCCCTTAAATTTCACAGTTCTGGCACAGGTGCAAGGTTAGAGGAAGGGACATATATTTTCTAAAATGATAGATAGGTTCAAGGGAAACAAAAACAATTTTCATTTATGTAACCCTTTCAAAAGCAATTACCATTTTTATGGATTGATGGTGAAATCAAGGCTCAGTGAGGCTAAGAAACTCTACCAAGAGAAAAGTCAGGATGGGAATCCAGCCCTTTCATCTCCCTCCACAGACCTTCTCTAGGTCCAGTATTTCTTGCCAACAGATTGCTACTGCATATCTAAAATGATCTCCTCCTCAAATTCTAAGAAAATGGCAAAACTTCTCAGCAGAAAGAAGTTTCACAAATGGCAAGCCTCACGCCCACTGGCATTTCTCCTTGCTCTGTTAACTTAGTTCTTGAGGAGGGAAGGAAAGGTCATGATCAGTGATTTCGCTACAGGAGTGGGGCTGACACCCTTAGCCAGCTGTGACCAAATGATCCATTATTCATGGAGCGCTTAGGTCCCGTCATTCCTCACAGCCTCACCTGCCTGTGGCCTCCTCTCCTGTCCACCCATCCTGTTAGAGTGTGTTCAGATGGTTATCACACAGAGCAGCCTGTCAGTCGGTCCTACCTAACAAGCATCCCCTGTGTGACTCCAGTGAGATTCAGAAGGAAAAAAAAAAAGTGGCTTAGTTTCATGTCACATGAAAGATCTTTTTATGGTGGTGGTTGTTAACTGAAGACATTTTCCACTCCAACCCAAAATTGGAGAATTCTGCAGAACCATTTGGAGCCACATGGAAGTAGGAAACACTTAAAGGAGAAACCCTAGCAAGGGAGCAGGTAGGCAGTTTTAAACTCTGTCTGTTCTGGCCGAGATGGCTGTTGACTGAGGCACACATAGAAGGGATATGGGGGAAGAACTTTCCTAAAAAAAAAAAAAGAGGTGTATCTGAGTAACATTAAATATTGAAGTTATTTCTTTTCTGCCTAAAGTCATGGAGATCTGCAAAATCTCTTTCAGTGAAGGGGAAGACTTTTGGGGGTAGGTTCAAGAAAAATGAGAGCACTTACTGAGTATATAGTGTTTGCAAGGTTCTGGTTTGGGGTCTTCCACAAGGGGTATGCTCTTTGATCCCTAACAATCATTTCTAAGAAAGGATTTACTGTAATTTAGATGGGGGAAGTAATTTGATTAAGGTCACATAGCTAATAAATGAAGAGCTTGGAGTCTGTACCCAAACTTCCAGCTCCAAGCTTTTACTACAAATATGGCCCTCACAGGTATTCACAGACACTTAGCAGTGGGCTTTATACAAAAAAGTAAAGGCAGAGTCTGCTGTTCTTGGAAATCCTCAACATCCTGGGCACGCAGAGGAGTTGGGTTGGGTCAATATTATTGGGAATTTAAAACATTAAGAACTGAAATCGTCAAAATGAAGTATGTTTGGTTCAAGGTGTGTGACCTCTGCTCTCAAGGACTGAATGTCCAATCATTGTGGAGGCAGGTGGAGAACTCTGATAACTCCCATTGAAGGAAGTGGTCCTAGGTGTGTGGAGATGGCTGACCTGTGTTGATGGAGACAGCCATCAAGGCAGGAGGCAGGAAGAGGCAATGGCAGCAGGGAATGCACAATAGGAACCAAAAGAGAAACTGCATCAAAGTGCTGACTGAAGATTTGCACAATGCCAAGGGAGCAGGAATTGAGAAAGCCCATACTGTATTTGTTGTTCACTTACTCATTTAACAACTGTTCTTCAGCCCTGAATTTGTGCCATGCTGCACGATACCAATCAAAGAATGCCAAAGTCCTTTCCATTATGGAATACAAATCTAGGGGTGTGATCAATTGCACGTAAGTATTTGAGCTTCATTTTGCATATGACTTTACATATATTTATGTACATACTCATACTCACATAGATATTAATGTGTAATTAACCGTGTGTCTTTGTGTGTACTTCAGTAGTGGGGATGGTGGTGGTGATGGTGTAAAGATTTTTCTCAACCTACTCTGTTGTTATATTTGTAAGCCCTGAGTTGGCAAATCCAGTAAAATCTGGGTCAAGTAGATTCAGCCATCACTTTACTTCTTCTTTTGGGGGACATGAGTGGATCAGAAGTCGTCTGTCTCCAAGGACCATTCTTGTTTGGAATGTCATTCCCTAGCATGGTGTTCAACACAGCCGAGTCATCAGAGGCTGCGTGGTTCAGTTGGTTAAAGATTAATGGTGAAGCAAGACTGGAGGTCCCAGGACGTGGGCAGGTCTGCTGTCCTGTCACTTGTCTGATAAGAACAGCAGAGTTCAAGGTAAGGAAATGAGAACGGATTCCAACAAGAATTGATTTTTTTGTCTTGAAAGACAACATAGCAATGCAACACAGGATGTTCCAAAGTTCTGGTGTCAGGTATTTGTGGGTTCAAGTATGATTCAGCTACTTGCTTGCTCAGTTATCATCAGTGAATAAATTAATCTTTAGTAAATTTGTTAATTAATGTTAGTATTCTAATCAATGAAGTGAATACTAATATTTTCTTGTAGCCTGGTGGAGAAAAATAAATTGATCTATACATATAACACATAACACAGTATCTCACCCACAGGAGGCCGGCAAGGAATTGTGCCTATGTCTGCCTCTCCATCTGTCATCTGTCTATCTATCTATCTATCTATCGATCTATCTATCTATCTATCATCTATCTACCTCTGTCATCTATCTGTCATCTATCTATCTATCTATCTATCATCTATCTACCTCTGTCATCTATCTGTATCTATGTATCAATATCTATCTATCATCTATCTAGCTCTATCTATTATCTAGGTATCTATCATCCATATGTATCTATCATCTACGTTATTATTCATGTATCTATCATCTATTATCTGTCATCTATCTATATCTGTTATTTATCATCTATCTATATCTATTGTCTATCATCTATCTCTATCTATCCAATCTATCTATATCTATCACCTATCTAGTTCTATTATCTATCATCTATCTAGATGTATTATCTATCTACATCTATTTATTTATATATCTATTATCTATCTATCTATCTATCTATCTATCTATCTATCTATCTAAGTAAGTGTGGATAGAGAGGATTCTATCTGCACTGTTTTCCAGAGAATCTTGAAGCAATGACCAGGTATATCTGTCCTTAACACCTTAATTCTATGACTACTGTGTCATACAGTTTGAGAATGATACAAACTCATTCTCAAATGGTGATGTTCATGGTGGCCAGTGTGACTAGTCAAAACCATACCATTTTTGAGGACTGTTTATTTAACATTTGAAAATTGAAAATAAAAATTTCATAACATGCATTATTTAAAAATCATATATTTTAACGTAATGGAATCACAAAATGAAAGGAATTGAAGACAGTTTTTAGACTCGTTTTTTAAAAAAAATATTATAAATTCCAAATATTAACTTATAGATCACTATTTACTGCTTGCAAGAGTTTGATCATTAAACTAAGTAAATGTTGCCTCAGAAAAGAATAATGATGCTAATTGTGATCATAACAACATGTATCAAAAGCATATAAAATGGATTAAATTATTAACCGCTGAAGCCATTTGGAATGCTGTGGAAAACTGGCTGGCAATTTTTCATTGACCAGCCCTATTTCTGGACTCTGTTGTACCTGTAATCTCTATCCAAGGGCATAGCTATCACTCATCTTCACCCTACCACATTATGTTCTCTGTTGATATCTTCTAATGTTTGCAAGTCTGTAATTCAGTTTATTCAGAGACATGCTGAATTCCTACTTTGTTTATTCAACTGTTTGTTTTTAATTCATTCAACCTCTATTGTGAATTCAGTATTTTACAGGTATTACACTCGGCTCTAGGAATCCAGTGTAAACCAAGACATAATTTTCATGTTTAAAGCTTATGATCCAGCCTTGAGTGGTGGCATATGCCTGTAATCCCAGTCGCTGAGAAGGCTGAGGCAGGAGGACTGCAAATTCAAAGCCAGCCTCAGCATTGGAGTGAGACCCTGTCTCAAAAGGAAAAAAAAAAGGGAGTGGGGGTCTGAAGATATGGCTCAGTGGTTGAATGCCTCTGGGTTCAATCCCTGGTACCCCAAATAAATAACTGAATAAATAAATAAATAAATAAAGTTTGTGTTCCAATGTATGTGGGTGTGGAGGGCACAAGAACACACCAGCAAGTATTGTATAGTAGTCACAGGCAAAATCTCTGAGCCACAGATTATTTTGGAATTAACCCAGTCCTGGAGTCTGGAAGGCTTCCCGGAGGAAATGACATCTAAGCTGAACATTTTAAGATAAGCAGGTCATCGCTGTATGGAATGGCATATTAATACTTAAAATAGAGGGAACAGCATAGACGCAGGTCCCTGAAAGAGAAGAATGAAGAGCATTTTGAAGAACAAAGGAGGATCAGCAAGGATATATTAGACAATGTAGTGTGAAGATGAGCAGGATAGTGATTCTCCTTGAGGAATGTTCTACTTATGAAGCAAGGGAAACGTGTCACAGGTCCAGAGGGGAATGTGTGGCCAATCCTGTGCGGATGCCTGCGAAGTCTTGAGGGCTTCAGGGGAAAGAGCGTGGTCTGCCTGGCTGTCAGGAATGGCGCCCCAGAGGAGATCACTTCTTTCCTCTGCTTGGTCATGAGCTCCTTGAAGGCAGGGGCCATGTCTTCTAAAATTTTATTATTCACTTTCCTAGTCCAGTAGCAGATTTTCAGTAAGTGTTGGATAAATCCATCATTAAACATTACGTATTGCAGTGACCCCTTGGAGACTGCAGCAGCAGCTGCAGGGGAGGAAGGTAGATGTGGCAGCCATGGGACAGGCCCGCATGACATACTGCCAGTTATGCGACTGTGCCTCCTGGTCTGGTCCATAGTTTCTGTTCCTTCACTTTTACATTTGTTTGTTGACATTGACTCCCTGTGTTATTCATTGGTTCACCTCTGGTGAATACAAAGATTGACAGTTCATGGCCTTGCCCTTGATGAAGCTGAACGAGGAGCTAGGAGCAAGAGATGTGTATTAGTCAACGTTTCATTACAGTGAAAAATACCTGGATAAAACAACCTAGAGGTGGAAAAATTTATTTTGACTTTTTCCAAAGTTTTAATCCATGCTCATCTGGCTCCATTGCTTTAGGCCTGAGATAAGGTAGAGCATCATGGTGCAAGGAAAGTGGCTCAGCTCACAGCAGTCAAGAAGGAGAGAGAGAGAGAGAGAGAGAGAGAGAGAGAGAGAGAGAGAGAGAGAGAGAGAGAGAGAGAAAGGGGAAGGAAGGGTCCAGGGACCAGAAATATTCTTCCAGCATACACCCCCAGTGACCTACTTTCTTCAACCTCGCCCCACCACCTACAGATTCCACTACCTGCCAGCAGTCCATTCAGCTAGGAAGCCATTGATGGGGGTTAGTCCACTGATAAGATCAGAGCCCTCATGATCCAATCACTTCCAAGGAGTGCCACTTCTGAAAGGTGTTGCATTAGGGACCAAGCTTCCAACACATGAGTCTTAGGAGACATTCCAGATCCAAACCATAACAAGGTGTAGACATATATTAGGTCATGTGATGTAAGAACTGCTCCAATAGAACAGAAGATATTAGAAATCAAGTTGGAGAAGTGCTGATCTTTGGCAGTTGGGGAGATGGAAATGTAAGGACATGTCCTTGGATTCTTCTTCTCTTTCTATCATCTTCCCCTCAGTGACTTGTCCCATGGTGTCATAGTCTTCTAACTTTGTTGTGGCTGATTCCTAGATCTATTTCCCCCAGCATGGCCTCTTTCCAAGGTTTCATCATATAGATCTAATTCTTGTGTGACATCTCCACCTCAGGTCCTGCTGACACTTCTAATTCAATTTGCTCAATGCTGAGCTCATCTTTTTCCTACAAAACCTGTTCACCATCCCATTCCCTGTTTTGTTAATAGCTCCCGCTAAGTCAGTGATGCAGTCTCTAATGCTCCATTCAACATTTCTATTCCCTGCACCCAACTCGTCTTTGTTGATTCTTTTTGTGATAACACTCAATTCATCTCCTCTCACTACAACCTGTTTTCTATTTCATGTCTTCAGTTTTTTTTTTCTTTCATGGAAGGTAACTGACTTTCGGCTTTAAGAAAAACAGCATGGCTCTATTAAACAGAACCAACCTTCAAGGTTTATCTCTTGATGGAAACTTTTAAGGTGAGAAGTAATCTGTACTAGTGATTCTTAACCTTGGTTATTATTGGAATTTCCAGATGATGCTGGGAAACCCTGAAGCTTGTGTTCTACTCCCAGAGACTGTAATTTTATTGATCCAGGGTGTGGTTTGGGCCATGGAGGGTTTTCAAAAACCTCTCCAAGCAATTTCAGTATATGGTTAAAGTTGAGAACCACCCACTTTAGCTGAAAAGATTCAGTTCTCTCCTGTTTGATTGACATTTTCCAAACCCCACTTGTGCTGAAAGAGTAAGCAAAGCCCTTGCATATGAATACAGCATGGAGATTTCCAAAGATTTAAAAAATTTAAACAAAAAGAAAATAAATAATTCAAGAAGCACAAAAACATCATTCTGTTACAATGATTGTCAGCTTTCTCAAGTCTGAAAGATAAATATGTCATTACAGCACAATAAACCATAGTATTGGTCTAAAAAGTAAGGCAAAAACACAGAGGCATGAGAACATACTTCTCTCATGCTCATTTTCTCTGCTTCCAATTTTCCCTACTCCAATCAATCTCAAGCATTAGTGGAAATTAATTTGCCTGAAAAATAGCTTTGAATATATCAATGCCTTCATAAAGCACTTCTAATACCTCTCCATTATTTGCAGTCTAAAGTTCTTTCCCAACTTTCTCCACAATTCTCTATTCCAACTTTATTTACTGTAATTCTCTTCATATTCCTGCCTTCAGGGGTTTTGCCCATGGAACCCTTTACCATTGGTTCATTCCAATTCCACTTGGAAAATACCCTCATTGTTGGAGTTTCCATTTACATAGGCTTTTCATGACCATTATGGAAGCCATTTTTTCCATCCTCTTAAATAATGTAGCCCTTCTGTAGTCTATAAATCTGATTTATAATAATAAGAAAATTTTATATGAACTCTTTTGGTTTGTAAAATTAATTCTTTCAACCATTTGACATTTGCTGAGCACCTGCTGAATGAGTTTTGTGCTGGAGGTGTGCATGGACCACTGAAGACATGGTCCCTACCTGGGATGAGAGCCTGAGCAGGACAAGGACTTTAAGCAAGTGACTTTATTATTTGTAGTTTTGTCTGGGAATTTTATGGGGAAAAGTAGATGGGTGTCTGTCATACTCTAATAACAAAGCTATTCATCTTTCTAAGAGAGGAAAGCAGTTGAGCCAAAGCCAATGAGGCCCCTCATTCTAAAGAGTTTGTCGTGTAAGTAAGTGAGCTAATGATTTTAAAGGCCCCGGATTTTAATAAAACAACCTTGGAGGAGATGGGCCAGGGAAAAGTGTCTACTGCTTCCATAAGCAAGAGATTTAGCACTGGTCATAACCAGGTCTTCCATAAGGCTCTTCTTACTGATCAACTGGTAAGTGAAGACTCCGCTTGATTCTTTTGGTCTTGTGGAGAGTATACACTGCTGGTGAGAACACAGGAGCAGCCAGGCTATGGATCATGCGGGGTCACTGACATCAAATTTGTTACCATCTTCATCCTTCGTGTGTGACAATGCAGAGTCCAAAGAGTCCCCTGGGTTATCACCCAAGTGGAAGCCTGGGGTGGGAAGGAAGAGGGACTAGTACTCTCTGTTTCGTCCAATCAAATAAATAATAGATTGTCCCCTTTTACTTTCAAAGTCTTCATTGTAATGAACCCATGTAGGGAGTTTGGGGAAAAGGTCATGCCTTAATTTTTCTAATTTCAAAAATCGATAAGACCTTTCACAAAACATTTACCCTTTTATACTTTACATTTACTTATTTAAATACATTTTTTAACACCTGTAACAGACCATTAGACCAGAAGACTCTTGAAGGCAATATCAGAAAGTCTTGGTGTTCCTTAAAAACACCTACTAAAATTTTTAATGCAGAAGGTGTTTGATAACCATTGTTCTAGTCAACCAATGAATGAGCCCTGAATCTATTAGTTTGTTAAGGATGATTTAGCAAAACAGCAAAGTACTACAAGCTCAGTGGCTTCACCCAAAGGAACATGCCTCAGTTCTGCAGGCTGAAAGCCCAAAGTCAGGGAGTCAGCAGGACGGGTCAGCAGGACGGGTTTCTTCTGAGGCTGTGAGGGAAGAACCTGCTCTAGACCTGACCCTTCACTTGCAGAGGCCAGCTGTCTCCTGTACTTGTCACCTTCTCTCTGTACTGCCTCTGTGTCCAAGTTTCACCTTAGATAAGAATAGTGGTCATTCCAACTAAGCCACCTCTAATGATAGTACTTTAACTTAGTTACCTCTACAGAGATTGTCACCAAATAAGGTCACATTTTGGAATACTAGGGAGTTAGGGGTTTCACATATAAATCTTGGGAGGAGTCTCTAAAATTCCACATGCCCTTCTTTTTCCTTTCATTCTCCATTTATCAGAAAAATCCTAGGGCAGCTACCACAACAGAACTTTCTACATGAGGAAGATGTTTTCTGAGCTCTTCCACATGGTAGTCAGTGATCTCATATGACCATTGAGCACCTGAAATGTGGCTACTGTGGCTGAGGGTTGTAATTTTTAATTAAGTTAAATTTTTTATTTATTTGAATTTAAGTAGCCACATATAGCCACCACATTGGACAACACAAGTTCAAGGATTGGGAGGTTAAACAAACTCATCAAAAATGAAGACTATGTTTCTGGGATTTGCAATACTTATATCTAATGTGAGGACTATGAACCCCTCGAAGGATACTAATGAGAGGAGGCAGAAAATGGAGGCTACACCATAAGGGCCAGGTGGGGATCCAAGCAGGTGCCCTGCCAGGCAGAGACCCTGGTGTGCTGCTCCGTCAGTGGCAGCACCTGGGCTCCAGTCTGGCCAAATGCTGGCCTGAGGGAAGACAGTCCCAGTATTGTTGATTTTCTCCAAAATCATTCCTGGAAATATAAATTTCCACGTGGAATCTCCTAATTTTTCTAATGTTGGCAACTAACAATATTCTCCAGGCTGCCTAAATCTAGATAAAGCCAACACCGGTGGAATTTTCTGTTGGCTAGAAATAGTCTTGAGTCTCCCAATTTTCAAGGTCTATATTGAAACACCTCATGGAGAGTTCCTTAGAAGGATTTTCCTCCATTGATCTGATGAATTGAGCATCACAAAATTCTCAAAAAGCATCAAGTACTGAACATTACCTGCAAATGATGAGGCCTTTTTACACATTCCAATTTACAGGGCACAATGATAAATGTTTGAAATGAAGGAATGGTGATTTTAGGTTCAGCTTACTTCTAGAAGCTTCCAAAATCTGCACCAGGTTGTGATGTTCCCAGAACTGACAGATGTGTTCCTGTCTCTGATCTTTTCTCATCAGTTCTACTCAGAGAATAAGAAGTGCCAGCGGAAGGGAGATTGGCAGCTGCCAACTTCGCACATGCTCGAATCTGTTGGACATATAGGAGTTCTTTAAACCTCAGAGGGTAATGAGTACAGCAAGTTCTTTATCTCCTATGAAAACACTTGTTCTCACTTATTTTTTTTTTCCTAATTTGTAAAGTCACCTCACCCTCTGGCAGTCACTGAGCCCCCACTTCATACCACGTCACTGACAGCATGCTGGCATGGCACACAGGCCAGGTTGGACATGGTGGCTGCACACCACAGGCTGAAGGCTGAGCACGGCTGAGGTGGACTTGGAGCATAGGTCCCTCGAGGCATTGACTCCCACAATAAGAAGTGCGGTGAAGGGGCAGCCCTGAGTGTGAGGAGGTCCGGGATGGGGCTCCAAGGGTCGTCCTCAGAGTGAGTGGGAGTGTAGGAGTTAAAGTCTCGGAGGGGATGCGGGAGGGCATGGTGGGCAGATAGGGGTGCGAAGGCTTGGGGAAGGAGGCTGGCACTGTCTGGGAGCTGGAATTGAACTGCTTTTGCTGGAGCATAGTGGAGAGTAAGGGCTGGGGTGCAGCTAAGGTTGACCAGATTACAGGAAGAGGGTGGTCTAAGATGCACTCTGGCCCAAACAGCAGCCCCAGGGAGGCTCCTGGAGGGGCAGAAGGGAAGAACAGGGCTCCCGTATCTAGGCAAGCTGCAAGCTGGGCTATTTCTCAGTGACGTTTAGAACTTCGTACAAAATCCAAGATGCTGGTGCAAACTTCCCCTGTGTTTGGATAATTTAAATCTCACTGTGGGTTCTCTACAAGGACAATTTTGACCCCAGAGAATGTAGCAATATCTGCAGACATTTTAGTGCCATGCTGGGGCTGGGGGTCACTGCTGGCATCTGGTGGGAAGAGTCCAAAGATGCCGTTGGGCATCCTGCAATGCAAGGAGCAGCTCCCTCCCCACAGCCAACACACAGTGACAGGGAATCCGCTCCAAAACATCCACAATGCCAAGTTGTGAAACCTCTGCTGAAGCGGACATCAAAGGAAGCTGTCATTAAAGGGACACAGGAACAACAGCAGGCAGAGGGGTCAAGCAGTGGGAGCAGGGGGCAGTGCTCCAGTTTTATGACAAACTGCACAAACATGAAATTATGTTAAAGTACAAAAATTGTGTTTTGAGCTATTTGCTTCTTTCTTCTTCATCTATCAACTGCACTGATGGTCTCTTCCAAATACCCAGTCTTAGCTGATTGGTCTAACTTGCCATAGCTGTGTCTGCTCCACATTAAAATAAGAGTTTAAAATATTGGCTGAATACATAAATGGCTATTGATATTTCTAGGCCACAAAATTTTGTGTGATCGCAGGAACTATTGAGCTACTAATTTGTGCAAGGCACATTCCATGCTTTGATCTAATCCTAGCAAAGCTGTGTAAGGAAATTATTAGCTATGACTTACGAGGAAGAGACAGAGCTCCACCCAACTTCAAATAACAGGCGACCCTCTTTGATACCACTGTCTGTCCCCTTTCATTGCTCTCAGAGTGATTTTGCAACAAGAATCAGATGTAAACCGAATTTTATTTGCATCAGTAGAATCAGGTACAGCTGCATTTAAGAAAAATGTAAACATCAGTGATCCAATTTCCAAACTTCTATTTTAATGCATGTTAATCAAATGCAAGGTCAGGGGATTGCTTCCCAGGATATCAGAGGCCCACATCCTTTCTTTCATAGCACATAGTTTCTATTCTCAGCGCTGCCTCGTGGCCTATTATATCAGCTGGAGTGCCAACCATCACACCAGTCAGAAATATTAAGGTGGGGTGACCTAGAGCCAGAGGCCATCCCTTCTACTTGATTTAGTGTGTGCTTTGGGGGAGCTGTGGGAATTTCCACACAACTGCTTTGCCCTACATGTCTTTGGCCACTCCTCTACAAAGGAGCCTAAGAAACACCATTTTAGTGACTGAGCACATTGCACATCCTGAAGAGGAGATCTGCCATCTTTGTCACACCCCAGAAGCAGCTGGCACACTTGGAATGAATTTTAGGTGTTTCTCAAGTGGTAGAAACTCCCCAAAGAGAAAACAGTGTGACAAAGTCGTTCCTGTGAGATGATGTGTTGGGCTCAGGGAGCCCTTTAGGACTCCATACTGCTCCTCCTGGTTAGGTGCTGACTGAGGAGGTCTCACCTCTCCCTGTTCTGGCCGCCTCTTCCCACCTGCTCTCCTTCTGTGCCTCTCACACTTCAACCCTTTCAGCTCCTCCTTTGTCCTTGTATCTCTTGCTTCTGTCTCTTTTTTGTACACAAAGAATCCATAAAGTGATGCTTGGAAAGCCATCATTGTACTTCTTGTCCTCCTGTCCTTCTCTATCCTTTTCTGCTGCTGCTTGTGGAAATCTGACTTCCATCCTTCATCCACCTGTTCTGCCTCCCTTCGGAAGGTTCCAGCCACAATCTGGACTTGCTCTAAGGTCCTGGGAGGCAGAACACCCGTATTCTCTGTTTATCAGCCATTTACTTTTTAGTTCATTTATTCCTTTCCATTTCCGTGTTACTGAACATCTACTACATGTCAGGCTTTTTAATAGGCTCAGCAAGTGCTCTGTGGAATAAAATAGACATGGTCTGTTTCTCGTGATACTTTCTTTTCCTTTCAATGGAGGAAATTCACAGAAATCATGTAACCATCATTTATTCATAATCAGATTTTGGTGGGAATCATGAAAGAAAGGGAGATGGGAGAACATAACACAGGATCTCTGGAGGATCCAGGGAAGATGTCCTAGGAAATGACAAAAGGTTCAGATGAGCATGAGGAGGTGAATGGAGCGTCACCGTAAAGATGAAGAAGAGCATCCAGCAGGGGCCAGGGAAGAGGTGCCAGCACTCGGAGAGGGGGACCTTCCCAGTGGGGAATGGTCAGTCTGCTGCTCATTATTCTTAACTCACGAAAGTCTCTGCCTCGGAGGACTTGTGTTGGAGTGAAGCGTACGACATTGTACACTGACCAATAAGATGCTGTTCAGGACTGGTCAGCCGATCAGAGAAATAAGGATGTGTTTGGAAGAAAGAGCGAGGTGGCATTCTGAAGAGGCCAGTGTTGCTGGAGTGATCAAGGAGAGGATGAAGAAGAGGAATTTCAGACAGTGGCTCTCACCAGGGCATCCGGGTCTTGCCAGAAGCATTGGTGATCCCTGGGGATGTTGTCAGTAGGAGGATGGCCTGGTCTGATTCACATATTAGAAAGAGCACTCTGTCCATTGTGTAGATAAGTCAGTAAGAGGTCCAGGTGGAGCGGACACCAACCATGGGGCTGTTGTCAGTCAAGGAATGACAGTGGCTTGAATGAGGTTTATTAGAAGAGGCTGTCCAACATGGTCCTAATTGGAACACTTTTCCCAGGTAGATGAACAGGATTATGGGACTGAGCAAAGACACACAGAGGTCAGAGGATCCTCTGTGTTTGACGTCACCAAGGGAAGTAGCTGTGGCTGTTCACTGTGAAGAGGAAGAGCTGGTGGCAGGGTTCGGGGTGGTTGGGGCAGTGATTGTTCATGAATGTGTCATGTTTGAGAACATTCCAGTGGGAAAAATGGTTGGTGACTGTAGATTTGAGTCTGAAGCTTAAGGGAGATGCTCAAGGAGGAGAAGCACATGAGAATGAGTGTGCATAAATAAATGGAATGTAAATCCAGAGCCCGGCAAGCTCCCTGGGTGTGAAGCCAGCCCCGAGGAAGCTCACTAAGCTTATTTTGTGAACTGGAAAAAATTTCAACCTCTTTAAATCTTGTTTTCCTCACTATAAAATGGAAGTTGTGATCACTGCTTGCAGGAACATGGGGACAACGTGAAGGGACACTTCACATTGTCCTTGCTAGTACCTTGCCCATGATAGCTCTTCCTATACCTCCCCTCTAGTGTCTGCACTCTCCTGTGACAGGCAGCACAAGATCTTCAGCAGGGAGATGTTGATCATCCAGGGACCAATTTTCAATGGTAACCTAATAGATGAAATGACACTTTTGAGTTTCAACACTTCATGAAGTCCTGAATCAGGCTTAGGTTAAGCGTGAGAAATCACAGTGCTGAGTGTGCACCTTTAAATTTCCAAATGTTCTGCCTGCAATGCACAGCAGCTTTCTTGGGTTTCAAAAGCTTCAGAAAACCCCACTGTCTCTGCAGTGATGTGAGAAGGGTTGATTGAACTGGAAACAGAAAAGGTCTCATGCCTCTTGTGCTGAGGTGTGCGAGATAAGGATTTCTGCAGAAGGAGCCTTCCCAAAGCCTTCGGGAACTCAGTGTCCTTTTTCTACTCCTGGTCTCTCAGCAAAGCCTGGTCAGTTAACATAAGCTTAGATGCTAACCTGGCTCCCCATCCTCTGCCTTGCACCCCAAGTTCTATCATTTACCTTGCTCAAAATTTGAGTTCTTGCCTACAGTGTTTTCCACCCAGAAAACCCAATGAGCAAACAGTGTGAGCCAAACAAAACCCACTGCATAAATCTACACATCCTCTGCTTTGCCGACATGCCTTTTTAAACATTTGGGAGGAATAAAAAAGAATTATTCCCAGTATACAAGAACCAATTGGTTCTAAGGGATCCAAAGAGGCTGTAAAAACTGCTGGGATCTGGTTCCACGAGGAGCAATCTGAGTGATAATGAGACATCGTTCCATAAAAGAGGGATGATTAGACAATGGTGACAGTGTAAAAACTCATTCCAAGGCAATTTATTCTCAATTGGAACAAGGCTATCCTCAAGTTGCTTTTTTCCCCTTACTAGATCCCAAAGACTGTTACATAACCCAATGTCATTACTGAAGTCATATTCAGTCCGCGGATTGGGAAGTCAGGGAAAAGTTGCAGCTTGAGAGGGAGATTTTTCCACTTCATTAAAGAAGGGAAGCTAAATTGGACTGCTAGAAAGATTCCTTTGGTCTGGTGGGGCGTGCATAGTTGGGTTGAGACACACATTGACAGCTGTGGAACAGAGAAGCTTCTGTGATCTACAGCGTTGAACCAGGGGCTGGGCCAGGCTGGCAGAGAGAGATAGATGTGTCTGCCGTCTGCACAGGAAGGTAGAAGTTGTTTACCTCACAAAGTCTGGATTGCATGAAGAATGAATCAGAGAAAGCAAGAATCACAGCTAGATGAAGCCATGATCGATGATAATTGAAGTTCAGTATAGGAAAAATTACCAGCCTGTATCTTAGTGTTCATATTTCTATAAATCTTATTCTAAATTGTGATGTATCATTTATATATTCTAGTAATGAAGAGACAGATAATTTATATTGTGCCTTTAATGCAAAGACATTTGCAGGGAAACAGACTGGCCCTGGAGTTGGGCTACTTGTACTTGCTTAGCCTTACCTTTGGGCCTGGGAAGTCAGACTGAAAACACCACACTTGGGAATTTTCCAACTTGTGTTTTGGAAGAATATGTTTGTTCTAGGTAGGACATGCAAACCTAAATCCCATGGACCATGGCAGCCAGCTGGAGCAACAGAGAGCAGAGTAGTAGAGCTATAGTACTCAAAGTGGGACCTGTGGACAGGCATCAGCGAGAAAACCACAAAAATTGAAAGCAAGCGTTTAGAAACTCCTACAGCAATGTGAAGTTGCCATGATCTCTAAGTTAGTCACATGAAGTGGGACCACGCAGCATCTGCAAGGGTTGAAACTTAAAAAACAAAAACACAGAAAACAAACAAAATACTGGGTCTTCATCCCAGAGTGTCAGAAGAACCAAGTGCTGTGTGCTACTTGTCACCTGTGTGGCCCCAAGGAAGCAAATCACCCTCTCTGAGTTTTAATGACCTTCCTAGCATGAGAGCTTAGGAAATGCTTAACTCTAGGGTTGTTGTGATTGTTAAATGAGGCAATTTATTTAAAGCATCGGCTTCTCAATTCTAGTTGTTCAACTGCTTTTAAAAACTATTTGATCATGACAAAAACTAAGCCAGATAGGAAGGACCCCGAATCTGTACATCAGACTAATGAGAAAAAGCTCACCTTGTCTAGTTTCGTCCCAGCCCTCCTCACTGAGGAGTCTGACACACACCCCCACTGTCTTTTTATTAATATCTCATTTAAGGAATATTCTATCACAGAAGCCAGTCTGTCTCCCATGAGCTGCACTTTAATTTTTCTATTAGCTTATTAATGGGATTGGGGAGATGGATATCATTTAATGAGACATTTCCCTGTCCCTATGAAAAGCTTGACAGTCATAAATTGAAGAGGCCACACATTTGCATCTGGCTGAGGAGGTCATCTGGCTGGCTCTGATGAGATGATTTGTGAGCGTAAGTATCCCACTGCTTGAGGTCTTGGGAGGGAGGGAGGGAGGGAGATAATCTGGGATAGCGGAGAGGGAGACAGAGGGCAGAGCCTGCAGTGGAGGAGGCAGAGGTGAAGCTGACCCCACTGACGCCGTGTGAGGAGGGGGGCTGCGGAACACTCAGGCAAGGCAGCAGCTGGATTCTGTGGGTCAGGGGCTTCTGGGCTGACTGGAAGCATAGGGAGGCCTCAACAGAGCTGAAGCTGTGGGGTGCCTCATGAGAGCTGGCACTGTATGGGGTACAGAGCTTCAGTGGGCACTGTTCTCATCTTAGAAGAAACATGAGGTAGGAAAGGACAGAGACTTTTAATGCAAGAATGCCCAACCAAGATTCTGTTTTCTCGGGAAGTCAGGAAAAGCCTCATGGAGGGTGTACCTGTCTTAGGTCAGCTCACTTCAGGAGAGAGTTCAGGACTTCCTTAGGGTGCACTCTGAGAGGAGCCAGGGAGCAAGGGAGGCAGAACAGAGCAGAGGAGGCAACGCTGTAAAGACCTGCCTTCAAATTGTCCTGGAGAGGCTGTCTCACCCAGCAGCCAGAGTCCTGGCAGCCATTCTCTCTCCTCGGGGGACCATTTGCCATGAGTGGGTGAGGGCTGTGTCACAGCCTCCTCCACATCTCTGGAGGAAGTGGCTCCTGAAGAGCTCTCTGGAAGGAAGTGGTTAGCAGCCGAGGCCTGCAGCAGAGAGGTGCCTTCACCATCGCCTTGCGTGGAGCTGGGTGGGTGCAGCCGGCATGGGCTATGGGGATGTTGGAAGCGATTCTCTTGCAGTAATGGGTTGGAGGAGGACACAGCATTCTGCAGAGAAGCAAAACATGTGCACGGGCTCCAGAGAGTTGGTGGGATTGGTCTGCCATGGCAGATGAGCTGTCAGGAGCATGGGATGGGAGTGTGGGGTGCACTGCAGGGCACACAGCCCGCGACTTGTTGACTTCCAACAAGTGTGAACGACTGTAAAGCTGGAAATGTTGACTGGTTTTCAAGAGCTTGAATTCTGCTCCGAGGTGTTTGGATTTCACACAGAAATGATGCTGATGGTGATGCTGCTGATGGTGAGGATGATATAGGACCCTCAGCAGCAGAAGCAGTTTGAGCTAGGATGTAAACTGGGTCCGGCAAAGTAGGAGTCTTTCTGGTCTGTGCTCGAGAAGGGTGTTTTGCTCAGCCCTGTGGAAATGGATCTGTGCTAGTGAGAGAAAGAGAACCCACTGGGAGGCTCCTTGAAAAGTCTAGGCAAGAGGCAGGGAGGGTTTGAATTGGTGAAAAGTGTGGACCAGGAAGGGAATGAGCCAAGACCAGATCGAGGCCAGGAAGGCCCCACAGTATCAGGGCTCCACTGGCCCGAGTGGGCTGCACATGGCTCAAACGAGCCATTCCACATGCCCCGGGCCAACATGGTGGAGGGTGGCCTCTTGCTCTGGCCTTTTAATGGAAAAGTAGCTTCTTCAGACTCAGCTGGTTCCTGATTTTACGATCCTCATGAGTGAGCCTCCTCTGTCGCTTTTATTGAGTTTCTGTGTATTCTAATTCATTAACAAGGGGACAAAGGAGGAACGCAGGCATATTCTACTCTTGCCATTCTCTAGAAGAATGTTTCGATGAAACCATCAAGCATAATGGAATTGCTGTTTCTGCCGAAAGCCTATCTCTACACAGAGCGACCTTGGCTACAAGCCCCAATGAAAATGGGGAAACTTGCTGATTTAAGTTGGTATTATAAAGGCCCTCAACGGCGGCCCTGCTCTGGAGAAAATCAATAGGCATATCTCAATAGATAAGTACAAATACAGCATCCTGCTCCCCTGTGCTGTTTCCACCTATCTGCAGAAGTAAAATGGTAGAAAAAAATGCTCATTCCCTCTAGATTATACCGAATTAGATTTAATGGCGTGACGTCTCTTCCAACTTCACCATTCTGGCTGTGACTCCCCAAATGATATTAAGAACAGAAGATGGCGGTCCTAACATTTGTAGGGCAGCCACTCTGCAGCAGTCACCGTGTTAACCCTTTGCAGTTGTCCCCTGCACCAGCTACTGTTGCCATCCCAATTTAATAGACAGTGGGACGTAGGATTGATGAAGTCAAAGAGAAGAGGAGGTGGTGTGGTACGGTGATGAGCACCCCGTGTATCTGGTTCTCAACTCCGTGGATTCTGTCCCTGGCTCCTCTTTTCACTCATCTCTAATGGTACTAATCTTTTGACACTCAGAACACACGCCCAGCTGTGATGTAATAGACACACCTGCTTATGAGACACTCTCTCCGTTTTCTCCTCCCTCTAACTGCCAATGGACTAACGTGGTGTTCATGCTTTCCCTGGCCCATGGGGACACGATCCTAAGTTGTTCAGTACCATCCTCTGCTGGTCAGTGTGTGGGATTCGTATCCCTAATCCCAGTGGGAGCACAGGAAGCAGCCATTGCTTCATGCTTCTGTGTTTCCACCACACAATCCATCAACAGGTCAAAACAGCAAGGATTCAAGAAATAGATACTTTTCTATAGAATCAAATTTTTCTGAAGTAATTGATAAGGAGCTCTACAAATCTTGTTGCCTATACTTTTCTCACCATTGAATGTAGATAAGGATTAGCCTAGAAGAATTCTGAGTCCATTGAGAAATGACTAAAAACATTAGGAAAGACGGCACCATCCATCATGTGATATGTATGTACTTAAAATCATATACATAATTAAAATATTTAGCAACACGTTTCTTGATAAGGACACAGGTACATTTACGTTACAATCTGACCTGCTATGCATGTCTGTTAGGAGCTAAGCACTTTACTTGGAGCTGTAATAATAGTAAACAGACACAGTGTCATCTTTATAGAACTTTCCATCTAAGAGGACACAGATCAGATAATTGCATATCTCTACCTTTTTGGAATTTAGACATGAAAAGCCAGTTGTGGTGGTGCATGCCTGCCTGTAATCCCAGTGACTAGGGAGGCTGAGATAGGAAAATTGCAAGTTGGAGGTCAGCCCCAGCAACTTAGGGAGAACTTGTCTCAAAATTTAAAATAAAAAGGGCTGAGGATGTAGCTCAGTAGTAAAGCATCCCTGGATTCAATCCCTAGTACTGCCTCCCTGAAGAAAAGAATTTACACATGACTAATTAGCATGTTGGTACACATATTTTGTTAGATAGACAAACCTATCTAGATATATGGAATAAATAATTCAAATTAATCTATTCATTTGCAAACACTTTATGAAGTATTTGCTATAAGATTGCCCTTAGTGGTACCATATGCTGGTTTTCGGAGAAAAAAGATATTATGGGGTAAATTCAGAAAGATGTGCACCACTTTCCCAGATTGAACTTCCACACATGTTCATTTCCATCCTAGCCCCAGAAGCTTCTAGGTAAGCAACTTTAAGCACATCATTTAACCTCTATTTAATCTCATTTGTAAAATAGATGATAATGATGCCCACCTCTTCGAGTTCTATGAGGATTAAAAATATACTGTGTGCTAAAAGCTTGGTTTGGGCACACACTGGAACTCCTTAATCCCTGGCCACTCTTATTCTTAAGTGGCGGGGTGTGGGGAATGGCAGCCTAGCAGTGATCTCCATCTGACGGCTTTCTGCTAGAGACCTGCTGGAGACAACCTCCAGGCTCCTCATGGCAATCTCTCTCCTAACCTTAATGAATGGATAAGAAAAGGTACTGTCTGCCTGGTTGCTCCGTGTGTCACTCATGTATCAGCATAATGCCAGCACGTCAGTTAGATGAGCAATGCCTTCGCTTCCCGACAGCTAGAGGTTTGCTTTTCCTGAGCATCTTCCACAGCTGAGATGACCAGGTACTAAGGGGTGTTCTGCACAATGGGACACTGGGGTCAGAACCACTTTCAGAGCAAAAGGTTAATCACTGCTCTTACCTGGCTAATTGGCTTGACATGACATGAGGAAGAAAGTACTAGAGTTTTTTAGTTAAGTCTAGAAATCAATGACTACTTGCAGTGACCAGAAGGGTGCACTGACTTCACTCCAGAGAAAGCTTCAAAATAGGGCATTCACTGATATGCATTGTTTCCTGCTGCCCAGGAGATCTAGTCTCTGAATGGCATTTACATCTCTTGTAAGGCAATTTCCACTTTAGACTCAGCTGCTGCTTTGGTTTGGGTATGAAGTATCCTCCAAATGCTCATGTGTTGAAGGCTTGGTCCTCCATGCAGCAATGTGCAGAGTGGGGCTTCCGGGCAGTGAGTGGATCATGAACACTCTGACCACATCAGTGGATGAATCCATAGCTGAATGGACTACAGGAAAGTGGTGGAGACTATGGCGGGTGGGGCTTGGTTGGAGGAAGGAGTCACTGTGGGCTTGTCCTTGGGCACAAAATCTTGTTCCTGACTCCCACCTCTTTGTCTCTCTGTTTACTACTGCCATGAACTGAACAACTTTCTTCTTCCATGATCTTCTGCCATGATGTGCTACCTCACCTCAGGCCCTGAGCAATGGAGTAAGCCAACCATGGGTGGAAAATTCTGACTGTGAACCCAAATAAGTCTTTCCTTCTCCCACTTGTTTATTTCAACTATTTTGGTCACTGGGATGGAAATCAGGCTAGCACAGCAGCAGAGTGTGTGTGTGTGTGTGTGTGTGTGTGTGCGCATGTGCATGCACATGCGTCTTGGCTCCCAGCAGTTCTGAGGAGGAGCTCTGCACTCTAGAAATCCCTGTATTTCTGTTGTGTGGGCACAGGATTGCCACACAGTAGGGATTCAAAAAATGTTACTACCATTTGTCTAGTGAATCAAGGAATACCTTTGGTCTGAAGCAGTTCTGTATTCTGTATGAGAGCAAGTTTAATGAATTGAGTTTGGTTCTCACTGCCATTTGCAGAGGGAGGCCTGAGTCACCTCTTAAATGAAAAACTCTTTCTGCCTCCTGGAGCCCAAGTGAATCTCCTCTCATGAGCTTCCTCTCTCTCCAAATGCGGCTGACTCATTGTCACCTCTAAGCTACTTCCTTCTTAGACCTGTCAACAAATGCAACCCCTAATGTCTTCCCCTCACCCGCAGCCAGTCATCTTTCAAACTTTGGGAAAAATGCTGCAGTCTGTGAAATGTCCAAGAGGATTTTTAGCTCCTATTGTTCACTCTCTTATAAAAATCTCTACTGAACATCCACCACAATCCCATGTTCAGCATTTACTGATCTAGAGCATTTTCCCTCCTGCTTTGTACTTGAAATTGTGTTTATCCAGTCAGAGTAGGCTCCTTGATGACCCAATAATTTTTTTACCTGAAATTTTCATGCAACTTTCCTATAGCACCTAGCAAAATACTAGCATGAAAAAAAGTGATTATAGATTTATTAGATATTACTTATCTGCTTAGAAATAAAATGGTGACAAACAGAAGAGGCAGAGAGTGATATTGAGATAGAGAAGGGGAGGAGATTTTCCTGAAAAAATAAGGTACCCCAATTCTTTTGCCAACTAGTGCTCTTGCTAATAGTATTTCACTCTTGAATCTTGAAGCTCCTTATTCAAGCATGAAGGGCCTATCACAACCATCTACATAAATAATAGATGCTAAAATGCTTTTCTGGGCCACAGACGTTGACCTTGTTTGATAATCGATGATGGACTCCAATACCCTGGAACCATGAGAAGGCAGGCTTGTGCCCTTCCCACTAGTCTACAATTATAGGTTCTGTTTTTTTCAAAGCCTGAAATTTACCTGAATTTCTCAGTGAAATAATATTTCCCCCTGGGGGCTCCAACATTATGCCAAAAACTGAATTCAGTATGGCAGGTACAATACAGATGAAAGAGGATCCTTACTCCACCATTTTATAGAAAACCCAACTTTTGCCCTTGAAGGTTGTTCCTGACATATCCCTCTTTTTCAACAATTTTTCAAAAGCTTACTGTTGCCAAAGGATGATACAAAATATCTAAGATTTAGTGAACACTTACAATGTGCCTAGTTCTCTTCTAAGGATTTTACTTATATTCCTGCATTTAGTCCTCAAAAGCATCCTTTGAGAAAAGAGCTGTGATTATTTCTATAGTACAGATGAGAAGACTTAGGTTTGGAGAGGATAAGTAAGGTGTTTGACCTGCTTACTAAGCAGCAGTGTTGTGATTCCAACCTCAGGAGTCAGGATCACAACCTAGTGCTAAAAATCACTATGATAAACTGACTCCCTATTTATAAGTCCATGAAGTAAAGAGTTTCTGGTTTTCCTTCCTCATCAATCTTCCCTAAGGAAATAACATGTCACATTTCCCTTAGAAACCACTACTCCTAAGATTCTGTCCACACTTCACTTATACCAACTGACTTAATGATGGACCTCTGACCCAAGTTCAGTATGAAATTGATTGCCAATATCATCCCGGTTTTTCACCTACGTGCATCCAGGCCCTTTGTGATATCTCTGCAGCCTTTCCCAGGATGTTCCTGAATCCTCTCAATATGGCTTGTGGCTTACTTTGGTGCTATGCTGCTTCTAGACCTCAAGATTTCTAGAGAATTTCTACCTTCTTTCTTGGAACCATGTCATTGCTTTGATAGCTATCTGAGCTAAGCTGATAGAAGAACAACACATGGAGAAGAACCTCATTTCTCTAGCTAAAGTTACTCAAGAACAGCCAGTCTGTAATTTCCCACACATGCAGAGGCCCCGGGCAAGATCAGCAGAGCCTGCAAATCTCTCAAGTTGATTGCAAAGGCCTGAATGAGCCCAACTGAGACCAAGGGAACCACTCACAACATCTGTAGGCTTGTGAGCAATGATGAATTATTATTGCCTTATAAACCATGAGTTTCAGAGTGATGTTTCAGGAAGTAAGAGTTAGCTGACACATCTGGCCAGAGAGATCTTCTGATTTTTTTGGTGTGGCTACTGGTAAAGAAGTAGTATTTATTGATTGATATTATAAATGATTAGGACTTCAGTTGAAATTGCTGTTGGTCATTTCTACCCAAGATGAACTTGCTTGAAAAAATGCCAACACAGAAAAAAAACAGATATGAAAAATTAAGGAAACTCATTTTTTGATAACATGTTGTAAGTACCTGGATGCAGTAATACCTGAAGACTGTGCATTCATGAATTTTATTATAGTAAAGTAAAAATTTCCTTTTGGGGGGCTTAAAATAATTGGCTTTGAGGCCTGTCCTCTATAAACAGTCTTGATCAAGGCAACCACTGTAGGCTTCCCAGCAGATTTTAATGCACATCAAATGCCTCATCTTTCTTGGTCCCTTGCTAATATTCTCATCCAGAACATTCTTTGCTCATGTCTTTACCCATCCCTTCATCATCTG
The DNA here is from genome assembly GCA_020662805.1 of Glaucomys volans. NCBI lineage: Eukaryota > Metazoa > Chordata > Mammalia > Rodentia > Sciuridae > Glaucomys > Glaucomys volans. Next base: position 272,348 of record JAJEJO010000520.1, on the reverse strand, counting down.
AAGTCAAACCTTCCTTCAGTGTTTTGAAAATGAGGTCAAGGAACAAGATACAAAGAATGGAGTAGGAAGAACACAGTGTTGCCGAACACATAAGAACCAAGGTCAGTCTCATGGGTTCACTCACAGAACAAGTAATTGTTGGTGGCTCCCTGTGTCTTCTCTGGGTCTTGGGATGATAGAGAAGACATACAGGTGTCCTGCAGATAGGAAGCAGATTTTCTCGGTAAGGAGGCAGATACAGCAAAAGCATTGTGCAGTAGGATAATTTAGGCTAAGGATAAATGTTCTAAAATCAATACGGCAAGATGGTAGGAGGACAATGACTTGTGGAGTTGGAGTGATGGGCAGTTGCTCCCGGAGGGATGCTGAACAGAGGCGGACTGGAGCCATCTGGGAGAGGATGCTCTAGGCAAAGCTCAAATGCCACCAAAGAAGACTGAGACTCTGGTGACAAGGACAAAGAATGAGCGCCATGAGATGCCGTGGGTGTGGGAGGGCTTGGCCAGGCTTCAGGCCAGGGAGAAGACCTTGTTCACATTGTATCTTGTGTGTTATGCAAAGTCCCTGGGATTTTTAACAAAGGAATAACAAGATCCATTTTAGGTTCTAAATTGTAGAAACTACTTGAAAGGCCAATTGTAGGATCAGGACTGACCACAGGGAGTCAGGTTTAAGGGCTTTTTGGCAATTCAGGTGAGATGGCAGTAGAAGCTTGGACCATAGAGGAATAATCCTGACAAAGACAGGTGACAAGGTTGGAGACTGCTAGACAGTAGAAAGAAGGAACCAGGGGTGACCTGCAAAGCATTACTGCACACACATGCGCGCGCGCGCACACACACACACACACACACACAGACCAAGTTGAAGGTCAAATAATATCAACTAATAATTCAGAATTGGGTGTTTTTTACCCTTTTTTATACTGTAACAAGAAATGAATTCATAAGAAATATTCAAGACATATTCAGGCCCATTTGTATGTATAAATTTAGCTTTATTTGGATAGTTGCACTATGCATGTAATTTTCTCTTTTTTTTTCACTTGATGCTAAATGAGGTTATGCAAAATACTTTTACTGAATGCCTACTATCTGCCAAATACTTTTCTAGGAAAAGAGAGTTAAGCAGAGAATAAAAAAGACCAAAAATTGTAGATCTCATTGAGCATACTTTCAGTTTTGGGAGGGAAACAAGAACAAGACAATTATAATACACAGATTCCAGGTGCTGATTTGAGCTACAAGAGAGTGTTGGGAGGCCTTGACATTTTAGAGATGGAAGTCACAAGCATATTTCTATTATTCTAAATAATTAACCAAACATTTTATTGATTCCTCAATATCCATTATGCTAACTAAACTTTAAAACCCTATTTTTTTTTTTTCTGGTGCTGGGGATTGAACCCATGGCCTTGTGCTTGCAAGGCAAGCACTCTACCAACTGAGCTATATCCCCAGCCCCTAAAATACTATTTTTAATGACTGCCTATATTTACTGTATTCAATATTCCTATTGAATTAGGACACTTTTACTGCTTTTAATTTTCTCTACTATAGATAATTATATACAATTCTCTACAGACACCTAGATTTCTCATATTTTCTTTAGCATGAAAGCTCTTGAAAAACTGTTCCAAAATGCCTTCCACGAAGAGGTTGTCGTCTGTATTCCAAATGTCAGTATTTAAACGTGACTTCCTGTTGAACGCTAACCTGGGGCTTTTGTTCTGTGAGGCAGCAGAAGCCAGAAATAATATCATAGAGGAAAGGACTTCACACATGTTTATTTTTGAATAAGAGAGGCTACGAGGTCCACTGAACCTGAAATTGGCATTTTAAGCAGGGAAAGAAGGGACTTGGCTATGTCATCGGAGAATTGCTAACAGAATCTGAACAACATTCCAAATTATCTAACTTGCAGCCTGAGATTCCTTTCACTCCTTAGTTCGATCAATTTTGCCAAGTGGACAGGCTTCAAAGTGTCCAGGGGGATTTCTTGCATGCCCCAAAAGGTTATTTTTTAATAGCCCTTTGAGACCCATGTGCTCTGGTGTCCGTTCCCTTTTCTGTGGAATGTTTCCGGCGGCTGTGGTGTTCAGTACCACGGAGAGCTCCAGCAAGCACGTGGTCCCTGAGGTTCTTCAGACTTTGAAGCTTGTTATCCTAAATAATTTAATGTTGTGGTCTTGTTTCTGTCCCTAGGGGAGACGTTTATAAGCCTTAGGAGAGCTGGTGTGCTCATGGTAGTCCTGGTCCCTTAGAATTGCAGCATAGGCCCAATCTCAGAAACTTTCAGCTGCTCCACCATCTCAGGGTAAGCACAGAACTGAATCCTGTCTAGCTAAGTGCAGACAGCTTTCTCACAGAGTAGGAAGGCCTGGTCCATCTTTAGTTCCGGGACACAAAACTTGGTATTCCCATTTCTCTAAGGTCATTTCCATTGGGATAGGAACACTCGCAGTGAACTCAGAAGTCACATGCTATACTGGAAAGGGCTGTTAGAAATAGTCTTTAGATGACTGAATGGAGAAGATTCACTGCTAACTTGGTTCTCATGAGAAAGAAGTAAACATCTCTCTGTGTGTGTGTGTGTGTGTGTGTGTGTGTGTGTGCAAGTCATTGAATTCCTGAGCTCTATTTGCTATAGTCATTTATAGTAGTTACATTAGTCAGCTTCTTGTTGCTGTAATAAAAATACCTGACACAAGCAACTTAGGCAAGGAAAGATTTATTTTGGCTGACAGTTTCAGAGGATGCAGCTCAGGGTCAGCTGGCTCCCAGGCAGAACATCTTGGCAAAAGGGCACAGAGTAAGAAAATTGCTGAACTCATGCAGCCAGGAAGCAGAGGGAGAGCTTGGGCCAAGAAGAAGATAAACCCGGGAAGGGCATGCCCCAGGGATCTACTTCCTCCAACGAGGCCTCACCTCCTGGCAGTCCATTCAGCTGTCACTGGATCCATCCACTGATTAGAGATGGTGCCTTCACAATTCAATACTCCCCAAGGCCCCGCCTCTGAACCTCTGGGGCTTGGGGGACATCCCAAGCAGTAACAGCAGTTTACCCTATTCCACCCTACTGTGGTTCTTTCTTTCATGAACATAGAAGTGTTCTGCATTCATTGAAAACCCTCCCAACAGCTGATGGTCTCAACAGAGTCTATTTCTCCAACCCCTTCCCCACTTATTCTTCCTTTGTTTCTTGAGAATGTATTTGAGCTCTTCATATATGCACTTCTGCATGCACTTAGTCACTTACCTTAGCATCTTTGACTTTCTTCCCTTACTTCCCCCTCATCACCACTCCCTTAAACTTTCTTATCTTTTCCTTCTTTCTTCTGCCAGAACAGGTAGTCTCAGCTGTGTTCTCCATTCCAGCTTCTCTCACCTTCCACAATAACTTTGTGGAATAAGCATCTGTTGCTTTCCTCAGCACCAATCTCTCATTCTCTGCTGGGTTCAACCTTTCTGCCTATCACACTGTTTATCTTGACCTTATCAATCAATCAATCCCCTTTCCCTTTTTTTTGCTTCACTCTATTTTTTTTTGACTGCTATATGTACCACCATTCTTCCTTCATTTATCAGCAAAGTACGAGGAAGGTGAATCCGCTACCCACTACGTTGACTCTGGCTTCAGGACCTCGTCTTTCCTCTTGAGATTGGTTTGTTCCATGTTTTCCTAAGAATTACTATTGCAAGAGTCACAGCTACAGTATCAATGGTGTTTTCTGTTTTATTTTTGACTTATCTTCTTTTTGATCTGTTTTCATTTTTCCTAATGAAATGTCTCCTTCCTCTCTCAACTAGTGGGACCCTTTAGTTTCACCACATTTCTGTTTCTTCTTGACTGACACCTCTCCCTCTGTCTCTATGCTGAAAGCATGTGTTCCCGAAGGACTTGACTTCAGCAACCATGAGCAGTCTTCTTTTTCCAGCACGACTTCTGGTTGCTTCAGTCTTATTGAACTAACCGTAGTCTTCAAATTTGAACAAGCTCTGTGACATTGCTCTTGACTTCATTTCTCAAATATTCAGTACAGTCATATACCTTGGTACCAACCAAATGCTATGACCTCTATGAAGCTTTCTCTGAGTCCCTCAGATGGCAAAAACCTTATCTCCATTCAAATTATTTCATGCAATTTATGCCTCTACGGTGGAATATTTATATAACATGGTTATTTGAGTCGTTCCCAACACTTAGCCAGCCCTTATCAACTATCTCCTTTAGGAAAGGAAGGAAAAAAGAAATAAACACAAAGGTACTATTTTTCTCTGGATCATTTTGGGGAGCAGCACAAAATAGACCATTCACAATCTAAGACCACTAGGATCCTGAGCATAAATTGCACTTTCCCTCCACAAGGTCCCATGCATCAAACTCTGGGTGTGCTCTCTGCCATTTTCCCCCTTTCTCTTTGGAGAATGATGGATCAGACTCATCATGGTATTCAATTAATTTCACACAGTCAACTCCTGAGGGAGTTTGTACCCAATGTCCTCTAGCCGATGATCAATCATGCACTTGTGGTGCACCCAAGGCAGCAGGCAGCAGGCCCGTGACATGCTCCAGGTTGTTGAACAGAATGTGTCCCATCCAAGCAGGAAAGGTTCTGGTGACCTTTGATGGCATTTGAGAGAAGTCATTTGCTCTGGCTTTTCTGAGGCCATATTGATCTCTGCCCAGGATTCAATTTTAGACAAACAGGCGACATAATTTATGTAAACTGGGCAGGTAATTAAACTCTCCTCCCAGGCAAAAAGGTCAGAGCAGAATATTTAAAGTTTCATTTCTAAGTGGAAGCAGTTAGCTGAAAAAAGAGAAAGAAATCTCCCTGGGATTGTCATATCGCCAACTGTTACCCTGTAAATTATTGGAGCCAAATTATCTTGCTAGGAATAGGTCTGAGTTCTCTTTGCTGAAGAGGCTGGAAAAGGAGAGAATACTCATCAGGCAGAATCTTCACATTTAAAATGAGCGATGAGTGGATCACAGTGCTAAATTGTGATAAAACAAGTGATTTTAAAATAATATTAGATCTTAAAAAGTTTCGAGTTCAGCTCAAAAAATTTCTTTTATTCACCCTGAACAATGTGAGAGTAATATGCTAATATGATGATGTCCCATCACCCTCAAATAATTCAGTGTTTATTTTCTATGAAAAGAATGTTCTCCTGTGTAATCACGGAACCACCATTGAGATCAGGAGATAACATTGATACATTACTATCATTTAGTCCTCAGACCCCATTTCAATTCCTCCACGTGTTCAAATAATGTCCTTTACAGGAAAATAAGGCATTTAGTTTTGTATTTAGGTACTATTTCTCTTTAGCTTCTTTCAATCTGAAGCAATTCCTCAGCTCCATTTGACTTTCATGACCCTGGCATTAGTGAAAGATTACAGGGAAGTTTTTTTGCAGAATGCCCATTTTATTTTTTTAATTACTAAGCTCACGGTATGTACCTTTGGCAGGGATGTCATTGAAGTGACTTTGGGTCCTCCTCATTGTATCTGGTCACCCTGATTTCTGCTAGTCCCATACTTGTGATCACTGGATTCAGTGGGTTCTTCCAGGCTTACCTATTGTAGAATTTTTCTTTTCCTATTATGGTTAAAAAAAAATGTGTTGAAGGAGGTACTAGGTATGGAACTATGTAGATGCATTATTACACATCAATCTTTCAGTTTATTCATTGATATATTTATATTAGCGTGAACATTGGAATTCTTATTTTACTTGTTAATTTTTGGTACATTGCTCTCACTATTTTTGATGCTTTAATTGTCGGTGACCAGGGAAGCCCCTGCAAGCTAGCTTATGTGTGCCTTGATGCATCCCCATCCTCTTTAACATGATCCAGGTTATCCTGTGCTTTCCCCATCCTAGCCTTTCCTAGCCATTCCTCCATGAAACCTGCAATCCTTTTAGTGGGGAACAATATTTAGAAGCCAAGATGTGTTTGCGATGTGTGCTTGTCACGATCAGACCCTCCACTGCAGGCAAAGATAGGGAATGGATTGATTTTTATGTATTCTAGAGATGTGCCTACGCACGTTTACATCTTACTTGCTGTGTGTATTCGCTAATCTGGTGAAAAAAAAATGACAAGATTGCATCAACACCTCCAATTCCACATCAGGACCACAGGTTTCACTCTGGCTTTATTTTTCTATTTTTATCTTCCGTTTCTATTGCCAGAATCTAGGCCCCATTCTCCTTAGTGCTTCTGCTTACTTGATCATTCCCCTAAAACCCATCTCCTTTTGTAGCTCCGCTCCTCACTTGGGCAAAGTCCATCCACTATTCTGCATGGGTTCTCACGTCCTCTACTGGGTCACTGCCTCTGCCCAGCCTGTGACCCTTCAGGCACAGTTTCTCCGCCTGCCAAGGCTCTGACACGCCTACCTGCCAATGCTGCTGCGCCTCCCAGTGCACGGACACCTCCTTCATCTCAATTGGGGTCCAGTGCTGCAGGTTCAGGAGCTGCTGCTGTGGCCTCTGGGTCTGCAATTCCCTGCACGGGTGCAGTCCATTCTGCCGTGGCTCTGATATTCTGCACTGGGCAACACTGCCTTCACATAGACGCTCTCCTCACCTCCTGGGGCTCTGACACAGGGCCCTCTACACAAGCATTTCTTCATCCTTCCTGGGCTTCAGTGCCCCATGCCAGGTTGACCACAAACCATCCTCTCATGCCCTGCTCAGAATGCAAAATCCCTACAGGATGATGCCACCACATAAGGACCCTACAGAGGCTTTCCACCCCAAGCTGCTATCTCACCCCATGGAGCTACAACACCTAGCCTGGGCTCCAACCTGCTGTGCTGGGCCACCCTGATGGGTAGACACCCTCCTAATCCTGAGCTGGGCTGCCCTTCCAGCTACCCTGCCTTACCCAGCCTCATCTCATCATTTCCCCATGGCATTCTTTGGGAAGGAAACAGAAAGAGAAGCTACCTGATTATTTTATTTATTTAGGAATTTCTCTGTCTTCTTTTTTTAAAGCTTTCAACACTCTTTTTCTCTTTTTTTTTGTTTCCTTTTTTTTTTAATTAAAAACTGTGTCAGAAACTGGGTTTTAAGAGACTGTATTCTGATCTTCATTTCTATTTGCCCAAAGAATCCCAGTCTCCTTGTTATCTAATGGTCTAGAAAAGCAGTTAATTTCCACAATCTTCCTAGATAGATATGATTTTCTGATATTATGATAGTAACATCTGTAAAACCAGTGTTCCTAGCAGAAAGCAGATGGCACATGGAATTGGGATAATTTAAGTAGAGTGTAATAAAGGGGTTGTTGAGAAGGATGTAACAAATGAAGAATCCACAAGGGATCATGCTGGACTTAGGAGGTCTTGGGTTTTGGATTACCTGGTCAAAATCCTGTGGTTCCCAACCCAAGCCCCAGCCTGAGTGGGCCGTGCAAACCCCACAGGGCTTATGACACACCTACTCACAATCCTTCCAAAGTCTTGTCTGGTCTTGCAGAGATTTCCCTTCCCTTGAGAAGGTATCACTTCCCTCACATCTCATCCTGCATTCTCCCGGCGCCATCTGATCTCCTCTGGAGCCATTCCTCCAAGTTCTGGTTTTTGATATAGAAAACAAATGAATGAAAGAAAACAGCCAAGCAAGAAAGAACATCAGCTGTGTGAATCCTAAGAAATCCTTCTCCTTTCCTCCCATCTGGATTTCAAGGATATTATTGTCCTACAGGGGCAAACAGCACTCTCTTTTGAAATCAGAGTTCAGCAGCAATGTCTTCCTTCTGAGCACGTTAGATACAGAACAACTGCAGGCATTCAGAGCAAGGCAGGGCCCATGGGAATCAACAATTTGTTTACCATGTTTTGTCCAACACCAAATATATCTTATTCCCATTATAGAACCGTGTTTTCCCATCTCTGTCAAAGATGTCATATGATGCTGTGAGCTTTAATTTATTCACATGATAAATGCTCTCATATTTGCTAATATGAATCTCAAACTCAGAGGCTTGTGAAAATTATGATTATTTTGTATAGCCACAATTACATTCAAAATAATAAAATTTAATAATGCCTTTTTTGCAGGAATCTTAACTAAGTTCAATTAAAAAAATTGCCAGACACACTTCAGATAGAGCACTAATCTCCAGAATTTATAAAGAACAAAACTTCAAACCAAGAATACAAATAACCCAATCAATAAATGGGCTAAGGAAATGAGCAGACACTTCACAGAAGAGGATCTACAAGCAATCAACAGATAAATGAAAAAAATGGTCAACATCTCTAGTAATAAGAGAAATGCAAATCAAAACTACCCTAAGATATCATCTCATCCCAATTAGAATGTCTATTATCAAGAATACAAGCAACAATAGGTGTTGGTGAGGATGTGGGGAAAAAGGTATTCTCATACATTGCTGGTGGAGTTGCAAATTGGTGCAGCCACTCTGGAAAGCAGTATGGAGATTCCTTAGAAAACTTGGAATGAAACTACCGTATGACCCAGCTATCCCACTCCTTGGCCTATACCTGAATGACTTAAAATCAGCATACTACAGTGATGCAGCCACATCAAAGTTTAGAGCAGCCCAATTCACTATAGTGAGAGTGTGGAACCAACCTGATGCCCTTCAATAGAAGAATGGATAAATAAACTGTGGTATATATACACAATGGAATACTATTCAGCCATGAAGAATAATAAAATTATGACATTTGAAGGTAAATGGATGGAGTTGGAGAATATCATGTTAAGTGAAATTAGCCAATCCCAAGAAACCAAAGGGTGAATGATTTCTCTGATAAGAGGTTGATGACACATAATGGGGGTGGGAGGAGGTAAGGGAAGAATGGAGAAAGGACAGATTGTATAGATGAAAATGAGGGGTGGGAAGAGGGTGGGGAAGAAAATATAATAGAATGAGACAAACATCATTACCCTATGTATAAGTATGATTCTACTTTGTGTACAACCAGAAAAACAATAGCTGCATTCCATTTGTGTACAATGAACCAAAATTTTTAAAAAGTAAAATAAAAATAATAATAAAAGTGGCATAGTGGAGATTATTTAACCTGTCCTTTGCTCTGGAGTTCCCCATTCTGTTGGTTGAGACTTGGTCACTTCTGCATCGTAGTCAGAGACTCTTTCTGCCCAACCCTGCTTCTTCCTCCTTTCATCATTCCCAGGTTTGCCTCCCACCCCATAAGTTTCTTGCAATTGTGACAGTGCACCTCCATCTCATTTCTAGAGGCCTCACTTGACAGAGAAATGCTAAGGAGAACATAAGGAAAAACTCCAGGTTCCAGGTAATAATGAATATTCCTTTGTTTATTGAGCTGTGCTATGTGTTGGAAACCGTTCCAAGTCGTGCAAACATAAAGATGCATGAGACAGGTTCCTTGCCATCATGGATCTCACAGCCTAACAAGGAAGATGGACATGCACACTCAAAGCAAATTATAATGAAGAGTTCCTTGTTTGTCTTCACTTCATTTCTTTACTTGTGTCATTTGCATTCTTTTCTTTGATTCATTGTACACAAATGGGGTAAAACTTTCAGATTTCTGGTTGTACATGAAGTAAGTCACACTATTTGAGTAATCATACATGCTCATAGGGTAACGATGTTTGTCTCACTCTATTAGCTTTCCTTCCCCTCACCCACAACCCACCCCTCATTTTCCTGTGCACAATCCACCCTTCCTCCATTCTTTCCTTACTGTCTCCCCCTACACTGTTATGTATCATCATCCACTTATCAGATAAATCACTTGGCCTTTGGATTTTTGGGATTGGCTTATTTTACTTAGCATGATAATCTCCAACTCCATTCATTCACCTATGAATGCCACAATTTTATCCTTCTTTATGGCTGAGTAATATATCATTGTGTATATATGCCACTGTTTCTTTATCCATTCATATATTGAAGAGCATCTAGGTTGGTTCTACAATCTAGATGTTGTGAATTGAGCTGCTATAAACATGGATGTCAAAAATACAAGCAATAACAGGTGTTGGTGAGTATGTGGGGAAAAGGATACACTCATACATTGCTGATAGGGTTGCAAATTGGTGCAGCCACCCTGGAAAGCAGTATGGAGATTCCTTAGAAAACTTGGAATGGATCCACCATTTGACCCTGCTATCCCACTCCTTGGCCTATACCCAAAGGACTTAAAATCAGCATACTACAGTGATGCAGCCACATCAATGTTCATAGCAGCCCAATCAACTTCATTTTAAATATATTTTTTCACTAAAAGTTTAGACCTAAAAGAAAACTGAGATAATTCACAAATATGTATGTAAAAAGTTATACCAAGGTATAAAAAGGACCCTGGAACTGCCCATTTTTAATGGGCTTATCAAGTCTTTTTTAATGTGTAATGTCATTATAGAATAGGGCAGAAAATAAGATAGATAAAAAAATCTTTTAGGACAATTGACTTATTTTGTCATTTGAGTTCATTGCAAGTAACTTACATCTTTTATACCTCCTTTTATGCCATCTTTTAAATTGTAAGTGATATAATGATAATAATCAATCATTTTATCCAGTTGTGAGAAATCTGCAAGGTGTTTTATTCATAAAGAACATCCATATGAAGAATATTAAGCCATGATCAATCTGATTATTCTTTGAATGTATTTCCCAAGTTATAGACTCACTCATTAGAAGTTTAAAAACATTGATTATATTTAACCCAAAAAAACAAAATATTGATTGACAAGAACAATTATTCCCCTCAATAAGAATAATGGATTTTCACAAAAAATAGTTTTATGATTATGCTTCAGTGAAGAAAGAAGTGGCAGAAACATCCATGTCTTCAGCTGAACATCACTGAGACACAGCAATCATCCATGGTCTTAGGAAGGAGAGTTTTCAGAGGAATTTCACTTAAAAATAAATGTATTGCTTTGAAATAATTGTAAATCTACAGTGTAGTTCTAGAAATGATATGGTGCATTTGTCAACAGTGGTAAACTACTATTAACCAAGTTCTTGTTCCTTTTTCCATTAATGCTTTTTGTCTTTCAGGATACATCCAATCCAAGGTCTCACCCTTGGGATCCATGTCTCCATATTACCCTCTGTTCTCTTGTTTTTTTGTGGCTTTGACAATGTTGATGAGTACTCACTGGGCACTTTGTAGAACTGGTGTGAAATGCCTCATATCAAGTGATACCAAGGTGTGAACTGCATCATATCAAGATATAAGATACCAATATGGTTATCAGTATGATATTAACCATGACCTTTTGGCTAAGGTGGTGTTGGCCAGATTTCTCTACTGAAAAGTTTCTCTTTACCTTGTCTTCTTATCTTCTATTCTTTCTAGGAGAGTCACTGTTACTAAGTTCAGATTATCATATGGGGTAGGAATAAGCTTCACTTCCTATGAGGGGGTTTATCTTCTCACCCTTCCATTTATAAATATTTCCCATGTTTATTCTTTAAGGGGAAAGTCTAGGATATCAAAGTGGAGTCAGCTCTGATCATTATACATTATATGCATGCACTGAAATGTCACATTGCACTCCATAAATCTGTATGACCACTGTTGGTCAGGCTGTGAATATAGCTCCATGGTGGAACGTTGGCCCAGCATGTGCGAGGTCCCAGTCCTATCTCCAGCACTTCAAACACAGCACCAAAGCAAAGCAAACCTCTATGAAATTATTTGGTAATTTAAAGAAACGTTGAGTCAGCTGCATGAACCCAGAGATGATGCAAAATTTGAAAGGTTTGAGAATAATAATGACAGTAGTAATAGTAGATGTTTTCATTCCCTGAGGGTCTGGTACATTTTCTAGGCTCTCTTCCATGTTCCTTATATATGCTTCTCTAATTTTAACTACCATTTCCAGATATCTGAAGTCATGGAGACTCAGTGCTATGGTTTGGATCTGAGTTGCTCTCCAAAAGCTCCTGTGTTAAAGCAGGAATGCTCAGAAGTGAAATGAATGGATGGTGAGAACTGGAACCTGATTAGTTCGTCCTAGTTTGAGAGGACTGACGGCATGGTAATGCAGGCAGGTGGGCATGGAGGAGGTGGGCCACTGGAACATGCCCTGGAAGGGTGCAGGCATCCTCTCCGTGGCCTCTTCTTTCTTCCATCGTGTTACTTCCTGGTTCCCAAGAGGCAACCAGATTTGTTCCACTGTGTCCTTGGGACGTTCTGCCTCACCTTGAACCCAGAGCAATGGACTCAGTGGACCATGGGCTAAACCCTCTGGAACTGTGAGCCAAAATGAACTTTCCATTCACCAAGTTGTTCTTATCAGGTATTTTGGCTACAGTAACAGAAAGCTGACTAACACTCAGGGCGATTTAGTCAAGGCTGAGCAGATACTGATGCAGACAAGAAGCAAACCCAAGACCGTCAGACTCACCCTATCACACTGCCTCATAGTATCTGAGGAGACAGGAGGAGTCAGTGGCATGGCGGTACCTTAGAAATCTGGAGAACCCAGAAAGACTGGTTTGGAAGCAGAGGGTAGCAAGTGAGGGGTACAGTTCAAGTAGTTAATTTAGGCTAAAAGCAATGTCACACTAGGAAAGAAGGTTAGGTAGGCCAAATGTGGCTACTTCTCTTACAAACAAACCATTCCCTTCTGTATTTTTGTCCATTGTGGCACTTGTCAGATATTGTTAATTCAACAGCGTGAGCACTGGAGTAGGGTGCCAGGCCTGTGGGTTCTCCATGACTCCATATCTACCATGGTTCCTCATTCTTCCTGACTGCTTCAGCAGTGTTTACTGAATGATGGGAATGAATGCATAAATGATTACACATGAAAACCCCTGATTTATCAGTTTCTAAAAGTGTTTTAATCACATCCAATTATTTCTTCAGATTTCACATCACCTGTTATTTGCAATGAAGTGATTGACATTAAGGTCACACAAGAGAAAACAGCCATCCTTCTCTATCCCAGCTGGAGACAAAATGTGCCTGCAAACTTGCAATAACACCTTGGAATCAACAGTGAAAGAGAGAGCTTGCTGGCTTGGCTGACTGGAAGCTGCAGTGGATTTCCCACTTGGCAGGTCAACCACAGCTGTATCGTCTTGGTATTAGTCAAATGAGCATGGCGGCTACTGCTTCCAATATGCAACTTCCAATACTCCTTCTTCACTAACTACCCCACCGACTCCTTTTCCTGTTCATCTAACTTCTTTACCAGTAAATGTGGTCCAGATATTTGGTTGTAGCATAACTTTAGATGTTTAGACTTAAATATACACAGATTCATAATACTCCGTTTGGTAAAGTTTCTATTAGCATTGGGATCATTGGATAGTATTCCATTCCCAGTGCTGGTATTATTAAACGATTTGAATGCATTTAAATTATTCTTAGTTATTTTAGTCTATCTTAAATGTATTTGCTTATAGCATTTTTAAGTTCTTGGTTTGAAGTTGTGATCATGGAAGCAGTAATGATAATCAACGTACGTGTGCAGAAGAGTATACTTTACAGAAAATTACCACATATATTAGCTCCCTTAGGTGGGGACGGTTATAGCACAAATCTAGGTGCATTAGGAGATTTGGATAAGTTCATTACCAAGATTCCTTGATCTGTTAAAAGAGAAGTAGTTATAATATCTTCTGATGATTGCAATTTGATTATGAGACTTTTTTGAATATTAATATGCTAAGGGATGTGAAAAATATACCCCTGATGAAACCAACTTCTGAAGATGCATTTTTCTCTAAAGTGATGTAGTGTGTGTCCCTCCCACTGAGGGGAAAGCCCAGGAGCACTGTTGGCCTGGGCAGAGGACTGGAGCTCTGAGCAAGTGACATAACATTGTTTCTCATCCTTGGAGGTGAAGACTGAAACCAAGGGGACACTATTGAGGACATTTGAGACAAATACTAGGCAAGTTAATAGGGAGTCATGCTTTGGTAACCATGTCAAATGGAAAAACTAGAAGAATAATCACTAATGCCGAATTAAAGAAAATAGGGCCAAGGTAAGAGAGGAGCTTAGACCTGAGTATTGAGGAGTTGAATCTGGAGCAAATTCAGCAAAGAATGAGGACGACCATGGTAGCATTTTATCAGATGCTGGCACCTGCTCTGGACCCTCCACCAGCCTCAGCCTAGTTTCACACTGGAGACCCCTGGGATGTTCTAAAATACATAGATGACTGGGCTCCATTCCCTGAAACTCTCATTCAATTGGTCTAGGCTTGGCTTAGGCATGGGTATATTTTCAGTTCTCCTCAGTGACTTGATCCATTAAAAACAACTGCTCAAAAAGAAATACTTACATTCAACATGTACTACTCATCAGAATTTTGTTTCATTATGAATGTGGATATTTTTATGACTTCTTCTGGAAGGTAGGCAATAAATAATACCAACCTACGCAGCTGAACTGATGTACCAGGAAGGAGGTGCAGGGGAGAGCTCTTGCTGTGGTCCATTCAGCATCAGTGAGTTCTGCTGTGGTGCATTCTTAGGAGGTAAAGGCCTTAGGGACAGGGAAGATCGCTGGCAGGATCTGAGTAGAGAATGAATGACACCTTTATATAGTGTACCATGAGGAAGTTTAACTATTTATTTAAAAATGTGTTAGAGAAATGTGCAGAAGAGCCCCAAAGAATAATTACTGCAATGGGAGATTTTAGCTTTCATAGGCCTGAGGACTAAAGGGCAGGAGCAATTTCTGAATCCAGAGGCAGGAGAGAGATACCTCTCAACTGAAGATGCACTTGGACCCGTCTACTCAGAGGAGAAGGAGCCAGAGGAATGACCTGGTCACATTCTCTTGCCTCCCTCCCATCTCCTGTGGATGCTCCCTGTTTATTGATCCCAACCAGAACCCAAAAGGCAACTAGTCTCATGGATAACATCCATTCAGGTCCACCTCCTGGGTCCCAGATCAGGAAGCATGTGTGGAAGGAAGGAGAGTGAATCTGGCAGGGAAGGTGGAAGGAGAGACCAAGACATTTTTGATTCCTTCTTCCCAGTATCTGCAGTGCCTGGTAGAGATCCTACACTCAGCAAGAACTGTGAAAATTATTTGTCATCAGTGACAAATGAGGTCACAAGTCAAGAGAAGTGGAAGTAACATTTATTGGATCCCTTCCAGTCGCCAGGTTTCTTGTTTAGTTTTATTGAATCTCACAAGGACTCAGTGAGACGGGTTATTATCACAGCCACTTTACAGTTGAGAAAACAGCAAGTCAGGGAGGCTGAGCAACTTAATGCAATGGCTCACGAGGCAGAAGTGGTGGAAGAGGGCCTGGGCTGGCGACTGTGGATTCAGACGCCTCCCCTGGTGCTGTGCAATTCTCTTAATTCCAACACAGCGTAGATCAGTGCCTTGAGACATCGTTGACCATTAGGCCAATCTGACACTGATTGGATCCACTTTGTTAGGTTCCAGGGAAATATAAGTTCACAGCTTGCTTTCACCTTACAGAGTAGTAACGCAAAGATACTGCAATCACCTGCCACAAGGATTCTGAACAGGTGACCCACACATTAAAATAAAGGCCATAATTCATCTTTCATTCATTCATTCATTCATTCATTCATTCATTCATTTTTCCATTTATTTATTCATTAAAAAGTGAAGTGACTTTGTTCCAGTTGTAGATAACATCGCTATAAATAACCTAAAGTCCTTGGTCATATAGAACATACAACTTTGTGAGGGGAAATGAACAAATAAACAATAAAATTAATAGGGAGTGGTAAGTATATACAGAGAACTAAAGTGGGTGAAATGATAAAGAGAGGTGGGTGCCTGTCAGAAAGAGCCCTTCTGAAGATTTTAGTTTTCTAAATCAAACAATCAGCTTTGAGAAAATCAAAGGCAAGGGATGCTCTGAAGTGAGAACAGCTGGCGAAGAGGTATCTCAGGAAATGAAAGGATTTTGGACAGTGTGAACGTGGTGACCTAGGAAAAACTTTGTGCTGCTTCACACAGGAGGCAATTGTCCATCAGTGATGGAAGGTTGGACAGCTTGGAGCAGGGGAGGGGAGGCAGGTGCCTAGCCGGAAAGCTTTCCTCTGGCCATGTTCTGGATGGTAGACTTTGGAGGGAAGGAGAGGGATCAGAAAGATCTGTTGGAGGACTTCTGCAGGAAAAAAGGGGATGGCATTAGAGGCTTGGAAGAGGGTGGTGGTGGTGGGGACAGAAGAGGCTAGCTTGGGCTATGACACACAGGTGGATGGGGTCAACTGGACTGCTGATTTATCGCATGTGGGAGGTGCAGGAGAAAGAAGTCAAGGATAAATGCATTGACATAAGAACATCTAGGAAAGGAGTAGATTGGGGGAAGGGAATAAGGATGGGATTCTAGAATTTTGTTTTAGCCATGTTATGTTGGAAATACCTGTTAAAACCTAAGTGGAGGTAATACAGTGATAGTTGGATGCACAGTTTTGAAATGTCAAGGTTAAGATATATTTCTGGGCTTAGTGATGCATGGGTCGTATGAAAGCCAGAGGACTGGCGGGATCAGCAAGGAAGTGTGCAGAGACAGCGGGGATGCCAAGTCCTGGTTAGAGCCTGAGGAACACCAACACACTGAGGACAGGCAGAAGGTGAGCCAGGGAGGAGAATGACAAGGAGTCAGCTTTATAACATGTGCGAACAAAGGCCCTGACATTTCAAGACGGAGAGGATTTGTGAATGTTAAGAGTATTAATCATCTAAATCGAATTGACAAACTTGGAGACATCTGTCTCTGCCCAGTGCTACATTGTGAGCTGCAAGTGGCAATGTGACATTTCCATTTGCATGCGTATGTTTGTAAGTATATGACAGTTTATAAAACATTTTAGAATATATCAGTGCATTTTAATGCTTTCCAGTATGCAAGAATTAGGGACCATTTATCCCTTACTTCACATTTTAAAGAAGTTACATGATTCCCCTAACTTCTCACTAAATACAGGGAAAGCTGCAGAAATTTAGATAGAGCATCTGATGCTAAGCCCCCAGCCCCTGCCCACCAAACCACTGTCCTTTCCACTAGGGAAAGTTCTTTCATTCTCCCTTGTCATCACCTGCATGGATTGCATACTGTAGGTGTCAACTATTTAGATATGATACTTTTTTCTAGCTCTCTTTATCCCAAGGAAAGTGAGCACCTGGAGCCCTCCTTTCTCAGGCTGAGATATGCTGTATGCTGCCTCTTACATAGGCTTGGACACTGTCATTTTGCTGAGAACCAGGGGACAGCAAAGTGGCTTTGCTGGAAATTCTGGTTCTGCCACCCATTGGGTATCTGATGTTGCACCAATCACTGAACCTCTTTGAGTTTTTGTTTCCTTTGGGATAAACTGAAGACGATGTCAATCTGTAAGGGCTATTTATTGAAATAAATAAATAAATAAATAAATAAATAAATGGCTCTGCTCCTGTTCTGACCCTAATTCCATTCTTTAGGCATTGCTATCAGGATTTTGTCTCGATGGCCCTGCCCTGCTTCACTCTCTTTGCTCTCATACTTTTCCTCCAGATGCAACAGGTGAGGAAAGCCAAGGTTAAGTATCAGTAGTAACTGGTACATTCCATTGGTCAGGATTTGATAATTGGCTTAGAGCTGTTCACATGATTAAAATCAGGCCAATCAGAACCAGGAAAATGTGATTCTGTTGTGACTTTTCTGAGCTAAAGGGAGAAATGGATTCTCTTCTCTGCTGGATTGGGCACTGTTTCCCCCTAAGGAAAGCCACCATAGAGCTCTGAGAATAGAACTCATCTGAAGGACGCAGACTGACAGCAAGATTCTGGGGATATCACTTGTGCATTTGATTGAGCCAGGACTGAGAGCCTGAATTATACCCTGAACTTGCATGCAAGCCGATAAATTCCCTTCCTTATTTTAGCCAAAGTAGGACTTTCTATCACTTGCAAGTTTAAGAGTTTAAATTGATAAAATTATCTCAAAATGTTGTGTCAAGGAAAAAAATAATCATGAACAGCACTAAATCTGGAGGAAGTTCTCCATAGAAAGAAGCAATTACTATGCTTTTTTTTCAGTTCCTATAAATGCTACACTCTTCCAATAATAATGATTGGAGTGGTCTCTAGAATTGAAAGCTATTAAAGAATTTAAGTAGGATCAGGTGCTGGGAGTTTGTGTGTATTTTCAAAAGTTCAAAGCATCTAACCAAAAGGCTGGTTATTCTGACACAGTCTGAATATCTGTCATTCAAGAGAAGAACTTAGAATACACACAAACACACAGGCTCTATGAACACCCTCCTCATGTCCTATACATACCTGAGTCTTCCTGGGGAAGGGAGGGAAGGGAGAAGGACAAAACTTGATGTATCCCATCAGATTAATTCTGTAGAGTGGCTGAAGTAGATTATGCTAATTCCAGCAGTAATTTCTAATATTTGTAACGTAATATATTACTTGATAAGATTGTGAAACCTTCTGACAGCTTATTAGCCAGTGCCATTAAAACCAAATGTCAACTTTATCAACTGCTGTCAGTGAAATTAGCAATGAAACAGTCTCTAAGGGATGGAAGTTCAATTTGTGTTGGATAATGGTATGAATAATCACTCAGATTTATATACACCTTTTCTCTGAAGGGTTTAAGGAGTTTACATACATTGTAGTCTCTTGAAACCCCTGGATAGAAAAAGGGACCAGTTTATTGTCCCTTTGTGGGTTTTGGCCACTTTACAGCTTTGAGCTCATGAAGTTGGTGCTTGCACTAGTGGGCTTTATATCCTCTCTGCTTGCTTTGCCTGCAGGTAGAACATAATGTCCTCAGGTACTAAGAGACACCCAGGTAAAAGAGATTCATAGAAAACACAGTGAAATGATTTTCCACTTTATTATACCTAAAAAATTAAACTCTAAGTATGATTAAGAACATTTAGTCACAAAGGGAAACCAAATCATCTGTGAAAACAAATGGACAATTAGAACACATCTTGAAGAAATGAAAATCAGAGGCATGAACTATTGAATCTGGAAGAGACTTTACACAATGTCAAGTTCAGGGTCCTCATTTAGGCTTCAGGTATTTGGGTGGCTACTTTTGCACTTTCTCCCAATGATCCTTTCATCCCCCCCTGGGTTTGGCATTCCAGTTTTCCTTTGGAAATCCACGTTTCCCCACTCTGCCCATGCAGTTTGGGTGGGGACGAGTCTGATCCTGGCTCTTGGGCCTGATGATGGAACTACATCTCCTCTCTTACCCCTGCTGGAGAGACAAGCATATGAGTCCAAAGAAGGCAGTGAGGCTAGTATCTGTGATTTTTCCTGAAATCATCAAGAAAAAGGTGTCCTTTTGCCACTGAAACTTGCTAAGCTGGTAAGATTAAGTGTAAAGCCATCTTGATCCCACCATAGAAGAGTCTGCTTGAAAAGAAAAGGAAAAACTGTAGAGGTGAGAAGAGCAGAACTCCCAGTGAACCTATTTTAGCAAGTAGGTCCAGATATATGTGAACCATACCCCTTTTATATGAGTCAGATTGGTTGGCCTTTAAAACTTTGCTAATCAAAGAGATCTTTTGCATATACTGCTTATTAAACCATGTCCACACATAGCTGTTTTTATCTAGGAGGAATATGTTGTCAGGATAGGCTATGGTTTGCTAGAGTAACAATCCAAAATTTCCGCAGTTTAAAACGACCATTTTTTAAAAAATCTTAGGATTCTGGAGGCTAAAAGTTCAACCTCAGTTGAACTTAATGGGCTAAAATCAAGGAGTCCGTAAGGAAGCCCTGCTTCTTTCCTGGATGCTCAGGGGAGAATCTGTTCTCTTGCCTTTCTGGATTTTAAGAAGCCACCACATTCTTTGGCTTTTGGCCCCTTCCTCCATTTCCAAAGCCAGTAACACTGCATCTTTATGATCTGTCCTTCATGTTTGTGTTTCTTTTTGACCACAGCTGGGAAAAAGAGGCTTTGTGATCAGATTGGACCTGCCCAGATGTTCCCTGAACAAGCTCCATCTGAAGGTTCCAGGAATTTGACTGTGAGCATCTTTGCAGGGGCATTATTCACCCACCACAGAGTCTAAATCAGTGTTTCCAATGAAGTTCTGTCTATAATCACACTGACCCTGGGGAGTCACTTGGTAAGAGATTATTTTTGAAAAGGATGTATAGCTCTCAGTGGGAACCACTAACCAGTTTCCTCTCCAGTATTTCCAGTGTCTTTTTTTCCAGTCAGGCACTGGGCTGATGATATTCTGTGTGTGTGTGTGTGTGTGTGTGTGTGTGTGTTTATATCTATCATATATCTATCCAACATATTCAATATATTACATATATATGGATTCATACACATACATGCTTATATATTCAAACACTAGAATTACAGAGTGTAGAGAATTCCTCAGGAGCTGAGTGGCCCTTGCAAACTGAACTCACAAAGGAAGCAGGAGATCCATGTCATGTGACTCATGCTCCATCATACCATGTGCTAGAGTTTGTTTGAGGTGGGAGACAGAAAAGCTGGTGCCCTTTAAATTGACAATTCCCTCTGTATCATCTTAATTTCTCTCCTTCCTTTCTTTTCCCTTTTAGCATACAATAGTGAATATTAAATGCAAATATGACGTAAAATCTCTATTAAATAAATACTGTTTCGCCCTGTACATATTAGTACATAAAATGGCAGATGGAAGGAAAAAGTGATATTAATATGGAATCCTTCTAGAAGTCGTCTGAAGTCCCTTCTTCCCTCTTGGAAAAGCGGTATTGAAGCTCCTCCTCTCTCTGATCTTTGAGACACTTATTCTTTCCTGCTCAGCAGGGTTCCTTCTCCTAGTGATCTCTTCAGGTGGTATTTCCTTCCTGTAGGAGCTGTGAGTTCCTGTCTTTTTTTGCAGATTAGAGCCTTAAGCCAGTATTTCTAATGAGATTGTACAGGTAACCAAAATTATGCTGGGGATTCCTGGAGGAACTACAGTGGGATCTGCCTCTAGCACTCACACTGACTCCCAAGGTGATTTTCTCCGCAGTTAGCTGTCCAAGCTACTCTATCCAACTTCAAGAGGACATCTTCCCTTCCTGGGCACCTGAATCCTAAGGACTAGTGTAAAACCCAGTCTTGATAGTTGCACCCTGTAGTTACAATCAGGTCTCTTGCAGTCTCCCAATTTTCTTAAAACACACTCATTCTCCACTTCATTCTTGTCCTCCTTGTTCATATTCAACCACAACAAAAATCCTCTTTGCATGGGACACTAGCTCTCAGGAGACTAATTCAGAGACAGACTTTTTATTCATATTAAAAGCAAATTTTGAAGGTGTTCATGCTTCAAAACATAGTAAACCAGTAGGGACAGGCATAATTCATTTTGCTATCTATGGACCCTTTCATCTCCATTCAAGAAAGAATGGAGAATAAAAGTGACATTGCATGCCTCTTGCTGCATGACATAAATACAAAAATGCAACCTCAGAAATTAGAGTAGATTTCATTTGGGGCATCTTTAAGACTTCATCTCATTCAATAATTTTTAAGGACTTTTTTTGAGTTGGGGACTTTATTCTAAGAAAATGCAGATATTTACATTGCCACAATACATTTCCCGTGACTCTCATGGAATTATAATTTTTTAATTCTCCCATTAATTTCTGCAAGTTAAGAACTTTTGATGTAATCTATCTAAGAAGTTGAGCAGGGATTTGTTTGAGAACTCTCTGTTGTAATCTATAAAAAGATTTTCTCAAGACTTCAAGATTTATGAATATTAAATTCTGAGAACATAGAGTCGGTTACATGATAATTCAACCAAAAATGCAATCCACATACCTTGTTACTTGAATAATGCTTTGGAAAAAGATCTGAAAGAGTCTCTTTTGATGTCCCCATGGATAAAATTTTGATGAGCATTGCCCACAATGACATTATTGGCAGTTGAATTATGTAATGAGTTGAGTGGCCATATTTAAAGAATATTAATGATGGATCTGGGTTGCAAGGGAGATGTGCCTCGAATGGAATGGAGGCTGAGGACTCTTTAGTAGTTTTATCTGTTACTTTGGAGATGCTGTAGAAAGAGTGCATTTGGAATATGAAGATTACACAATTCAAAATGATCTCAACAAGCTAAAATGCTGGAAACAACCAACGAGATGAAGTAGAAAAATGAAGTCCAACATTTAGGATGATGACATGAAATACATTAATGGAAATCCACTGAATATACTGCTGGCCCTTTGTGTCTGTGGATTTCACATTTGTGGATTCAATGAACTGCAGATAGGAAATATTTGAAAAGAAATTGTGTCTCCACTCAACATGTACAGACATTTTTCCTTGTCATTATTCCCTAATCAATACAGTAAGATGACTATTTGCATACCATTTGCATTATATTAGGTATTATAAGTAATCTAGAGATGATTTAAAGTATAGGGGAGGATGTATGCAGGTTATATGCAAATACTATGTCATTTTGTGCATGGAACTTGAGCATTTGCAGATTTTGGTATCTGTATGGGGTCCTGGAATCTATCCTTCATGGACACCTGGGTTTTCATTATGTGTATAACTTCAATGGGTTATTAATGGATAGTTCCCCATATAGTTTTGGAAGTAGGAACAGAATAATCATTAGCAGACTTGCTAAAGAAATAATATTATTGCTCCATGGGTAGTTAAATTAAGAATCTCTAAGGTCTTACAAATCTAATACTTTGTATGTGAGATTTACCAAAAGGCTTAAAAACTTAAGAATGACTCATATTTATTGCATTAGCTGGCAATAAAATGAGAAGCAAAGCGTGATTCACAGATTTTAGTAATTATTTTTTTCTGTGGTCTTGGTATAAGCCTCGCAAGCTTTATTTGGAATTGGATATTTGATAACCATTTCTCACAGAACACCACTACTGTGAAATGCCAATATAAGCTAGATGTTTAGATGATAGGTTCAATGTTATTTCCATTATATGGATCAGAAAATTGAGTCCTAGACAATCAAATGAAATGTCAATGGTATACAATAAGTGCATGACAGGTGCTTAAGTCTGCCATGTTGGTACCTCTTAATTTGGGGAGAGGGTGGGGCTCAGATTCCCAGGGACTGTCACATTGGGTTTGGCATACAACAGTCTTTAGAAGTCTCATTTTTTGTCATTTATTGTGGGTAATTTTCATACTTGAAGCCTTTAAACATGACAAATGCCTAACTTGACAGATGTTTGAGAAGCAAACACCAGTGAGAAGTACACAGAAGCCTCCAGTGAGCTCTCAGGAGTCATCCTACGTGAGTCAGGAGAAGTGAGGAGAGGACATCTAGCAATCCATTAGCAAGCATTTTGAAAAGAGTCAGGGATGTGATGCTTTACCAAGTAGATTTGCATTTGCTGAAGGTTGCTCTGACTGTTTGCACTTATGTCTAAGACGCAAGAAGGCCACTCCACTTGTTGCTCCAATTTGCCTCTTCCACGATCGATATTGGAGTCTAGACCAGGACAACTGCAGGACCTTAACTGCTGCCTAATTTCCCACAAGATTGACTGGACTTCCTGAAGCATCTGGGTGGACAAGAGAGGGAAGCGCAGGAGGGTGGCGGAGGTCCTTGTGCCACACTAAGGCGCACTATTACAGAGCTGAGTGCTTCCTGCCATTTTTACAGACTATTCTGCGGGCATCTTGCAGCAGAATGTTTATTTCTTATTTACCAAATCAAGGGGATGTTACAAGATGGAGTCACAGAGTCCTGAATTAGAAAAAAGTCGCAGATGCACTTGGCCTATCCATTCTGCCCGGAATGGTCTGGAGTCCCTCTCGCTGCAGGCCCCTTATCTCCTGGGTAGCCTCTTGTCTTCCTTCAAAGCCCTGCTCCATCTCCAGCTCAAGTCCTAGTAGTATTTTTATTCTGGGGACTCAAAAGTGCCATGGGAGCGTCCCTCTGAGGAAGCAGAGCTAAGTAGTCCTTGCTGCTGCTGCTGGTCCCACCCTCAGTGTCCCCTTCAGTCCCTGTGACTGAGCCATGGCCTCACTGGAGGATAAGCTCTGATTATACCTAGTTCTACATACTTATCTCCCCTCCTTTGCACTGTGTCGGATCTCTGTGTTTTTGAAGACTGATTCCTTGAGTCCCAGTTCTAGCTCCCTGTGGATAGTTCTCTGATGGAGAAAAGTGTATTGAGCACCAACTGTGTGCCAGACATCGCACTAGCTCAGATGCCTGAAATGCAATGACGAACCAGACAGAAAACTCCTGATGACTTGGAGCCTTGAGTCTACGCGGAGGAGACAGAAATGACATATAAATTGAACGAACAGGTGAACAAGTTAATTAAGAGCAAATCTCTGATGAAGCACCTGTTGAGCAGAGACCAAACCAGCAGAGGAAGCAAGTGCTCTAACAAGAGGGAGGAAAGCCTTCAACGTGAAGGATGTGAAAAGTAAAGTCGGTGAGCGGGACTGTGCCCCCCCGCATGCCTGAGGACCAAGGCCAGAGTGCTGAGCCAGGGTTCTGATCAGGCTCAGCTGGGTCTTGTCCCATGTCATACAGTGGGTCATTTTCAAATTCAGTTTACTTTGAGTTTCAGCTCCAGCTTCATCATTTTCAGACAACATCAACTGGAGTAACTGCTTCTGGTGGTGTCAAATGAAACGACAGCTCCAGCTCCTGAGACAAGGAAGAGTGTTCAGTGCGCCGCCTTGTCTCAGGCTGCTGGAACAAGACACTGTAGGTGGCTTAAACCACAGGATCGTCTTTCTCTGGGAAGACCAGGAAGTCCAAGACCAGGGCACCAGCAGTTATGGGCTCTTGGGAGGGTCTGCTGCTTGTTGGCAGATGGCCATCTTCTCTTTACATCCTTGCACATGGAGAGGAGGGGAGGAGGAAGTGAGCTCTGGTGTCTTATGAGGCCACTAATCCCACTGAGGAGGACTGTACCCTCCTGACCTACTTTCTCCCCAGAGGCTCTGCCTCTTAACACCACCGCATTAGAATTTCAACAAAGCAAAATGTGGGGACACAAATGCGTGGGGGATGCAATTGTTGAGTCTCCACCATATGCTAAGTGACTGCATAGAGGGACACTGAAAGTTTAGCTATAATTACTAAGACGACATGAGATTGAGCTGTGTGCACTGCCTGCTTGTCAGCTCCGTTTGGTCTTGGAGCATCTTAAGCTCAGTTTATATGGTCTCTCTCTTATCTTTTCTTTATTCAGTGTCTTCTATCTTAATAAGGGACAGCACCGTCCATCAATTCTCCTCTTCTTCGCTTCCCACCATAGCTAACTAGGAAGTACATCTGCACAGAGTGACTATCTCTGAGCTCACAACTGTCCCACCTTTAGCACCGAAAGCTCCTTGTCTTGGGTAGATATGTAAGGCTGGTCACTCTGTATTTGTATTCTAAATGTGTCATGAATAATTTTGCTTCTCCCCATACCTTATTATCTGATCCCCTTTTTTCCACTAGAACCACTGCTATAGCTTTGCAGGTGGTTTCTTAGCTTCTGCTTTTGGCCTCTCCATTTTATTATCTACATCATGATTAGCATTTTAAATAGTAAAGATATGGTCCCATCCTTACCTTCACTTCAAGCACTTCAGTGGCTTCCCATTGTCCTTATGATAAAACCCAAATCTTTAGCAGGTTTGTGCTTCTCTGCAAGGTCTGACTCACTTCTTCCTTTAAAAATCTGTATCTCATCACCATCAAGTCCCCTTGCCCTCAGCCTATGTCTGCACTCTAGATGCTGCAGAGAGCTTCTCTCCCTCTGAATGAACTACCTGCACTCTCCCTATGACCTACTGCTTTCTAGCCACAGTTTACTGAGTCCAATCTTATCTTCACTTGATTTTTTAAAAATTTGTATTTGTTTTAATTAGTTATACATGACAGTAGGATGCACTTTGATACATGATATATAATGGAATATAATTTCTCATTCTTCTGGTTGTACATGATGTAGAAGCCCACCGGTCATATAGTTGTACATGTACATGGGGTAATAATGTCTGTTTCACTCTACTCTCCTTCCTAGCCCCATACCCCCTCCCCTCCCTTCACTCCCCTCTACCTAATCTAAAGTA
The DNA here is from genome assembly GCA_020662805.1 of Glaucomys volans. Lineage (NCBI taxonomy): Eukaryota > Metazoa > Chordata > Mammalia > Rodentia > Sciuridae > Glaucomys > Glaucomys volans. Next base: position 246,327 of record JAJEJO010000520.1, on the reverse strand, counting down.
ACTCTATTCTTCCTTAGTCCACCCTCTTGTGAATTAGCATCTGCATATCAGAGAAAATATTTGGCCTTTTTGGGGGGCAGGATTGGCTTATTTTGCTGAGCATTATATTCTCCAGCTCTATCCATTTACTGGAAAATGCCATAATTTCATTCTTCTTTATGGCTGAGTAATATTCCATTGTGTGTGTGTGTGTGTGTTTGTGTGTGTTTGTGTGTGTGTGTGTGTATACATACACACACACCACAGTTTCTTTATCCATTCATCGTTGAAGGGCACCTAGGTTGGTTCCATAGTTCAGCTATTGTGAATTGAGCTACTATAAACATTGATGTGGCTGCTCTTCACTTGATTTTAAACTCAACTCCATCATTCCTTGGATAAACTTCTAAAATCTCTGGGTAGATTTATTGGGTTCTCTAAGTAGATGATCCTAAATTAGTCTGTTTCCTGCAACAACAAATTTTAAATTGTATTTTTGAATATTTTTTCATCCGGCTAGATGTTAGAATCCATGACATCAGGGATCATCATGGCCTGCACTCCGCTGTATCTTCGGTTGTCCCTGTGTGTGTGCATAGTGAGCACGCAGCTGTTTCTGAGTGAGTAAATGAATGACGCTGTCTGAAGATGCCCTGTGTTCAGATCGCTGCCAGGGCTGTGACTTACAGCACGCCAGCTGGATGTTGCTCAGCTCTGCTTCCACTCTGCATCCATCTCCTAGTCACTGCTGAACTGTAACTCTTTGGAGACAATGACCAGCAGACCTGCCTTGAGGAAAGAGTCTGGACCCATGGGATGAGCTACATGAGGCTGCAGCGATGCACAAGTCCTAAATTCCAGTGGCTTGACCAGCAGTGTGCTTCCTAGTCACCTGTGATGTCCTGCAGGCAGGTGACTCCTCCATTCTCTGTGATCCCAGGAGGCTTTGATTTTTTCTGCTGCCATTTCAATACAAGGCCACCTCCACAACGCAGATACAGAGGAAGAATGTGCGGGAGGGTCTTATACTTAACTAATTCTTTAATTAGGATGATCTGGAAGGCATACCTAGCACTTCACTGCAGAACCCCTGACAAGAGTAGTCACAGGACCCCGCCCAACTACGGCAGAGTGTGATCCTTCTAGGTTTACAGAACAGGTCAGATCTGGGTATGAGCAAGCATTTTCTGCCTCTGCTCTAAGTATTTCACTTTAACTTGTGCAAGTTTGCCTTTGGGCTTTGGAACAGATTGCTGAAAAAATCAAGGCATGGCTGTGTCTTCCATGATGACTTTCTTGAGTTAGGGAAGGCGCCCGGTGCTGACACTCCAACAGGAACGTGAGAGCGTGGCTTTCTAGGCAACGGGAGCCTGGATGATACCAAAGACAGAGGAAGCCCTGCAGGGGATGCCTGGCATTCACCCGAAGATCGCTGGCTAAGAGTGTTTTGCCAGAGGCCAGTTTTGGGATTTTCTATATAAACTTAGGCATCGTACATTTGATCAAAAGATCTTTGTTCTAGGTATCACTTGAGCTGGAATCAGACATTAAGCTAACTGGCTGTGAGGCCTTGGTTGCTCATCCTGGATGCTTTCCCCACATGTGTGGAAAAGGGAGGATTATATCTGCCCAAGTCTTCCTTCAGAGGCTCATTTGGAGAATCATGGGAGATGATGGTTTCATGCAGAGTGGACTCTTTGTTTTAGTAAATGGGACAAGGCTGGAAATACTATGTCAACTCTGAAGTATGTGCAAAAACCTAAGAATGTGGTATTATTAGGTAATAAATGTGGAGGAAAATAGGAATGAATTCAGAGTGGAAAGGAGGATGAGGGCGAGTCCCTCTGAGCATTCACCTGAGTGTGTCTCCCTTGATTTGTATTCCTAGAAGGAAGGAGGTGAAGGCCCATGTGTCTAAGATGTATCGACTCCATCCTCCATTTGCATATTATGGATTGCCACAGCCGGAATTGAGTGAAAATCTTTATGAAAAAGTGGGCTGTCGGAGCAGGCTGGGCAATGGCAGCTTCATCCCCCTTCCTTGCATATTTCAGCCTCGTCGGCTCTGGGACGGGGAAAAAAAGTAAATATTTCAAGTAAGCAGCCCCAAATTGCCACATTAAGGCAATGACCAAAGCACAATGTGTAGACCTTGTTTAATCAGGATGCACATCAACCAGCTGTAAAAAGACATCTTCTGATCATCAGGAACGTTTGAATCTGGACTGCGTGGAAGATGAAATGAAGAGAATTGTATCATGACCATTAGGTGCATGGCTGTCACGACGCTAGGGAAACCACACAAACAAAACATGACCTGGCCCTCCAGAAATTCATACCGAAGCCTTTACACATGAGATGACATGGCATCTGGGATTTGCTTTAAGCAGATTCAGCAAGTAAAGTAACAAACAAACAAAATCTTTGGGGTGTGGGGAGGCGTTGATAGGTAAGCGATGATATTGGGAAAATATTAATTATTATCGAATCTGAGTAATTGCCATGTAGGGGTTCATCAGAGTGTTCTATTTTTTTTTCTGTTGTTAACCTTCCATTGTAAGAGAACTATAAAAATTGGATGTCAGAGGATGAAGTCATTCCTAGGGTGTGGAAGAGCATCCAGAAAGTGCTTTTGGACAATGAGTACTTTTGGGAACTTCTCCTAGACGGCGTGTGCCAAGAGGGGGATGGCTGTGCTTCACTGTGGAGCCTGTTCCTTCTGTGAGTGTGACAGAGGTGAAATCCAAACACATGATCCCAGCAGAAGCCCTATGTTAGGAAAACTGTGTCAATCCTAACACGTAGACAGGGAGATGGGAACAGACTTCTGGCCCTCAATCTTCCAAAATTATTTGAAAGTCAAAGTTTTCTCTGGTCCGTCCCTACTTTATTTTCTACTCTATCCCCACCAATGACTCTTGAAAGGTCTGACATTCTGTAAACCTATTTGTTTAAATATATGTTAGTATATTCATACATATGCCCCACCCACAGATGTTCGTTGGTCAAGGGGATGCAGACAAATGGTTCATCCAAAGACATTAGAAAATGTAGAGGTCATAGAAATCACAGAGCTAAAAAGAGCACTGGCAGTCACCAGTTGATTCATATTTGGTTGGTTCATTCATTCATTCTTCCCCAAATTGAGCACTGATATATGGCAGGTGCTGTAATGGGCACTGGAACTCTACCAGAGAATCACTCGTGTGGTCTGCAGTGTAATGACCAGGGACTCCACATTGTTACATAATTGAGGAACTGGAGGACCAGTGTGTATCTGAAATCACATGCTGGGGAAGGCAGACACTCACAACACAGTTGCAAAACAAGCATTTTTAGTCTCATCTCCTATACCCTGTTTCCCGTTCTCTCTCTCAGCAATCGGGATCCACACATGAGCACACCTTTCAGCCACTCTAAGCTACTTTTCTATTCTATTGATGCCTCTAGGTCTATTTCCTTGCCTGAATTGGCTTCCCTCCTCTATATTCAAGAGGGCCAACTCCTCTTCAACCTCCAAAACCTGATCTGGCTGTGGTGCCCACACTCCTGCTGCCCAGAGGGATAAGATACCCTCTCCTCTGGGTTCTCATAGCGCTCTGGACAGGCGTCTTCAGATCTCTGTTGTCATTCAGTGTTTATCTCTCTGCTGTCTTGCTGAACTCTGAAATTCTCAAAAGTGGACACATCTAATGCGTCTCTCTAACATCAGTGTCTAAAGATGATTCTGACCCACGGGAGATGATCAACACATGTTGTGGATGAATGAATGACTCATACCAAATGAACCTCTCCAATACAAAGGTTTGGTTCTTTTATCTCCTGAAAGCAGTATACATCAGTTCTTCCAGTTAGAGTCACAGGATTTCAAAGCTGGAAAATAATTTTGGAGATCGTCGCTACCAAACCAAAACTTAGTAATGTTCATGGACTGTGTACATGTGGCAATGAACTTGGCCCAGAATGAATTTCCTTGTTATGCTTTCTTTCAGAGAGAAAATAGGAGAGTGGGAGGGGCAGGGAGAAGCTTAGGCGAGGTTAAACATTTCTAAAGAGGCTCATCTGCCTAGAAAAAATGGCTGTGCACTGTCCTAATGACCTTCCTCCCCGCTCCTAATAACACTCTACTCTTTAAGCATTTCCTCGGTACTTATTAACTTCTGCATGCCATAGCATCTCGCTATTGATCATGCCCGTTTGTTGTCTTCTGGTTCCTGAGTGTTTCTTTCCCTGCATACATTTATGCATTACTGGTTTATTGATGGCAAGCACTGTTTCTTCAGCTCGTTTAGCACGAGGCTTTAAAGCAACACTTTTCAAGCCATCTCTGGCAAAGAACTTGCTTTTAAACTTCCCACCTTGCATGGAACTATGTGTTGCCCTACTGCGCACATTGGGCCTGCAGCTGACACCTCGGGTCATTTCCCATGGGTGCCCTGCAATGCCCTGCTGCTCTGTCTTCTGTGCACTGAGATGACTGCTCATTGCATTTTGGATGCCAGGCAGAAAGCAAAGGGCTATAAAGTTTCCCAGCGTGTCTTCTCAGCTTCTGTACTTAACTCATTCATTACAATGGAGAGGTCACGGCTCCGCACTGCACTTGGAGGAACAACTCATTTAGAGGATGAACTCCAGAATCCCCCAGACTGGGTGCAAATTCTAGCTCAACCTTTTCCTAGCAGGATGCCTTTTTTTTTTTTTTTTTTTTTGCAGTGCTGGGGATTGAACCCAGGGCCTTGTGCTTACAAGGCAAGCACTTTACCAACTGAGCTATATCCCCAGCCCTAGCAGGTTGAGTTCTAACTCTAGCTTTCCGGCTCTCAGTGTCTTCCTCTGCACACGGGGACAGGCATCAGAGCCTTCACAAGGCACTGGCAGCAGAGATGTCATGAGTTTCTTCATGTGCGTGGCTGAGAACACTGTCTGGCCCAGAGTCAGTACTCAATAAATGCCAGTTCTTGTTATTTCCACTTGACCTTTCCTCAATTGGGAACACGCTCTCCTCTCAGGGTTACTGAATTTCAGAGCCCAGCATTATCCTGGAAGTGCAGGGGAAGAGTGAGGGAGGCCTGGGAACCTCAGGCACCTGTTCTCAGCCTGAGGTGGTCCTTCTCTTCTTTCTTCTTCCCATCAAGGAGGAGTGAGGTTATTTTCTGCCTCCAGCAGGGAAAAGAAAGAGGACACTCTCTCTTAAATTTGAGTAGCTGAAGACGAGAGAGGAGATAGTTTTCTCAGTTTAGAAATTTCTGTCAATTCTCTCCAACTTGTAACAAAGTTTGCACTTCTGGGGTGAAACTCAGCTTGTCCTGGAAGAGGCAAGGTTGTGAGTGAAGTAAGGACCTCCATGACCACCTACAGCTCTCTGCTGAGCATGATGGACATTCATTCCCTGTCTTGAATTAGTACCATTTTGGGGAGAAAATATTTTGAGTTGTTAGTAACAATCTGGGCAGGTGCTAATGCAAATGTGTCCTTGGGGATGGACTTCCTTTGACCTTGATAAAAATCTACTAGTTGTTTGGATTTGTGTATATAAACCCAGTGCACTTCCTAAAGAATATCTTATAAACACACCACTTTGGAACATGGGACACGTTGAATAGATAAAAGTTGAGTAATAAATGAGAAGGAAATAAACTCTGTTTCTAAGTTGATTGCCGAAGGCAACTAATATTTGAGGAATGACTCAACTAGAATTATATACATATATATTCATATATGTGTTACAAACTCTTACACGGTAATACAGTATTCTGGGTACTTTACTAAGGTATTTTTATGTTTTGATTAGCTTAATCCCCTCAAAAGTACAGAGAGATAACAAGATGATTTCCATTTTGAGATGAAGAAACTGAGAGGCAAATAGGTTGGGCAATTCCCCAAGGTCATGCAGGTCATAAGTGGTAGAACTGGAATTTCAACCTGGTAACCTGATGCAAACAGCCTTATCATGACCACTCTGCTGCACAGGATGGTGAGACTCCATCTAAGGTGAAACAGGGCAGAAGAACTGCAGTGGCCAGGAAAAATGAAGTTGGCCTTTAGGTAGGTGTGATACAGATGGTATATACTTGATGTGACAGTCTGCCCCGTCTCTCTGGGTACCATACAGGAAGCTTGTCTGCTCCCTTCTCAGCTGCTCTCTGTGTGTTGCCATCCCTCTTTTTTCTAGCACCCTCTTCCTCTCCTAGTTGCTCCCATTTATGGCCCTACTTCATCTGCAACAGATTGGAAGGAATATTCCAAGATCTTTCCATACCAATGCACAGGATCCATCATGCACCGCTCTGGGGCAGATTACCAAGAGTAAGATTCCCAAATGGAACGTAATTAAGGGATACCTATCTCTTCTTCACGCCAACCCTTCTCTCTGGACAGATGTCAAAGGAGAGCTCAGGATCAGAGAATAATGAGCTGAGTGAAGGACAACTGTAAACTATAGTCCTGCAAGATGGCGGGACTGGGCTGTGGCACACTGATTAATCACCAGTGTTCAGCACAGGACTTGCTACATCCAGAACACTCAATAAACGAATTAGAATAAAGACTAAAGGCCACCTAGCACGACCCCTATCCTATGCATATTACAAAGATTGTCAATATTTGTGTAGCAATGTAGAGTTTAAAAAAATTATTTTTTGTCCTTTTTAAACAGGATAGTAGAATGTATTTTGACATATCATACGTACATGGAGTGTGATTTCCCATTTTTGTGGTTGTACCTGATGTGGAGTTACACTGGTTGTGTATTCAGCATAGGAAAGTGATGTCCCATTAGCAGTGAGAGTTCGAAAGCCCTCCATCGTTACCTCTCTTGGTTCCTCCTTGGCACCAGTGCACCAACATAAACCTGCTTACTTCCTATTTTTGAACAGGACTTCCCTTTGCAACAGTAAAAACCTCTTCTGTTTTACCCTCCCTGCTCTTGAAACAGGTCAGGTTTTAAAGCAGGAAACTTTCGATCTGAGCACGCATGGGTGTCAGGAGTTCTACCCAGGCACTAAGCAAGCAAGGAAGAACAGACACCCAACAACTTCAGCAGGCAGCAGTGGCTAGAAAGGCAGGCAAAACAAATGAGCAGATGGATTTCCGCCTTTTCTTTGGTTAATACAGCACTCAGAGAGTTTGCAGAAACAGATATGACTCACAAGGGGACAGTCCACACGACCGAGGGGAATCCACAAGATTGCCTGTTTCCGCATCATTGGTAGAAGAGAAGGAACTTGTAGTGCAACCTACAGCACCAATTGGAAACAGGCAGTTTGGTTTATTCACGAAAATATTGGTCAAAATTCTCCCTTCTCCACTAACAATGGCCAACAGTAGAAAATGATGATTGTGAAGGCCAGTACGGAAGATCTGTTTTATTATTTTATGTAATTAGCTATGAGGATTTACTTATGAAAAGCCTTAATTACTCTTTAGTATCAAAAGTTTTGATTTATTATAAGCCTTCTTGTTAAAATGGAGGTTTTGAATGGTACCCTATTTTATAGGAGTGATACTGGGGATTGAACTCAGGGCACTCAAACACTGAGCCACATTCCCAACCCTATTTGGTATTTTATTTAGAGACAATCTCACTAAGTTGCTTAGTGTCTCACTTTTGCTGAGGCTGACTTTGAACTCACCATCCTCCTGCCTCAGCCTCCTGAGCTGTTGGGATTGCAGTGTGCATCACTGTGCCTGGCTCGATTGGTGCTCTTACTAGGCAGCTGTGGGCCTGATTCAGCCTGAGACTCCTTGGGAAGTGGAGAGTGGAGGTAGTGGTATGGTATGGTGATGTCAGGTCAGGAATCAGGATGCTCACTCACAGTGGAAAAAAAAAAAATGGAAGGCTGTTTTGATAAATGTTTTGAAACAGGCATCCCTATTCTCCCAGGTTTAATCAAGTTGGCTGAGAATAGGTTTTTATTTCACCAAGTGAACTGTTCTACCATAATGGAAATTCAGCTATTAAAAAGTAATTTCTTAGGTGTGAGTTCCCCTGGGTCCACTTTTACAAAGGGTATTCTCTTGTGAGGTGTTGATAAAGGCAAGGAAATCAGAGCTTTCTGATGCCTACTGTGAACTAAGGTCTGTATGGAGATAAGCTTGCTAGATTCTTAAAATTCTTTTGCAAATAATGAAATAGATATTCACAGTGATTATAGGACCCGCCCCAGGCTCATGCAGTCGAGTACATGCGAGTCAGCACTTGAACCCTGGGATTGCTGGGTTGTTTCAACATACCACCCCGAGTCTCCAATACCTCCACATGACCAAGCTTGTGTACTCTTTCATCTTATGAAAATACTCAGCTAGATAAAGGCACTGGGTACTCTGGAAGAGCGGGATGAGAAGATGGGAAGCCACACATTCTATTCTTCTGCCTTCTCCCTCAGCAAAGTGGCAGCCTTAGAACCAAATTGCAATATGGCCCTGCCCTGTCCATCAATCCCTTGCCAGCTCTCGCTCCCCTCAGTGAGCCTGTCAAGCCTTTACCCGCAAGCTCCTTACCAGCAGCTTCTCAGGCCATCAGAAATGGATCTTTCCATGCTCTTCCATGAAGCACCACACCTCTGTTCCCCTCCACTTACATTCCTCCTCTTCTCAGTCTTAGAATGAGGAGTTTCTCACCTCACATTCATGGGTCATTCTTCCCTCTGTGCCCTTGACTCCTGCTGTGCAGATTATTTGCTCTCTTTCTGAGATTTCCAACTTTTCCTTCCAGTTGCTTCCTTCTGTTCTGCCTTTTCGCTCTTCTCAAGGCTCAGTCATCATACAAACAGGGCCCTTTGCCCCTGTGTCCCTTCTCCAGCTGCCTGCCCATCAGTCACTGTCCATGCACCTCTCACGCACTCTAGGGACTGCACGTTGGCTTGTGCCTGTGCCAGGTTTCCTTAGAGTTACTCTCAGCAAAATGCCCAGCAATTTCCCTTTGATAAATTTTACCTGTGCAAAATCCAGTGCATGCTTTTCAGTACTTAACCCACCAAGCATCATTTCTGCATTTAAATATGGATCCTTTTTCACAAAAGATTCTGTTCTCTATGTATGTCTTAGATCCTCTCCTTCCTGCATATCTACTCCCTCAGCCTTTCCTGAATTGCTGATGGTTTGCAGTGTTGCTCTGGACCTACCCTGTCCATGGCGACCTGCAGGTGGATCATTTCCTCTCAGGTCCCAGATTCACGGCCTGTGCAACACCTCATCTGGATGTCCTTCCGTCTCTCAGATGCAATTCAGCTAAACCAGAATGGAGCATCCTATACCCTGGACTTGTATCTTTGGATCAGCAACACAACCATCTCATGACCTGGACTTAGACTGAGAGTCAATCCAGTCTTTTCATCTTCTCCCCATGACCTGCCCTAGTTCAAGAATTAAATCCAAAATTTCTCTTTATGTTTATGTCTCAAATCCCACCCCCCTTCTCTCTTCCCTTGCCTCAGGAATTCTGACTCTTCTGCTTCAACTACTTTAGTTGTCTGTAAATTGATCTCCCTGCTTTCAGAGTCTCTCTTTAAATACACTCTTCCCTTATGTATCAGTGAGATTTGTTAAAATGAAAAGTCAGCCTTTCCACTCAATTAAATCATCTTCCTCTTTCATTCCTTTTCCCCCCAATTTTTTATTGAAAAGTGGAATGATGTCGAATCCATTGTTCTTGTCACTGGCCTACTTCACTTAGCATAGTGTCTTGAAGTCTCAATCATGTTGTGGCATGTGTTAGAATTTGCAATGTCCTTCCTTTTTATGGCTGAATAATACTCCATTGTGTGTATATACACATTTTGCTTGCCTATTCATCCACTGATGGATGCCTGGGCTACTTGCATGTTTTGTCTATCATGAGTAATTTTCCTATATTTGCAACACTCTGCTTTCAAATCATTTGCATATATACCCAGAAGCAGAATTGTTGGTAATCCTTGTTTTTTTTTTTTTAATTTTGCAAAGTATTATACTGGTTTGCCCAGCAGCTATACCATTTTACACTCAAACCAAGGGTGCACAAGATCCAGTTTCTCCACATTCCTGCCAACATGTTATTTTCTGTTTCATTTAACAGTAGCTATCTTAATGAGTGTGATGTATTTTATTCTTCCAGTACAAACTTCAAGTACTTTTTGATAGCATATAACAACGTATGCAGTCTATTATAAATGAATTGAAGCCTGCAGACTGATTAGAACAGGGCTTGGTACAAAGTAAGCGTTCGATGATGTCATTTTCCTGGAGGACCTAGTGGTGGATAATGAGCATCATGGTCTGGTACTGCTACCTACTGCAGCTGACCATTTCTGTCACTCTCTCTTGAACTGCCCTAAACGATTCAAGCTTTTCTCAAACATCATGTTAGTATTTTGGTTCTGTGGGGAAGGTTTCCTTCCTCCACGGTTTGGCACTTCCTGGGAATTCTGTACACGGTGCTGGACTGTTTAGTTCAGCCTGTCCGCCCTGCACACGCTGAGTTTCAGGGCTGAGATGGCCTTGTTTCGAGATGCAGTCCAGGTCCCCACACAGTGCTGTACACAGTTTAGGTGCACCGCAGACTCAGGTCAAGGACTGAGTGGAAGGCTGGACAGGTCAGGGAGAGGGCCCAGGCAGGACAGCCACACGGCTCTGCTATGAGGCAGGATTTTCCGCGGGATTCTCGTCGGCTGTGCCAAGCCCTGACTTCGAGTGTGGACCTCAGTCACTTTCAGTCCTGTGACCTTGCTATTTGCTTCAAGGACATTTTTTATTAAAACCCACATTATGCAAGCTTCCTTCTTTGGTGTGGGTTTTCCATTTATTAGGAATGAAATACCATCAGCACCGTACGTTCAAAACTATCTGTAGCACAAACATCTGGAAGGAAATAAGAATTAGACAAATTAAGAGCTGGTTGTGGTGGACGGAGGGAGTATCTTAAGGAGTGAGGTGCTCCCTTCCAATCCACAGATGGCCTGAAACTTACTTCCTCATAATTTTGCCGAGGATTGGCCTTGACACTGCCCATGTCTTAAATTATCCTCCAATTGAAGGGCGATAGCAAATCTCTAGGCATGATTAAGAACCTTTTAAAGGAGCAAAGTTCAGCGGGAACAAGAGTGGACCACACACAACCATAAACAGTTATGGTCCTCCGGTTTTTTTACTCAAGATTGCTAATCAGCTCCTTGACCGAGGATGGAAGGTGTGATGTTTGTGCGCATGCTAATCAAACTGGGCCGAACGTTAGGCTCACACAGGAGTTATCCTTCTGCAGAGTAAACAGGGGCCGGTGTTGGTTATCGCTCCAACTACAAAGAGTTTTAAGCCAAGTGCTATCGATCCAGGTGAGAGAGATAAAGCCTGGAGGACCTGGCGAGCATGTTCTTGGACAGGGGCGACTTCTGCCCTCCTATTGCATGTTTCACGGCATCATGCAGTGGCTGCAGGGCCACAGCTGTTGCTGACGTTGCCAGTAATGACAGCCTGGGAAGGCTGGGCAGGAGGAGCCGGCAGTGTTGGCACTGGGTAAGGAGCCAGATGGGTCCACTTCTTGCTTTAAAGTCAAGTCTGCCTCTATTTGAAACAACTATGGCCATATCAGCTTCTTTTGGTGAATATGTGGTACAGCTTTGCCTGGCTTTTTATTCCCAACTTCCAATATCTTTTAAAGTATGTTTCTAATGGCACATCATTGGATGGTGTGATGTCTTCCTCTCCTGCCACGACGCCATCTGCCTTGACGACTTCCCCAGAGCTGAGCAAAGCTGGTGCTAAGCCTGTGTACTGCCAGTGCTTTAACTAAGTAAGATTTTTTTCTTCATAAAGTTGCCTGCCTCAGGTATTTCCCTATAGTCACAGAACATGGACAAATCCACCTATTATTAAATAGTATTAACCATGTTAGCTAGGATCCCAGGCATCACCAATTTTGAGTCACATATCACTGAGGAATGGTATAATTTTAAATGAGTTACTTAACCTCTTTGTGGCTCCACCACCTCATTGTGAGATCCTGAATTAGCGATAATCTCCCATTAATGCTCACTCTCTAATTTTTTACAGGCTAAGACTTGGTTGATGTGCCATGTGAGATTGGAGGATCACTGATTTCAAATGCTGGTTTATAAAACAGTGTCACTCATGAACCAAGACCCATGTCCTGGGCTTCAAGCTGAGCTAAAATCCCAGATGAATTTGCACCTTAAATGAGCAAATGATTTCCAGGGCATTGTTTTCATTCCTGTCACATGAAAATAGATTTCTGGCAATGGTGTGCCAGAACAAAGTTGCATATTCTTATTTGACTCAAAGTAGCAGTGTTGAATAGATGGCCAACTTTAAACAAGTCTTAAAAATCCAAAGTCTTTAATATTATTATCTATTCATGCATGTTGAAACTTTCCTGCATTTTTGCGTATTAGTGGATTTTTTCAAGTGCCCCTTCTTGGAAAAGTACTCTTATCCATAGTAGTTGAGGGTGTTTTATTTTAAATGATATTTTTTTAGCTAAAATAAGATCCTGGAAACTTATTATAGTCTCTTATTTAAAAATAAACAAAGCTTTTTCACTCATTCATAAAATCTGAAAGTCTGAGAAGCATTCACTTGGATATAACATCTCCCAAACTTTATCTCTGCTCAACTTCAGATACGTTGTCACCCTTTCGAGGTATCTGTGCATCACAGATTTTAATTTTTATTTGTACTTTATTGCATTTTATGGAAGAAATTATATGAGAGTGGCATTCAGAGATTTGGGAATTCTCAAAAAAATCACAACAGTGTGAGTATATCACATTATTGACATTGTATATCCCTTTACCACAAATGGGAGCAACTGGGGCACAGAGGATGTAAATGACTTGCTTGAAATCTCATAACCAGTCTTGGGTTCTGAAATAAAATACCAATTCAGTGTTTTCCAGGCAGGCGTGTGGTCTTCTGTCTGGGGGTACATCTCTTCCCTTTCCAACACACACCTGTGCCCCAGGAGCCATCCACAGAGCTTCCCTGTTCCTACTGACTCTTGAATTCACATGACACCCCTGCTTGTCTCCAGGTCTGGAGGAGTCCCATACCATCTGCCTCCATGGAGGCCGCCCGTCAGGTCCAGACTCCAGGACCTGATTCTCATGCTTGGCTCCAGGAGAGGCACAGAGGATGTTTTGTCTCGCTAACTCTGCACCTCAACGGCCTTCTATTTTCTTTTCTGTCATCAGCACAGACTGTTCATCCATTGAGCTTACTTTGTGGTTTTCTCCTGTGGAACTTGAAGCCACAGTAATAAAGTCAGTCTTTATTAGGGTGGCTTGACTGTGACTCTTTCAATGAAGCTCAGACGTGCAGGGCTGTCTCTTCCTATTCCACAGTTTTTAAAATTTTAAAATTAGTTGTACAAGGCAATAGGTTGCATTTATAATTTTGATAAATCATACATAAATGGAGTGTAATCTCTCATTTTTCTGATTGTACATATTGTAGGATCACATTGGTCATGCAATCCTCTATGTACATGAGGTAATAATGTCTGTTTCACTCTACTATCCTTCCTACCCCCATACCCCTTCCCCTCCCTTCACTCCCCTCTACCTAATATAAAGTAACTCTATTCTTCCCTAGCCTCCTCCCCATTGTGAATCAAAATCTGTGTATCAGAAAAAACATTTGGACTTTGGTTTTTAGGGATTGGCTTATTTCACTTAGCATGATATTCTCCAATTCGATCAATTTACCTGCAAATGCCATGATTTCATTCTTCATTAAAACTAAAATTCCATCATATATATATGTATATACATACATATATATACACACAACATATATATACACACATATATATATATACACATATATATAGATAGGTAGATATATCACACTTTCTTTATCCATTCATCTGTTGAAGGGCACCTAGGTGGCCATTGTTTAGCTATTGTGAATTGAGCTGCGATAAACATGACGTGGCTGCATCACTGTAGTGTACATCCTTTGGGTATAAACTGAGGACTGGGAAAGCTGGGTCAAATGGTGGTTCCATTCCAAGTTTTCCAAGGAATCTCCATACTGCTTTCCAGAGTTTTTGCCCCAATTTGCAGTCCCACCAGCAATGTATGAGTGTACCTTTTCCCCACATCCTCACCAGGACTTATCATTGCTTGTATTCTTGATAATTGCCATTCTGACTGGAATGAGATGAAATCTTAGAGTAGTTTTGATTTGTATTTTTCAAATTGCTAGAGATGTTGAACATTTTTTTCCTATATTTGTTGATTGATCGTGTATCTTCTTCTGTGAAGTGTCTGTTCAGTTCCTTAGCCCATTTATTGATTGGGTTATTTGTTTTTTTGGTGTAAAGTTTTTTGAGTTCTTTATATATCCTAGAAATTAAGGCTTTATCTGAGGTACCTGTGGTAAAGATTTTCTCCCACTCTGTAGGCTCTCCCTTCACATTATTGTCTCTTTTGCTGAGAAAAAGCTTTTTAGTTTGAATCCATGCCATTTTTTGATTCTTGATTTAACTTCTTGTGCTTTAGAGATCTTTTTAAGGAAGTCAGATCCTAGGCCAACATGGGGAAGACTTGGGCCTACTTTTTCTTCTAGTAGTATCAGGTCAGGGACTCTGTTCTGTCACTTAAGTCTTTAATCCACTTTGAGTTGAGTTTCGTGCAGGGTGAGAGATAAAGGTTTAATTTCATTTTGCTACATGTGGCTTTTCATTTTTTCCAGCACCATTTGTTGAATAGGCTATATTTAATTTCTTTCCTCGTCTAATTGCTCTGGCTAGAGTTTAAAGGATGATGTTGAATAGAAGTGGTGAAAGAGGGCATCCTTGTCTTGTTGTGATTTTTAGAAGAAATGCTTTCAATTTTTCTCCATTTAGAATTATGTTGTCCTTGGGTTTAGCATATATGACTTTTACGATGTTGAAGTATGTCTCTACTATCCCTAGTTTTTCTAGTGTTTTGAACATGGAGATGTGCTGTAATTTGCCAAATGCTTTTTCTGTATCTATTGAGATGATCATATGATTTTTGTTTTCAAGTCTATTGATATGATGAATTACATTTATTGATTTTCGTACATTGAACCAATCTTGCATCCCCGGGATGAACCCCACTTGATCACGGTGCGCTATCTTTTTAATATGTTTTTGTATGTGAGTTGCAAGAATTTTATTGAGAATCTTTGCATTTATGATAATCAAGGATATTGGTCTGAAGTTTTCTTTCCTTGATGTGTCTCTGTCTGGTTTTGGTATCAGGGTGATAATAGCCTCATAGAATGATTTTGGAAGGGTTCCCTCCTTTTCTATGTCATGGAATAATTTGAGGAGTATTGGTGTTAATTCGTTTTTTGAAGGTCCTGAGAACTTGAGTGAGAATCCTTCTGGTCCTGGGCTTTTCTTAATTGGTAGGCTTTTGATGCCATTTTCTATTTCATTACTTGAAATTGTTCTGTTTAAATCATGTATGATCTCCTGATTCAGTTTAGGTAGGTCATATGTCTCTAGAAATTTGTCAATGTCTTTAATATTTTCTATTTTATTCGAGTATAAATTTTCAAAATAGTTTGCAATTGTCTTCTCTATTTCAGTTGTGTCCATTTAGATATTTCCTTTTTCATCATGTGTTTTAGTAATTTGGGTTTTCTTTCTTTTTCTCTTCATTAGTGTGGCTAAGGGGTTTATCAATTTAATTGATTTTTTTTCAAGGAGCCAACTATTTTGTCAATTTTTTCAATTGTTTCTTTTGTTTCAATTTCATTGATTTCAGCTCTGATTTTAATTATTTCCTGTCTTCTACTGTTTTTGATGTTTTTGTTTTTCTTCTTTTTCCAGGGCCTTGAGATAAAATGTTAAGTCATTTATTTGTTGACTTTTATTCTTTTAATAAAGAAGCTCAATGCAATGAGCTTTCATCTTAGTACAGCCTTCATAGTGTCCCAGAGATTTTGGTATGTTATATCAGTATTCTCATTTACCTCTAAGTATTTTTCAGTATTCTCATTTATCTCTAAGTATTTTTTCATTTCATCCTTGATTTTTTCTACCATCCATTCATCATTCAACCATGAATTATTTAGTCTCCATGTGTTACAGTAGTTTCTATTTTTTATTTTATCATTAATTTCTTGTTTCAATCCATTATGATTTGATAAAATGCAAGGTATCATCTCCATTTTTTTTTTTTGTATTTGCTAAGAGTTGCTTTGTGGCATAAGATATGGTCTATTTTAGAGAAGGATCCATGTACTACTGAGAAAAAGTGTATTCACTTGTTGATGGATGAAATATTTATGTCTCTAAAACCTAAATTGTTGATTGAATTATTTAGTTCTAGAGTTTTTTAATTTAGTTTTGTTTAGAAGATCTGTTCAGTAGTGAGAGAGGTGGGTTAAAATCACCCAGTATTATTGTATTTTGGTCTATTTGATTCTGGTAATTGAGACAGATTTGTTTGATGTACATAGGATGCTCCATTGTTTGGGCATAAATATTTATAATAATTATGTCTTGCTAATGTACAATTCCCTTCAGTAGAATGAAATGTCCTACTTTGTCCCTTATAATTAACTTTGTCTTGAAGTCCACTTTATCTGATATGGGAATGGAAAACCCTACTTGTAACTGCAATCCATATGAATGATATTTTTTTTTCCCATCCTTTTACCTTCAGTCTTTGGACATCTTTGCCTTTGAGGTGAGCCTCTTGGAGACAGCATATTGTTGGGTCTTGTTTTTTAATCCAATCTACAGGTCTATGTCTTTTGATCGATGAGTTTAGGTCTTTAATATTCAAGGTTATTATTGAGATATGATTTCTATTCCTGGTCATTTGGTTTATTTCTGGCTTTTAATTTGATTTAGTTTCTACTTTGACTATTCCCTTAGTGTAGTTCCTCCCTTTGCTGGTTTTCACTTTCTTTTTTTTTTCATTTCATCCTCATGGAATATTCTGTTGAGAATGTTCAATAGTGTAGGTTTCCTAATTGTGAATTCTTTTAACTTTTGTTTATCATGGAAGATTTTTATTTCATCTTCAATCTGAAACTTAATTTTGCTGAACATAAAATTCTTAGTTGGCCTCCACTTCTTTCCGAGCTGGAAATGTGTTGTTCCATGACCTCCTAGCTTTGAGGGTCTGGGTTGAGAAATCATTTGAGATCCCAATTGGTTTTCCTCTATATGTAATTTGATTTTTTTCTCTCTCATGGCCTTTAAGATTTTATCCTTATTGTGTATTTTAATCATTTTCACTCTAATGTGTCTTGGTGTGAGTCTTCTGTTATTTTGTACATTTGGGGTCCTATAAACCTCCTGTATTGATTTTCCATTTTATTCTTAAGGCTTGGGAAATTTTCTGATATTATGTCATTGAAAAGATTGTGCACTCCTTTTATTTGTATCTCTGCTCCTTCATCTATCCTGATAACTCTTAAATTTGGTCTTTTCATGTCATCCCATAATTCTTGCAAGTTCTGTTCATGGATTCTTGCCATTTTCTGTGCATGGTCAACTTTATTTTCAATATTAAATATTTTGTCTTCATTGCTTGAGGTTCTCTCTTCCAAATGGTCTAGTCTGTTGGTGATGTTTTCCATTGAATTTATAATTTGATTTTTTCCTTCATTTCCAGGATTTCTGCTAATTTTTTCACAATCTCTCTTTATTGAAATTATCTTTCACTTCCTGCATTTTCTCTTTAATTTCACTCTTTATACCATCCTTTGATTCACAGATCAGTTTAACTATGTATATTCTAAACTCCTCCTCAGACATTTCTTCTATTGTGTTTTCAGTGGATTCTCTTATTGGGGCATATTAGTCTGCTTGGGGCTCTTTGTTCCCTTGTTTTTTCATGTTGCTTATGTGTTTTCCCATCTAGTTGTATGGATTGAGGTAGTATAGACTCTACCCTGTAGACCTATGTTGTTCCTGAAGATTTCCAGTATCCCACCTTTAAGATGGAGACCAATGTCAACAGCACCCAGTTTAAGCAATATATAGCCTTAAATCTACTAGCTCCCTCCAAGGCGTCTATTGCTTTTTCACTGTAAGCAGAAATTATGAATTAAATCACTATCTCCAATATAAACAGAAAATTTGCTAAAAGGGTTTATAATCTCAAATAGTGGACAAAGAGAGAACAGAAATAGCGTAGGATTTGGTGTTCATGAGGGTGAAAGAAAGAAGTTAGAAGTAAAAATCCACAGGAAGAGTGGAAGAGGAACCAATAGAGGTCAGCTGTTAGGTGAAGAAAAGGTAGAAAGGGAATCCAAGAAAGCAGGAAGTGAGAGGAAGAATATACGTAAAGAGAAAAGAATATTTAAAATATAAGAATATAATATACAGCAGAATTGCAAAACACTATGCATATATCACTGTCCTCAACAAACTAATGTATGAAAAAATACCTTGCTCCAAATATGATGGAGAGAGATGTTAGAGAAGAAAAAACTAAAAATAAAATAAATGTTGCTGGAAAATTGAACAACTCTCTCTGTAGGTGTTTAGAAGTTTCTCAGCCCTATCAGTGAATTCTCACAGGATTGCCTGGCCCAGACTGACCCTGGCAGACCCAGTCACTATCCCACCAATCTGGGCCTCAAATGTCCTGGGTTTGGCCACATTGCTGTTCCAAGATCTCAATGCCACTGGAATTTGGAGAGAGACCACCAGGGATGAGCAATCCTGAGAGACACCAACTAGATTGTGTTAATCATCACTCCCAGGAGGAAGACCCCAGGTGTAGCCAAACCTGCAGGCACCTCAACATTGAACCTCCAGGTCTTGGATGGTGTCCCCAGACAGAGGCAGATGCCCCCCAAGATGGTGGTGGCAGCAAACTCACTGGTGCCCCAACCTCCCAGGCTCTCAAGGGAATGCGGAACATGTGCAAACAAACCTGGAGTCTCCCTGGCAGTGGACCTCTGAGCGGTGGTGGAAGTGGTAGCGGAAGTGGCAGTGGCAGGAATTGGTGGCAGCAGGCAGGTGGTCAGCAGCAGCAGTGGCACCAATGGCAGTGGTGGTGGCATTGGCAGCTGTGATTGCAGCTGCAGGAATACCCAGAGAGAAGACCTCCAGGTGACACTGTGGTGCTAGAGGCAGCCACAGCAGTAGCAGTGTAGATGGCAGCCATGCCTGGAGAAAAGACCTCTGGGCATTCACGGCAGTGGCCTTGAGGGCAGCTGCTCCATGAAAGAAGAACTTGGGTCAATGGCAGTGGCCTCTGCAGCAGTGGTGTCTCTCCATATTTTGGTTGGTGCATTATAGTTGTACGTACTGATGGGATTTGCTGTTCCATTTGTACATGTATACGGTATGACAGTATAATTTGGGCTAATATCACTCCCCAGCACGTTCTCTCTCCCTTCCCACCTCCCACTCCTGGTCCTTTTCCTCTAAGGATCTCTAATTTTCATGAGATCCTACCCCATCTTCCTTTTCCTTTCTCCTCTCTAGCTTCCACACAATCATATCATCCTTAACCTTCTAAGTTTGACTTATTTTGCTTAACATAATGGTCTCTAGTTCTAACCATTTTCCTGCAAATGCCATAATTTCATTTTTCTTTATGGCTGAATAAAACTCCAATGTGTCTATACACCACATTTTCTTTGTCCATTCATCTGTTGATGGACACTTAGGCTGAGTCCATAGTTTGGCTATTGTGAATTGTGCAGTGTAAACAGAGGTATGAGTGTATCACTATAGTATGATGACTTTAATTCTTCAGAGTAAATACAAAGAAGTGGTATAGCTGGCTCACATCCTAGGCTTTTGAGGAGGCTCCACACTGATCTCTATAGTGGTCTTACTAATTTACAGTCCCACCCACAGACCCACTGTCTCCCGAGGTTGACAGCTTGATTTTTCTGGAAGGACTCTCTGGCTTGCATATGTCTCCACTTTGTGTGGGCCTCACATGATGACACAGTTCTTATCACTGGAAGTCTACTACCACCCAAAGTTCTAGAAGGTTCAGTTCTCATCACTGCATGTATTTAGAGCATTGTTGATTTTCAAAAAAGAATGTCAACATTTATTTGGTTCCGTTTCTTGTCCTTGAAGCTGTAAGTTATAATTAACCCTGCTCGGTAATGCTGCAACTGAGGTTGACCAAGACAAAGTTTCTCCCCAAGAGCCAAAAAAGTGGTAGGAAAAAAGGGAGTGAGCCTCCCTGATATTTAAATATCTTCAGCAATGAACTGTATTCCCAGACAAAATCTTATGTGGAAACACAATTAAGCCCATTAAAGCAATTGGGGTGATGGTATTGCAGAAGTTTTAATTTATTACATTTATTTTACTTTGATAAGTGAGAAAATCCTGAGGCTATTTTAATGAAGTAAATATGCAGAGTTGAAGACCCTTGATGATAATTATTTCATATCCAAGTCAGTGTTCACGTTACTTTTGGTCATTCTTTCTTTTTCATTTTACTGTTAGGAAAGGACTGGTCTTGCAATCTTTGTACATTCTTTGGCTAAATAGACTAAGAGTTTCAAAGGACATTAGGTCTTTTCTCTTCTAAGCTGAATCACTAACAACATCTATCTACTGTCCATAATCCTTATAAATGCAACAGTCGGAGGAGCCAAAACCTTCAAGTGCTAAAATAAAGATGATATTATGGTGTTCCAAGTAATGCATTCCATTTTCACTGGACCATTTACCCCACAGTGATGAAAATCTGCCCTGAGCTCATCTAGTCCTTCCTGGGTTTTGAGGAAGTATATCTGTGCAAAGGTGATATACTCATTTGTGTAATATTTATACAAGTAGATATGTACAGTCTTGAATTCCAGGATGAACAAATGCCAACTAAAAACCGTTCTCACTAATAACATACATCCATTAATTTTAATCACATGCATAGCGATGGGGAGAGATGACTTGTTGGAGGTTCTACCCAAAACTTAGCACAAGATTATGCATCATAATAAATCACCAATAACATATTTGAGTTTGCATGTTGTTATAATTTTAAAAAATGGTATTTGTATGTGTGTTTATACTTGTATAGATATGTACACCCTTGGATATTTGAGTACATTAGATATGGATATTTGAGTCAATATTGTAAAACTTCTGAAACATCTCCAAGGAACTCTTTCCTGTGGTCTATACCTCTCTCTCTCTCTCTCTCTCTCTCTCTCTCTTCCACTGGTTCTTCTGAGCTTCTCCATCTTCATCTTCTTTAATGGTCTTAGCATAACAGGACTTGGCATGAGTTGTTTTCTTTATTTTCAGTTCTTCTCTTAAATGTCTTGCCCTCAGTGGGAGAACCGTTCCCACCCAAGCTTCCCACCCAAGAGTCACTCTTTCTTTTTCTTTCTTTACTTATTTTCTTTCTTTCTTTTTTTTTTTTTTTTTGGTACCAGGAATTGAACTTAGGACACTTGATCACTGAGTCATGTCCCCAGTCCTAATTTGTATTTTACTTAGAGACGGGGTCTCACTGGATTGCTTAGCACCTCACTGTTGCTGAGGCTGGCTTTGAACTAGCGATCCTCCTGCCTCAGCCTCCCAAACTGCTGGGATTACAGGCGTGGGCCATTGTGCCCAGGAAGAGCTGCTCTTTCCACTGTAACTGCTCCTCCTTCGACCACCACCTATCACCTCGCCTTATCGTTTTCTGAGATTCATCCCACACCTTTACTCTTATTTATTTCCAGCCTTCTCCCACTTCTAAAACACATTTTGAGGACATTTTTACCCTATACATCAATTCATCTGGAAAATCCTTATACACACCTGTTGTTCTGGGTAATTATTATTATTGTCCCTGAAATTCTCAAGAGTGTTTCTTTTGAACAGTAAGTATTATGGTCATGCTGGTTTTATAAAGCCTTGTTTCTCCATCCCAACATAACAAGTGATATATGATAAGTGCTTAACAATTTTTTGTTGAAGTCAGTGCAACATGGATGAACTCCATGATGGTTTGAGAAGCAGGTTAGCAGTCGCTTGCATTCACAGAGTGTGTCCTGGATTGGAAATCATGAACACTCGGTTTCAGTCCCAGATCCAATCATGTAATGGGTCTAATACCCCTAAATGAAGTAAGGCAGGTGGAACTTTAGCAGGCAATATCCCCAGGCAGTTATCATTAGCGTTCATTCCATCACATCAGACAGATGATAACCGAATTTCAGACAAAATGATTCCATCTCTAGAGATTTGCCGAGAAGTTCAAAGCTAATTAATGGTCCAAAGCGTTCATTGACAGGGGCAGACTTTGGTTTTTGATGAGGAAGAACTGTCTGAGCCAGGGAACCCTCCCAGAGCAGTGAGCATCCATTGGTGGGACTGCTCCATCAGCTCCCCGAGGAAGTGGATTCCCATGAGAGAATGTGGGTTGTGTGTTGTCCCCCAGTCCATCAGTTAACTCTTGTGACACCAAGATCAAGACTTCTCATATATAAAGATTTTAATCCCTCCTATCAAATTCTCTCATTTTCTCTCAAATTTATTGTTAATTATGCAAAGTTGATAAATTATTTTATTGTGAAGTATCAGAGGCAAAACTATGTGTTGGCGCATATGTAAGAATACAGCCCAGCATAACATGATTGCCCTGGATGGTTGGTTGGCTATCAGACCTGGGCATTACGACATCGAAGAACCGTGTGAGGAGTTGAATCCTTCGAAAGCCCTTTCAGACAAAGACAAGTCTGTTCCTGACTCGTGGTGTCTCAACTTCAGATTTTGCAGAATGGGTATAATAATAGCTGATTTACTTCCTTTCTGAGATCAAAAGGGGTTCCCACGTGTGAATGTTGCTATGCTAATGCGAGAGCCTTGAAGTACTGCATAAAGTCCAGGTGAGGCTCTTACCTGTCCCGAAGGAAGCTCTGTGAGAAGCATTCAGGAGTGAGGGATCTCCCTTCTCCAGGGTGTTAACATTGGAGACAACAGCACACAGGCACCTAGGAGCCTTGACATTGAGGGCGTGTGAGTGAGCACAGGTGTGGTAGATGAGAGGAAAGGTAAAGCAGAAAGGGAAGTGGCGTATGTTAGCTCCTACCGTGTGCCAGGTTGCCCTGCATAGGCGATCTCATTTACCTGTCCTGCGTGCCAAGCCAGTGAGAGGGGTGTTACTGTCCTTGTACAACAGACCAGGAAGCCAGGGCTGCAGGGCTTCAGTGACTTGCCCCAGGTGGAGCCGGTGATGGGCTCACAGGTCTGCTGTAGCCCCCAGGATGCAGGGAGGAAATTAGAAATTGGAAGCATGTGGAACATGGCACCACGAGGGTTTGCCTTATGTATTACTAGGGAGCTGGAGGAATGATCTTCCTGCCTTCAGTTTAAGAGTCTGACCACCTCCACACCTGCTTCCCTTCTGTGCTACTCTGACATCCTGGCTTAGTCATCCCCACCTCCAAGCCTCCACTCGCGTTCAGACTCACTCCCATGGATAACCAGGGAAGCACGGATCGTGTCTGTGTCCTAGTCTCATACAGCCTTTGAAAGAATTGTTTATTGTTTAGCAAAAAAAATAACCTTGAACCCAGTCCCTGGCAGCATTCTCAGCAATCTTGGGACCGAGAGTCATCACTCGTGTTTTTTCTTAGGAACAGGTATGAGTGGCCGCACCAAATCCTGTTTCCATCTAGGTCCTCCTCATGCTCAGGGGACCCTGCCGGTCAGCTCTCTCCTGGAGATTTATGACAGGATGGATCAAGTCTGCCTATGACCCTCTTTCTCATCACAAAAGGACAGAATGGGGACTTTCACTTCTTTAAAGTTCATTCCAAACTATTGGAATTCAGGACATGTTAGTAGATAAAGTGTTTGGAGATCTATTTCCCAAAAAGAATTGAGCCTGAGTCAAATAAAAATGTGTACCGCTCTCTAAATATGGTCTCTCTTGCTGGCAAAGGGGATGGAACTGCTGACTAACTAGTTCTTTTATCATCAAGGTCTATATTATTCTCTCACGATGACCTCGAAGTCGCCCTGGCATTGATGATCTTATTCTTACAGGCTCCCTGCCCAGAGACACAGGAGGATGAACCTTTCCCTGAAATGAATAATCCCGATGACTTCAAGAGCCTCACTCCTTCCTAAAACAATCTGTACTTGTCACTGTTCTTAATAATGGCACCTCTTAAGTGCACCCATGTTTATTTATTCTCCGTCACTGGAGAGCCTCACACACAGCTTGTTTCTTCCCATGTCATCTCCAGGAATAGGGGAAGAAATGATTTCCTTGGTGTTTCTGGAATTGGTCCTGGTGGACTCGGGGAGAGCCACTGCGTTTCAAGATGAGGTAGACGGGACTCAAGAGCAGCCTTGAATTTCCAGCTGTGTGTCCTTGGCCATGTTTTTGAATCTTTCAGGATTTCAGTGGCCTCCTCTCTAGAACATAAGTCACTATTGCCCCTCTCTGGGAGGAGGTAGAAGTGTCATGCTGCCTGTCCCTGAGAGTTCCGTGGCCCTGCTCCTTCACAGGTACGTGGGTAGATGAGTGAGTGGTGGCACGTTTCCCCGTATTATCAGCCTCCTCTGTGATGAGGACAAAAATTTTATTTATGTGTTATTTATCTAAATCAAATCTATTTATTTATAATGTATTTAATTCTTAAATAAAATGCATATTCATTATACTATAGCACACCGTCATTTTTAACAATATTTAAATTGCACACAAATATATATGGTGAAAATTAAGTCCTTCATTTACCCCTGACACCTACATCCTGCTCCTTAGAACTATTCTAGCAGAAAACAGTTTTGTGTAGAGTTTTAAAGAAAATTGAAATGTATTCATGTTTACAAAGAGGCATCTAATCTTTTCAGATAAATAGTATCATTTAGTATAGCTGTTCAAATTTTTACCTTGTTCATCTACTGGGGTTACTTATTTCCTCTGTTAGTATAAATTTACTTTGTTCTTTTTAATAGGTACATAATACTCCATCATATAAGTGATTTTTACTGAATAGCATATACTTTATTTTTTTAATAAAAATTAGTAATGTTTAATGTTTATTTTTGAGGAAAGTGTGTTGGTTGAAGGAACAAGTTCTGTCTCAAATTCTGGATCTATTGCTAAGGTAATGAACTTGAACTTACTAAGCCTTAATCTTCTATTTGTACAATCAGGGACAATGGAGTTGCCTCGAAGAATTTTAAGGATTACATTATGTAATCATAAAGACAGTTGCAATAGATTAAATTTCTGTGTCCCTCTGAAATTCATATTCTGGATTCTTATCCCCACGTTGATGTTATTTTCAGGTAGGGCATTTGGGAGGTGATAAGGTCATGAGAGTAGATCCCTCAGGAATGGAATTAGTGCCCTTGGAAGAGGCCCAGAGAGCTCCCTTGCTGGTTCTGCCACATGAGGACACAGGGATAAGACAGCTGTCTGTGAAGAAGAAAGCGGGCACTCTCCAGACACCCAGCCTATGCTCTGTGTGTTCGTCAGCTTTTCATTGCTGTGAGAAAAATAACTGACCAAGACAACTTAAGGGAAGAAAAGGTTATTTTGATGTATGGTTTCAGAGGTTTTAGTCCATGGTAGTTTGATTCCATTTCTCTGGGTCCAAGGTGAGGCAGAACATCATGGTGGAAGGGTATGGAGGAGGAAAGCATGGCAGCCAGGAAAAAAGAGAGAGAGAGAGAAAGAGAGAGAGAGAGAGAAAGAGAAAGCCAGGGAGAAGATGCAGTCCCAGGGCACACCCCCATTGATCTGCTTCTTCTAGCCACACCCACCTTCCTATACTTACCACCCAGTCATCCCTTTAAATATTGATCCATTGACTTGAGTAATCCCCTGATAAGATCACAGCTGTCATATTCTAATCCTTTCCCCTCTGAACATCCCTGCATTGCTAACACATGAGCTTTTGTGGGAAGACCTCATATCCAAACCATAACCGTATTCTTCTCTAGTATAACCTGAATGGACTGATCTAAGGGTCTAACATATACCCAGCTTACAGTAAGTTTCTAATAAATGCCAACAGCAATAAGGTTCACTGCTTCTCCTTGAAGGACAGTACTTCCTAACTGATGAACCCCAGCAGTAATGACTTCTGTGGGACCTGTGGTTGCCACTGTCATTGATTTGGGTGGCCAGTGTGAGCAGGCTGGCAGGTGAATCACAGGAGTAGACCCCTCTGAGGAGATCTGCAAACGCACTTTTTGAGATTATATATCACAATGTAGTTTTCACTGGGTGCAACCGTTTTACTCTCCTGCTAACAGGTGAGATCCTGAAGGCTCAGCAGGGAAGGATGCTTTTCAAGTGTCTAACACCTGTCAGAGAATGAGAAGTATCACGTCAGTGCTGTGGCCTTAATGCTGGCCGTGGTAGACCAAGGAGAAATATTACTAGGAAAAGATAAAATTTCTTGCAAACTTATTCTTCCATTGGGAGTTTACCTGGATTAACTGATTTAATACCCACCCTCTGAGGTAGCCAATACAATATTTGTGCATTATCTAACTTTTATGTGTCGATTTTTGTATGTGTAAAGTGAGGATAATTGCAGAATAGAACTGTCTTGGAGCATGGGATTTTGATGGGAAATACAAGCAAAGTGCTTAAGTAGGCTGAGCCCTCAGGCTGACTCAGCAAGGATTAGAGACCCCTGCAAGGAGCTGCCCTTGAATGTGGTGTGAACTGGGCAATCTGAATTCAGAGGCCCTGCTCCTTACCTCTGAGCCTCACCTCTTCTCTAGGCCTTTAGAATATGTGGTTTAAATGAAATGCAGACGAGCCCTCCTTTGCAGAGAAAAGAAAATGGATTTAGGAAAGAAGAATAACCCGTCTGTGTGGAACCTGGGAATCCTCTCAAGTGCTCTGATTCAGTGTCCTCCACCTGGAAATGCAGTGCAGTTCTTGAGTGCTCATTTGGGGGCTTTTCTGGACCCTCCCCTTGAACGCAGGCCAGTGGGAGGCTGAGAGCATAAGGACAAGGAGTCTAAGTTCCAGCCCCCAACTTCTGTGACACTAAACCATCCATTTCCTGCTGTGCCTCAGTTTCCTCATCTGTAAAATCAGGACAGGTTCTTTACAGTCTCCAAACTGCCTACCAGGGTTCCCAGCTTTGTGTCAGTAGTCAGCCAGCTTCTCACCTCTTATTAGTCAAAGTCAAAAACCTCCAAACCCCGGCTTCTCCCATAGCTCATTGGCCAGTTATCTTGAGTAGCTAATAAGCTGGTTTATGTGTTCAGATGAATCTGAAGACAGAGCCACAGGGTTTACCTGGCATTCCTTCTCCTCACAGGCCTCAGGTTGGAAGTGTCTGAAAAGCACGTCCTGAGTGTCTGATGCCTGAGTCGGGACCTTAGGAAGAGGCCAAGCCATGTGCAATGAGCTGTCTCTGGCAGCCTGTCCCAGTGAGATCAACCTCATTTTTGGTACTATGATGCATCCATCTCTAAATGGTTCACACCTGTTGTTACTATAAGAGTGGGTAAGGCTTGGATACTTTGACAACCAAACAAGAATGGTTGCTGAGAGACAGAACAAAGATGTAGTATTCACGGACACTTGTGTCAATATTGCAGAATGCTCAGCAGCACATCAGCTCAAACAGCCTACAGGCAATTAGGGAAACAATTGAATGAAATAAAGACTTCAAAATGCATCTAAATAGAAAGTCCCAGATTCCTCCCGTAGGAGGAGGCTGTAATAACGATCAGGCACTTCAACTGCCATGGGTCATGCCTGAATCCCTCTACCATCTCCCAGCAAAGGATGTGTCAAGCTCCTGTTGCAAATTCCCTCTGGAGTGGGAGCCTTGCTTCCTCATGAGAACCTTCAAAAGTCTAGACAATTCTGTCTGCGGAGTGTGTGTTCTTATAATGATCTGAACAGCCTTTATCCCCTCCGTACAAAATCCCCAGTGACACGCCTCCCTACATCCCTTCATTCTTTCACATGTGAGCTCTCAATTCTCCCTTACTGTCTTCTTTACTCTAACACATCCCCCACCCCAATCTAAACATATTTTCCCAACATTTTTCATGTGAAAAAGTTCCAAATCCTATCCTCGTTAAGACAGAGACCATTGTCAGTTAGGAAAAGTACATCCTGTATCCAGTACTCATACTGTAATTCAATCAGTCATTAAACAAAACATCTGAGTTGATTGCTGTAATCTAGCCATTATTCAGGATGGGATAAGCTCATCTCTTTCTGCAAATTGTCCCAACTTTGTCAACTTTTATGCACTTTTGTGTGGGAGCTTGGGTGAGTCGTTTAAACTTTGTGAATGTCAGTTTTCTCATCTCTGAAATGGGGATCAATTGAGCAACCCCTCAGGGTTATTATAAAAAAAAATCAGCAATAACGTACACTCATATGGTAAAGCACCCTATCAACATTGAGCCAAGTAAAGGAGAAAGGAAGATCACAAACTGTCCTATTAGGGAGGAAGTGCTCGATGTCATAAAATAATCACAAACAGTGTGCCAGATGGATGGATTGAATGCCTAGGAAGGGAGAGCTCCTCAAGCCAAGTCCAAATGAGGAACCTGTTATGTGAGCCTCCAAGCGGACAGAATCAACTCCCCATGGAAGGAGTAGTGAGGACTCTCGGGGAGAAATAGCTGCATTAGGAACCCTTTCCATGAGGAAAGCAGAAGATACTTCAGAAGAAGGCTTAAAAATAAATGCACATGTGTGTGCCTGTTCCGAACACCTGCACCTGTGCAGGCTTTTTTATGGTGGAACTCGTGCTCATGGCCTCCATTCCCCAACCACATGACAGCCAGTAGCCTGGACAGTGCCCCACAAACTATTTTGAGCAATTGATTTTCTCACTGGAATGACCGTGGCTCTGGAGTGAAAAATCCCAGCCATGGACTCTAACTATAGGTTGTGTTTGTTTCCATAGCAGACTCCAAACCTATTCCTGGGGACATAGACATTTGTAGGCAGATGACTACATAATTTGTCATCTGAAATTGGACACTTTAGAGAGTATGAAGGATGAGTTTAAGAATTGTGTCAGGACAATGGGTATGTATTTGGACTTTCCCACAGGCACTGGAATGTGTAGTCAGCATTAGTATAAGAAAATGAGTTTTAGGATCAAGGTAGTCCAGTTGTTCTTCAGCTGGGTCATGTGGAACAAGTCATGGAACCTCTTTAAGATTCTTTATTTGCAAAATGGAGTCAATAGCATCAATTTCAATGTTGTATTGTAAGTTCTGGATAACTCATGTGTAGCTGTCCCTAATTCAGTCCTAGTTTATTGATTTGTGAAATGTGTTGATTTTCTCCTTGTTTCCTCCTTCCTGCCTGCCAACTTGCCTTCCTTGAATTTTCTGTTGGTGAAGCCAAGGTTAAGAGTAAGTAGATTCATCTGAGTCTCTCTGGGGTTGTGGCTGTAATAATCCTGAGCTATAAACTTAGATGTGACTGGGCAAGAAAAAGAGATTCCAGGGGAGAAGGTCAGCTATAAGTCAGGACACTTGACTTATTGGGATATGGGTGTTTAGAAAGGTACAACATAGATAATGAAAATGGAGAAGGAGGTAGGAACATAGAATGCTGGCATTTATTTAATCACCTATCTATTAATTTAAAAATAATGAATGCACCTTAGTTCTCTACCTCTGCTAAGTATGGGATATATGGTACTAGATGCCTAAGTCATGAATCCTGTCCCAATGAAGTTCACAGCCTCATTTGAAGAGTGATGGAAGACCCCCCAAGTGCTCCTTGACTGTTAGAAATTTGAGACAGTGATATATCAGCAAGGGTTTAAAGCTTTTCATTGTTGCTGACATTTTTGCATTTATTGGCAAAATTTCAAATTCATATATGGGAGCTTTTCACTCTGATGGATGGGGTAGGAATTTCACGATTAAAAGTCATTATTAGAAACTGTTTTTTGCTAGAGTATCATCCTCAAATTCTGGGATACTTTTGTAAATGAGATTTTATCAACATGTATATTTGTGCAAATATGGTCTCTGGCTTCTTTTGTATAGCATAACTGAATTTTTGGGACAGAGATCTTGAGGCCCACTGCCTAAAATATTTATTCTCTAGCTCTCCAAGTAAATGTTTACTGATCCCATTCTCTAATGTTTTTTTGCAACCAACATTCTGAAAAATTATTATATATATAATATATATATTTTTATATATAAAAATTATTATAAAAATATTATATATTTTTTTCAATTAAAAAAAATTGAAAAATTTCAATTTCAATTTTTCAAATTGAAAATTGAAATTCAAATTGAAATTCAAAAAATTTCAATTTTTTTTTAACCCCAAACTTCTGTGGAGGTGGTTCCTAAGATGAAACCCAATAATCCCTTCTTTTTGCCCTTCACATAAGCCTTTGGATAATCTTGTCCTTTCAGTACAGGCTGCACTTCATGACTTGCTTTCTCTTGAACAGAATGTGGCAGAAGTGATGGGCATCGCTTTGGTTGGTGGGTTATAAAAAGGCTGTGTTTTTGTCTTGGGTTCTCTCACTCCAGGATCATCAGCTACTGTGTTGTGAATGCATTCAAGAAGTCTCTGATGAAATCTCTGTGGTAAGGATCCAAGACCTGCAACCATGTCAGTACAATTGGAATGAATTTCCTAAGGCTGCCAACATCCATGTGAGTCAGCCTGGAAACAAATTCTCTGGCCCCAGCAGAGCTTGGAAATGGCTGCAGAAATGGATGAGAGTTTCACTGCCTCTCATGACAGATGCTGAGACCAGAATCCTCAGTCCCAGGAACTGGGAGACAATAAATGTTTGAACCTTAAAGTGATAAACATGGGAATAGCTGCACGTTAATAGGTAATCAATACAACTTCTAAAACATTCAGCCACTGAAAAAGTCCTTCTATGTTCCCACTTTACAAGTTTCCTCCATGGATTACGCACTGCCTTTTCTCAGATTGCCAATTCTCCAATCAAAACCACTTAGAAAACAATAGTAGAAAATACTAAATAGTTGAATCTTCCAAATCTTTCAAACTACTTAAGAGCAAAAAAGGAAAATTGTGTTTCCATCCTGATTTTGAATCATGACCCCAAAGAGCTTGGTTTATTGCCATTTATTTGACATATTATTAATATAGACACTCTTTAGAAAAGCGATTCTTTCAGGTTTAGTTTCCATTTTATTATCAAGAAGAAATATCTCATTAAAAATGTTATCTGAATTGCCAACTGCTAAAAAAAAAAAAAAAAAAGCGTACTATCTCCTGCCCTGGGAAATCTGTGCTTTCCAGGTTTAGAAGAAACAGAGATGCATTGTAAAAGAAATGCAAGTCACATGCATTCTCCCCCAAGACACAACACCAAGTCTCATCACTGTTTGTTAGCTTTGGGAAATGACTCCAGTTGTCCAGGAACTTGCTTTGCCTTATTACTTAGCCCACAGATGACTCATGGTTTTATGAAATTGGTTTGGCCGATTCATTAATCACATGAGTTAGTGATGTATCTTTCCTTCATCAATGACTAGAAAGACTTTTTAATGAAGTTGGTCAAGAGCAGAAGGGACTATGGCTTGTGGTAACTGACTTCTGGAGAGTTTATGTATTCCTCTCTATCTTTCATTGGTACTAGATTTAAACAAAATGATCATCGACTCAATAATATCTTCAATAAACTCATAGAAAGTCCCTATTCTGCACTCAGGGCTGGGGATGTGTCAGAGCTTGCATCTTGTCAGTGAGGGCTGGTAGCTGATTCTGAAGGCACCATATGAGAATTTTAAAGAATCTGCACTTTGGAATTAGACAACAGTGAATTTGAATATGAACCTTAACACTTGCTAGTTTCATAGACTTTGACAAGAAATTCAGTCATCTAAGTATCTGTTTCTTCATCAATAAAAGTTTTAAAACCATGGTTTGACCATGGTTTGAATTAAGAAATATACAAAACATCTTTCAGAGTGTTTGTCTCTTAAGAGGCACTTAAAATGATAATTCCTCTCCATTGTGCTGTCAGAGCATGGAGCTACAGTTCTGTGTGTGTGTGTTGACAGCATCTTGTCATCATTTTGACCCTGTTGTATTTTTTTCTCCTCCTACTGGGCAAGGGCTTTCTTTGGAAGGGTACCAAACTTGGGTATTGTCTGTAAATGACTAGTGCACTTGAAAGTTATAAAAATCTGAAGTTTGAGCATTTTTATTAGTCAGGAGATCAGCAGAAAGCAATGTGAATCTGAAGCAGGGTTTGGCAAGCCTGGTCATTACCAGTTTTTGTAAATACAGTTTTCTTGGGATTCAGCCTCACCCATTTGTTTATATCTTGTCTGTGACTTGAACTGCCTTTCCAATACAATGACAGCATTGAGTCTTTGGGACAGAGACTATGACCCACATTGTCTAGAATGTTTGCCGTCCAGCCTTCTACAGCAAATGTTCCTGACCTAATAAGCTGATCCTGGGAGGCAGCATTAGGAGACCAATCACTGAAGGTCTCAGGTCATATATATATTTTTTGTAGAAATAAATTGAACTTGAGAAAACAATAAAGAAAGTACCTCTTCCAGTCTGAATGTGGGAAAGAATAGTCTGAGCATCTAGAGTTAAGATACAATTCCAGTGAATTAGATAAGACAGAAAGGAGCAGACAGGCATGAATTGAGGGATTTGGGGTCAAAACACATGAATTGCTTACACAGCTCCATCACTATCAAGGCAGGTGACCTTGAATAAATGACCTTGCTCTTGATTCCATTCCCTCACCTGTAAAATAGCAAATGCAATAACTTCTCACTTGGAGAATTTTGAAAGAGTTAATGAGATAAGCTACTTCATAAACTCTAAAGATTCATTCAAATATTATTTTGCGATTATTAAGACTCAGATGATCAAAATGTGTTTGCTAAAAGAATTAAGACAAGAACTGCAGCCCTAAAAATATTGGCCAATTTCTAGACCTGTACACCATGGTATATACTGTTTTCATAGGCAAGCACGGGTTAAATTCATTCAGTTATATTTTCTTTTCAACTCAACTGGTATTTTAGGCTTTTAAACTTCAGGCGAACTTCCAACATAGACATTTTTTAATCCCTGTAGACTATGTTCTGTGTATAAAATGTTGAAGTCATGAAATGCCATTGAGCTCATTGTGTCCTGAATCAATGGCAGCTGGATTAAGCCTCCCCTACTCTCCTATAGGTATTATTCCACCACTGAGCTTGGAACCACCAACCCGTCTTAGAACCACTAGGGCCATCCTGAATAAACATCTTTCCTAGTTGTCTTTTGCTCTGTGTGCCTGATGACACTCTGGTGCTCAGGCAGTAGTCCCCGATTTCCTGCCTCTTCACTCTTCTTCTGGACTGTGGAGTAGACACACAGTGCTCACCATATTGACTTTTACGCGTCTACACATCATATCTCTAGGAAGGTTAAGGAAGAATCCAGGTTTTATGCCACAGGGATGGGATAAAAGGGAAAGTTAGGTAGTTAAGTTGATGACAGAGAAGGAGGTCTGCCTTAAGGGGGAAAAATAGGGTGAATTTAAATGAAAAATTACTATTCTGGGAAGATGCTGGCAGGATTCCCAGATTCCCCTTTGTGTGAATGGCATTCAGCTCAATTAGGTTTCCAGCCTGTGATGTGCTCCAGCTGTGATCTGTGACTGCCATGTCAGTGATTTACTCCCTGCCACTTCTAATCCACACATTTCCAGGGGTGGTGACAACACATACTGGCACCTAATTTGCAGTGACTGTTGTCATTCTGACACAAAAACATCATAACGTGGAAAGTGCCCATGGTGAAAATCTCCCATTTGTATGGAGCAGGGAAATCTGCCTTAGGAAGGTTTCTGCCCAGGACACAAGGCATACCCATCCTCTCCTGAAGAAAGAACAAACATTCACCTCAAATGCTCTCCATAGGTAAATATTATTTTAACCATTTCATAGATGAGGGAGTTGAGACTCAGGTATATGACTTGACTTTTGTATATACATACAGTTACTCAGGTAGTAAGTATTAAAACTCGGTAGAGAACCTGTCTGTCCACATTGTTTTTCCTTCCACCAAGCAAGTCTTAAAAGTTCTGGAATGATCCTTAAGTGTCAAGATTATTTATTGCTGCATTCTCTTCTCAGTTCTTTATTTCTTTTCTTCTTTCCTCCTTCCCTCCTTCCTTCTCTGTCTTCCTTCCATTCCTCCTCTCTTTTTAGAAATTTCTTTTTAGAACTTAGAATTATCTGACCATTAGCCAATGCCAACAAACTTGTTCTTCCTTGGTGGTGTCAGGATTCCGAGTGAAA
This sequence comes from Glaucomys volans, assembly GCA_020662805.1. Taxonomy (NCBI): domain Eukaryota; kingdom Metazoa; phylum Chordata; class Mammalia; order Rodentia; family Sciuridae; genus Glaucomys; species Glaucomys volans. The sequence continues at coordinate 212,165 of JAJEJO010000520.1, read as the reverse complement.
GTGAAGAAAAACATGGTGGTCCACTCATTATCATATCCAGAGCCAACACTCAATCACAGTAAGTTGCTGAATAACTTACATATCTGAGTTGATTGACAATGGTGAGTTTATCTATTAGAGTAAAGTTTGGTCAACATTTTTTTGTAGAAGAGTAGGTAGCAAATATTTTAGACTCTTGTGGGTGACACAGTCTCTGTCACAACTACTCAACTCTGTAGTAGTGGGAAAGCAGCTGTGGACTACCCATAAATGAATATGCAAGGCCATGTTCCAATAAAACCTTATTTACAAACACAACCAGCTTGCCAGATTCGGCTTGTGGGCCAAGATTTGCTGATCTATGCGTTATAAGGCCTTCTGCTTAAATAAGCTGATCTGGGATTTCTCTGTAGGCTGTGGCAGATAGGACGAAAGCATGGAGCCTGCTTGGGGAAACATCTGATTAGCATTAGTGTCACCAGAGAGTCCCAGATTTCCTGGTCTTTGTGTTATGTGGTGAAAATGACAGTCACTGGTAACCACAACAGCTAAAGCCAAGAGAAACTGCCTTTGTGATCCTAAATCTACAGAGTATACAAGAGATAGACCTTGATGATCAGGGCCAGAGCCTGGATTGAACCAGAATACTGAGTTGGAGAAACATCAAAGAAATGATAAAGAAAAGACAACAGTGGGGGGGGGGCTGGATTGAGTAGGGCTCAATTTAGAGGTAAAAGCTAAATCATTTTAGCTTTTTGTTCTGAACTCAAAGTCAAACTTACTTTGAAAGGTGAAACACACTTTGTTGCTGTTGTTCTAAGCACAGGGACACATCCATCCATCCATCCATCCAATCACCCATCCCCTTCTTCACCAAACTGTTCATCTATACCTGCACATGCGCCATATTGTTTACTATGAATCTATGACTTACAATACAGGTCTCTCCCCCTAGATACTTAAGAGTCTAATGGCACTGGATTCACAAGTAATTGACAAATGCAGTGATGTCTTGTGGGTGCCATGAGAGAAGTTTCTAAAAGGTGCCCGGAGGCAGCGTAGAAGAGGAAAGGGATATTTGTCTGGGTTAGTTCAGAATTATGGGCTGATCGATATCCAAAAAACTGGAAGAATGATGATGACTCAGACTCAGCTTAAGCTGCTTCCTGTTGCAGCTTACCGGTGAACTAGTCAACAAAGGAAATTAATGCTTGTCTGGTCTCACAGAAGGGTCAGGAATCTCAGGGATTCCAGCAGTCTGCCCAACCACAGATGAAAATTATGGAAACCGAGGTGCTTCTGTCTTCTATGCCATCCAGTTTGGGAGGGAACCAGGTGGATCGACTTCCATGTGCTTATGTCTACTCTAGGGCCGTCAGCATGCATGATCACAGTTTTTCCTGTCATTTCATACACTTGTCATGAAGAATAAATGCAGAGGAAAAAAAAAAAACCCACAGAGTTCATTTTGCTTCTTTTGTTGGATATAACTCAGTAAGTTCTAATACATTTTATTATCATTGTTAATATTAATTATCCATGCAGTTAATGCATTATAGGGCTTTAGTGATTTTAAATAGCTTTCTGATCCTCACAACAATTTTACAAGACTGAATAAAGAAACTGAGGTTCAGGGAAACCCAGTGCCTTAGCTGATTTCACACAGCTCACTAATGACTGGAGTTGAACCTTGAACCTGGTTCCCAATTCTGCCTCTAGGTTCCAAATCCTTGAGAACCTACCATACTCTGCTGTTCATTGGCTCTGTTGCCCCTCTGGGGCTGCTATTCAGTGAGCAGCAGGAAGTTTTGTAAGATAATGCAAAGGTGGGGAAGACAGAGCAGTGTGGACTTGAAGTTGGGAGGGGACTCAGTTGCTGGGGATTTGCTCTATTAGCTTCAGCCTTCCAAATGGGCAGGGTGAGTTAGTGATCATATGTAAAAACTAATCCTCTCTTGGACCCTGGGAAGACATGAAAGGGAGGCCAAAAGTGGTAGAGAAATTTTGAAATATCTAAGGAGAGAGAATGGATCTAGCAATGTGACTTTTTGGGCTGGAGATAAGCAGTACCATTATGTACAGATGTCAGGCAGTTAAAGGTACCTGGTACTGCCCATGGGCCCTGCCTTCTGTGCCAGTGATCAGAAAAAGAAAGGAGTGGACCTCAACAGAATTTTCAGACCTCCTAAAGTCTAACAAATATTTTTTCACTGATTACCACATCAGGTCTTCCCAAACGCTCTTGGAGGTATTATTTCAAGGAGTCTCATCACCATCCTGGTAGAGGAGATGGGAAAGCAGGATTTTGGGCTGGAAACCATGTTCCTATTCACTTGGTGCCTCCTGCAGCTGAGATCTGCCTCAGTCCTAACTCAGGGCTCAGCTGTTCTTCTTGGTTTATTTCTTCTCCACTGAACGGTTTATTTTCTTGCTCCAGGTGGAAGGAAGTCTCCATTCCTGTCAACTTCCTCCATTTTCATGGCTCGAGGAGCGCTCCACACATTCATTGCCTAATCTGCAGGCGTTCTGCCTCACTGAGCAGCCTGGGTGCTCCCTGACACCAGACACACACACAGAGGGGACACCTGGTGCACACTTGCCATGGGAGTGTGAGAGTGAGGGACCGATGAGTAGATTAATGGCCTGGAGACTTGTATGTGTCATTGACCCCGGTCATCGTACCTAATGGACTGTAATCATGGCTTTCATTTTTCCCTCGGGACCATTTTTTAAGATCTTAAATGTCAGAGCTGGGAAAGATTTGAGGTGACCTAGTCCAACCTCATGACACTGCAAATGGGGAAAACAAAGCCACATTGAAGAACCGCCCTACCCAAGGCCACAGTCTCTGCTCGGCTCTGTAGCCACTGACCATCATTTTGTAAATCTGTGCAAAGGTGAAAATGGTCATGAGGTTAGACAGTTGGGAAAGAAAAACTATGCATGGTGTTTGAAGCATGAATTAGGCCTAAGAATGCATGGGGTGACTGAATGAGCAAACACCATTGTATTTCTGGCAACTGATTGTGAAAGCACACTTTTCGGAGAATGTGTTAGCCTATCATTATGGTCACATGATGTGTGTGTGTGTGTTCTAGAAAGGGATGCTCTTTAAAGTCCATTCATTTGAGATTTTAATGACTCACTTATTTCTGGGTCCACTAAGCCCTGGTTGACAGGTCCAAGTCTCTCTTACATGGGTTTTAAAACCTTCCCAGAGCCTCCTCGTTTGACAAGATACTAAAAAGCTCTTGATTCCTTTTTCACAGAGATGGAGGTCAGTTTTGTTGTCCTTTCCTGCTTTCTTCTCCCTGCAGACTTTCTGAGGATTTAGCTTCCTCCTTCAGCAAATTATCTGTGTTCTCACAGATGCAATCACAATGGCCATGTGTGTTTCCAAAGAGCTTATCTGGAGCAAAGGGATCTCTGTGTCAGCTAAGTAAAAAATGAAAAACATTTTTTTCTGATTTTTAACTAGATATTTTAATGTTGTGGGGTACAATTTAGTTCCCATGACCCTGAAACTGCAGGGGAAACTGGTAGAAATATGGGCTTAGAATGAACCAGGGGCTCCTCTCTCTAAAGGCTTTTAAAAAACTCTCCTACACAAATGAAATCAATTTGTGTACCTTTTAAAATTGAGGATGTGACCATTTTGGATATCAAAGTCATCAAAAGTATACAAATGGTCATTTGTGTCTGCAAGGTGGACCTGAGCAGGCTAGACCTGGAGATGGGCAGAGCAGGGGCCCATGTGACCATGGGAAGGCAGGCCATTGAAGCCCTAAGACCCCATTTATCTATTTGTAAAGTGGAGAAGACAATACTTAACCCCAGAGTTTAAACTGTGCAAAGAGCTAGCATAGTCTTTAGCAAAGTCGGTCCACGGTTTGAATTTAAGCTGGATCTGGAACTTTTGGAAACTGGGCTTTAATTAAATAACCATGGACAAATATGATTTGGGGCAGTGGCTGCACCTCTGGACCTCAGTTCCCACACCTGTATTCTTTTTGTGTGTGTATGACAAAAGAGGACAAGGTTGATTGCTTTTCCTAGCAGAGGAGACGCCTCTCCCAGAGACTCTGATTCTGCCCATCAGAGGAACAGAGAGTTTTTCAAGAGTTGATTCCAAGGCTGCATTCCAAGTGCTCCCTGTCCGGAGGGGTTGTAATTCCCTTGTTAATTTGGGAGATAGTCATTTTTTAGACCTTCTCCCTGCACCTCCATTCTGAAAAGTTAAGATGAGATGACTTTTGAGAGTTCTTCAAATTGTGGTAATTATACACAAATTATTTTTATGCACAATATTTAAGTGTACATATATATAATTTGTTACATATGTGTGTGTACAAAAAATGATCTATCTGTACACATTAGCTCACTTATCACTTACCATGTACTGAGAATTAGAATACATCGTCTCCACTTAGAGAGCAAAGAGCTAAGCCTGGGAGCAAGCAAACAGCCATCCAAGCTCACAAGATGGAAAGGGGCTGGGGGAGGAAGCACCTTAGCCTTAGGGAGTGAAGAGACGCCCTCTGGGAGATGTGAGGGGATGTGAAGTGGACCTGGGAGAGCCTCAGAATCCCACCAGGATCCAACACGGTCCTGTCGCCCAAGGAGTGCAGAGGAACGTTGCTGTCCCTCAGGTGCCTCGGTTCCCAGGCTGGCTCCTCAATAACTCCAATGCTGTTTTCTTCAGCCACACCTTCTGGCATCAACAATAAACAAACAACCCTCAACCTCTCCTTCTCCTTCATTTTAAGCTGGTAACTGACTATGAGTCGGCTATGAATCTTTCTGAGGAGGACGATGTCACTCGCCTCTGTATGCCACATCTCTGGCCCCCACTGGACAAAGGTGGGGGCTGCAGGCCTGTTACTTGGATTTAAGGTGAACTTGTACTTGTTTGCTAGCACCCTTCTTAGCTCCTGTCCTTGCAGTTTCTTTACTGATGTTAAGTCTACCTTTTAGAATTTATCAAATCTTAAAGAGTTTTAAAAACGTGCATTTTAATAATTCCTTGTTACAGGAAGGAGTCTGAATCTAGGAGATGAGTGGAGGGCAGAGGAGTCCCTTCTTGCCCTGAGGCTAAGGTGCTTCCTACCCCAGCCCCCCACCCGGCGAGACTGTTCTTCCTTTTCTCCCACCACCTGCCTACCATTGCAACACTGTTCCCTGTAGGTGGCAGGTGGCAGGTGCTAAGGAGCATGTTTGCCCCTATCTTAGAGTTGGTTGTCTCCTGCATGCTGTCAGGCTTCCTGGCAAATTGCCAGAGGTTCCTGATTTTATTTACAAGGAGCCAGGACTCTAGTTTTATCTTGAAAGATTCTCTAGCCGCTCACCACAGTAACAAAAACTAACTAAGCGAGAGTATTCCCCAAGGTACTGGAGGATGCTGAGGAAAAGGAAGGAGGAGAATGAGTCAGAGGAAAAATGTGTGGATTGATACTTTGTTCATTTTTTTCTAGTGAAACCCTCAGTGGGCTATGCCATGTTACTGCAAGACAAATTTGGCACCAAGATAACTGTCATTTGTAGAAAAAGAAAAAGATGTCTTTAATCTTATTAAGATTGGGCTTTAGCCATTAAGGCTGCAGATCTGGGGTCTCCCAAGAGAGGCCTAAGGGACAAAACCTATTTGTAGCTTTCCGAAGAGTTGGCCAGAGGCGCTGGCAATGACACCCCACTGGGAGGAAGAATGAAGAAGAATGTTTATTGAGTACCTACTATTCTTCCAGTCAGGATGGCCCAGATGCCAAACTCAAAATCCTACAAACATAGTTATTTGACTTTCCATTTATGCAACCTAACAATTTATTTGACTTTTGAGTGCATTATGAAAATTTAACAAAAATTAAATTAAATGAGCCAAATACTATTCTTAGAATGCTTCCTAGCATGTAGTGGCATTGGTAAGTTTTCTCCCTTATTATGGGGGGGCTTACTGCAGTGTGTATGTGGCCTTTTTGCACTGCCCAGGGACTGGGAGTGCTATGCTGGCATTTAGAATTCATCTTCTAGAAATGCTTCATGTCTCAAATTGTATGCAACAGATTTTCACAGAAGGAATTTTCTCCATCCTATAAGTTAATAATACCCTTGTTGGCAAACAAAGCTAGGCCCTATAATGTGGGTTGTTAATTTTTTAACAATTACCAAAGATGCTGTAAGGTCAGTTATTATTAGCTCTAGTTCGCAGATGAGGAAACAGATTTTCAATCAATTGCAGAAAGTAAAAAAAAAAAAGAAAGAAAGAAAGAAAAAGACTAGTATTAAATATTGCTTGGGGTTGAATTCACATATCTCTGTCTTTCAAGCAAATGTCCTTTTCGCTGTATGCTGCTTCCTTGATTATAGGCATCCAGATGTTAATGGTACAGTCCTTCTGAAAAATGGACAATTGAGAGTAAGTCAATACAATCCTATCATAATTTGAACAGAAATATTCTAATTGGGCAGAAAAAATAGCACATTTTCAGGGCAATTGTTAAACTTCAGCAGCTTCGGCCATGTGAGAAGCTGCTCATTAGGTGGGAGGGAGCTTGTCTTGCTAATAACCTGTCTCTCCTCCACTGGGCACCTCTTCTCTCAGAACCACAATGAACACGCAATAGAGACCACCTTAGACAGCCAGAGCAGTGGCCAGAGAACACCGCGACCTTTCCATGTAAGTAGCATAACCCAACATCCAAGTTAGTCTGCTTCCATTCAGTTACTCATTTCATAAACCTTTCTTGATTCTACATAAGGGCAAGGCATTGTACTGAAGGCTTCAGATACAGAGAGGAAGCTACCAGGTGACTGTCTTCAAGGAGTTTCTATTTAATGAGAGGGACACACATAAGAGAGGCTTGCTCTCCACTGTGAGGAGGAAGTTGGCAGGAGGGTTTCCACTGTACTGAGAGCACAAGGGCAGGAGAGCCTGGCTCTGCTCCAGGACCCAAGCAGCAGCTCCCTGCACTCCATCTAAGCATTAAGTGGGCATTTGTCAGGTGTGCTCAGGGAAGGACTTCCAGGAAGAGAGGAAAGCAGGTATGATATAAGAAACAAAGGTGAGGAGTCTGTTCCAAGTAGGCAGTTTCTGAACAAGGATCTGTGGGAGCAGTGGAGATAGAGGCCAGTAAGAATCAGGATCAGGAAGGGAATCTTCTGAAGCATTCACCTTTTATTTAGCAGTTAAAAGAAAACCCTTATCAGCATAGAAATAAAATTATGTGTTATTTGGATGCATCATAACATTTGATACAGAAAAATGTTACGAGACCTGTTTTTTTCTCCCTATAACTATTCTTGGGGCTGTGCTTATTTATTTCTTTTCTTCCAGCCCCCATGTGCTTCCCGAATCCAAACTCCCATCTTTTAAAATTTGCATCACTACAATGACCTTACACTTACTCTCTCCTTTCTTTTATCCATCCTCCACTTAAAGAACTTTCTGAAATCAGAAACTTCAGGGAACATGTACTAAATGCAACATAGAAGCTCAGTATGTTTCTTAAAGAGATCTCAATAAATGGCAATTTAATCTCATATAGAAGTTTATAATTTAAAAACATTCTCTCAGACCTTTAACTGTTGCAGCTATCCTCTTTTGCTGTGTTCTTCAAGGACTAAGGACTATAAGAAAGAGAAAGAACAGATTTGCTAGGAAAAGCAAGTCAAGATTAAAGATTCTTGATGTAGTGAGGAGGTAAAATGTTGAATATGGTTGTGGAAGTAGCTTACTGAGTCGAGGTTTAACAAATATTTTGCAATGGAAGAGGATTGCTATTGGGGAATTAACATTCATGTGTTGAAGTCCAAACTCCTAGCACCACAGAATATGCCACTGCTTGGAAGTGGTGTCAATGCAGATAGAATGAGTCAAGTTGAGGTTCATGGTGAAATAGGGCAGGCCCCTGATCTGACATGATCGGTGTCCTTGTAAAAAGAGAGAACATGAACACAAAGGTGGCCATGCATTGAAGGAAGGTGCTGTGAACAGAGACAGGAAGCTCCTGGTCCAGGAGAGAGACCTGGAACTGCTTCTTTCCTCAGGATCCTGAGAGAAACCGACGCTGCTGACACACTGACTTTGGACTTCTGGCATCCAGAACCGGGAGGCAATACACTTGTGTTCTTTGATTTACCCAGTTCGTGGTGCTTTGCTATGACAGCCCTAGGCGGCTGAAATGAACGTCAAGGAATTGGATGCTAGGCTGGGGCGGCGGATCCGTGTGAGCGCCTCTAGTGAACACTTTTGGAACTTCACCCTCATCCCCTCCATGAGACTCCTACCCATCCAGCTTTTATTTTCTTTCTGGAAAATGGCTCTCAGGCTACTGGAGCAGCAGTTCTCACTTTCTGACGGTCCTTGGAAGTTTTCAGTCTCCCTTCCCATGCCCACTGGCCCTTGAAGGATGGCTAGATGTTGTGGGAGTAGAGGCATGTGCTTCCAAGCCCAAGGTGGAACCTGTACTCCATAGATCCCTAACATTTCAAGGACGAAGCTCTCTTACACAGGACTTTGAGATCTGTCTTTGAACTGCTTCCCTTAGTCGTTTACCAGATGTTCCCAGGAGTATTGCCTTACTAGGTTATTTGCAACTGAATCCTCATCTCAGAATCTGCTCCTAGACCCCGCTGACTTTCCCCCAGTGCCTGCAATGGCTAAAGGTGTAGTAGAAAGTCAGTCTGTGATTTCTTCTTGCTAAAGCAAGTGAGGTTGGTGAATGCCAGCCAAGGGGACGGTGGAAAGGCAGAGTGGCAAGATGGCACTTCCCTTTGAAGACAAAGAGGTTTTGTACAGGATGAAAAACTAACACAGACAGTGGTGACCAAAGGGACCTAGGGGAATGTCAACACAATCTCTGTGTCCTTGATTCTTAGGAGCCATTTATTGTTATGAATAACAGCCACAATTGTAAGCATGATGCAACAAAAATTGCAGCAGACAGGTTTCAGAGTTCACAGACCCTGATCCTTAGCACAGACTTTCACATCTTCTTGTTATGCTGTGAGAGTTAAGGCAAATGTGTAACTTGTAGCAAGGAAGTGACTTTTTCACCTGCAGAATTTTGGCTCAGTGTTAGTTAAATGCTCTGGAATTTAAAGTAATTTTTTTTCCTTTCTTTAAAATGTCTCAATGCTGTGTTGATAAATGTCACATAGAACAACGAATGTGACGGAATGTGCTGGGGATAATGGGAGTTACTTTCTAGTTCACCTGAACCATGACTTGTCTACATTTAGCAAGAATAATGAATGTAATTTAATACAGCACCTTTGCAGAGAAGTGACTCAAAACACTTTCCAAAGTGAATATTAAAATGGTGAATTATGCAATAAGGACATAGATTTAAGTAGATAATAATAGATCACACACAAAAGCACACAATGCGGCAAGGGTACATTTAAAAATATGCATTATATTGTTATTAGGTGGAAGTATGAATGTAGAAAGAGAGGTTGACATGGAATAAGGAAAACAAAGGTCAGACAGAGATTAAACAGCTCTGTTGATGAACAGATGCAGCGGAGGATACAGCAAAGGGCATGGGAGTCAGAGCGGGACAGAACCTGGCCTGATCCAGCGACGATGACCATGCTGGCTTTGGACAAGTCATCCCAACCTGTTTGAGCTTTAGTTTCTCTTCTTATGTAGGATGAGCTAATATCACCTGCTTTGTGGGACCTTTGTGGAGAAATTAATGAGATAATGTACATTTCAGCAGATACCCAATAGGAGATTGCTTTTTATTAATATTGTCCTTACTAACAATGACACGTAACAAACACAGGCACCTAAAACCCACCTGCCTGCTGCCCATCTGAACATACCTCAATGAGAAGCCACTAAATAAACTACCACAATCCTCTCTGCCCATTCCATGGTCCCAGTCAGAAGCCATATGTGGAACTTTAAGAAAGGAAGGCCCAGAGGGCATCTCGTCCAAACACCTTGTTTCCATCCAGTCATTCCAGCTTCCTGAGGCCCAATGAGGTGAAGCCAAGTGCTCTCACCCACGTGGTGGCCACCATTCTGATCCAGGAACTCTGCTTGGCACTTCATGGGCACTACTCTATTTGGTTTTTACAATGACTTTAGGAGGGAATGTGTTTACTTAACCCTGAAGAAACTGAGACACAGAGAGGAAATTGTTGGCAATATATCACACAGCTCTTGGGAGGCACGGCTGGGTTTCAACACCCAGGTCTGGGTGACTCCTAAGCAAGTGTCTAAATACAACTCTATCTCCTCTCCCATCTCCACCACCATGCTCTGCTCAATGCGGCAGGAGGAGGCTTGGGCCTTGCCTTCCTGGTGGGCACATAAGCAGGATGCCAGTTCCAAAGGCTATGTCTCCGTTCCCAGGGATTTTCTGCGTGCCCTGTGGGGGTGGGAAGGTTGGGGAGATGTTGAAATCAGCGCTGTCTCTTGTTTTGCTCAGTGTGGGGACCTCTGCCTTGGTTCTTCTCCAAATCTCTTTCTCTCCCCCTCCAACTCTGAGCCAAAGATTTGAGTCAGAAAACCCAGATTTTAATCTGCGTTGTTAGGCAAGACTTAAAGGCATTCTGAGACGGAGCTGCTTCGTATGAAATATGGGGCTGTGTTAGACCAGTTCCATGCACGGCTTTCATGTGTGTGCATGTGAAAATGCTTTGAAAACTTAAAAATGCTGTGTATCACTTTTTTTTGTTGTTTTGTTTTTTGGTATGTCAAGGGAAAGGTGAGGCTTATGACGAGCCTTCAGATAGTCTGTGAGGCTGAGTGAGATGTTCGTGCTGGCTCGCTGACCATGGGACAGGAATTCACAGAGCTGTTCATTCCTCTGCTGAATTCCTCGATGCCATCTTGGCTACACAGGTGTTTCAATACAGGTAGAGGTAACACACCTGTGTAGTGAGCTGGTGGCTAAGGAAGTGATAGCCAAGAACACAGAACCTTCACATCAGGTCACCAATATGATCTTAGAGCCAACAAAATCCTTGGCAGCAGCCTCTTTGAATAAATCAACTTGTCAAAAGGAACAATGACTCTTCCCCAGGATCAGAGCAAAACCGCTGAGCTCTCCAGGGGGGACTCCAGCAATAGTGTCCCCTGTGACCTGGATACTCCTTCCCCATTGCTTGAGGCAAGGACAAGTGGTGGTGGCATTCCTTAAATCCAGTCAGTCAAGAGGCTCACCAATCCAGAACGACCCTCAGAGAGTCAGATAAGAGGGGGACTGACTGCCCATTGTCAACATGGGCCACCGACCGTTATTCTCTAACCTGCGTTGTATTAAACATTTTTATTTGGACTGGAAACCAGGAAGCAAATAAAAACATACTCAGTCATCCCAGCTTCCTGACAAACAATCAGGGTGGGGAGATTTGCTACCAGAAATCCAAGAGAACCAGATCAACCCTAGGACCTTGTTTGCTGTGGTATAGATTTCAGAGATGAACAGCAACTTATATATAAGCTCACCCAACCTCCTTCTTGTATCCAGGAGGATTGTGGGCTCAAGAGGCAAGGCAAGGAGTCTGAGGGCGCACAGTCAGTCACGTGGCAGATCAGGGGCGAGCTGCTGGTCTCCGTTTTTAGCACTTTAATGACACAACATGTCCTATTAGTTAACTATGACCCAGCCTTCCATCCTCCAAAATATATTTACTGAGTGCATACTATGTGCTTAATTATACTTCTAGAACTAGCCCAAGAGGGGAAAAAACAAATTAAGTAAACAATGAACCATTTATTGACGCGCACTCATTTAATCCCCCCGTGGAGCTGTGAGTCTGAAGTAAATCTCTCTGTTACAAAGAAGGAGATCAAAACTCGCTTGCTTACGCAGCTCACTGATAGCAGAGCCATGATCGATTTAAGGCATCTGACTTCTGCTCTGGGCTGATTCCCCTATACCCCGCTGTCTCAATCCAGTTCTTTTCCTTCCTTCAACTCTTGCACACCCTCACACGCTCATCTCCATGGGGCCTTGTTCTAACACAGCTTTCAGGGATAGATAGTGATCTAGGAGCCTACGAAGCCCCTGATTGTGATAACTGATGTGCTTGGGGTTCACAGACTGAAGCAGAAGCACACCCCTATTTATGGATTTGGAAGTGGAAGAAGGAGCTTGCAGCAGAGCAGAGCAAGGTCAGCCTGGCCAGAGGAAGCGCTAGACTTGCTAGAGTGTCCAGAGAAGATCTTCCTAAGGGATAGTCAGAGTCCAGGACAAAGAGGGGAAGCTAGGCAAAGGCTCCAGGGCTTGGATCTGATAATGTGAACTCAAAGTGAGGCCTGGGGAGGCGTCTGTAGCAGTTAAGAGCACCAGCTCCAAATCAGTGCACCTGGTGGCAAATATGTAGTGGACCATTTACTGACTGTGGGACTCGAGTAAATTCACTCAAATTCTTGGGCCTCAGTTCCCTCCTCTGTAAAATCAGGCTACTTCTATGGTCACATAAGAGTTTTTAATTGTAAACAATGCCTGGCACACAATAAAGGACAAATATCAACTATTGTATTCCTCCCTCCAGCATTAAATAATATGCCATCACCTCTTTAACATAATGTCATTGCCCCAGATTCTGTTTTTATACTTTCTTTTTCCTTTGAAAAACAGCAGGGCCTTTTATACTTCTATTTTTTCAATAAAATATGAGGAAGGTCAATAAAATAAAATCAATAAAAGGGAAGCTGTTCTGCCTGACTCAAGGGAGTAGCAGGCAAGCATGCCATCTGCTCGGCTCCACCCAGACCCCACAGTGGTCCTGAGCAGGTCCAGGCCCCAGAGAACGCAGTTAATGACTTCCTATGAGACAGAGCTCTTGACATGATGATTAGCATGAAATAGAGGCTGGGCATGTCATTGTTAAAAAATGTTGCAAACTGCGAAGTTGAACTTTTTGATTCTTTTACTTTTTTTGAGAAAAGAGATTACTAGGCCACACCACACAGAGCCATCCTTCTTGAGGTGGATGTTTATTTAGCTCAGGCTTAGTCACAAGTTCAGAACATTCTGTGGGTTTTACTGGAACTCAGTATCATGGCCCATCCCGACTCAAATCACTCTGGCTGAGGCAGCAATGACCTCCCTTGGGGAAAAGCCTGGACTCTCAGGCTCCTGAAGAGAAAATGGGCCTTGTGTCTCTCCTCCAGCCTCAGAGGAGGTTCCATAGCTTTTGCAAATCCCAAGGCCCAGAACCCCGAAGATGGGAGGAAGCTGGGAAGCTGGTGGCATGTGTTCAGGATAACCTAGGGACAATTACCATCTCATGGACCCTACCCGGTCTGCCACTTTGGGTTTCTAGAAATACCTCCATCACCTGGAGGTCAGCAAATTGGGTTGTTATTCCTTCTGTGTGCTTGTTAGGTGCTGTGAACTTGAGTGTGGTTAGCCCAAATATGGCTCTGTTGTTGAGGGTTTGTTGGTCTCTGCCTGTTGACTTCAATTCACTTCACCGCAGCACTCACCCAAACCCCATCTCTTCTGGGTTCCTGAACCTCACCCTGTTCAGGAAAAGATGCATTTGCTGAATACCTGACCATGTACCAACCAGAGGAAAATGAGACCCAGAGATGTTAAATAAATCACCTAAAGTTACACAGTGAATCGATAGGACAGCATCCATCTAAACCAATTCAGACCAGGTAGATTCAGAATTCCCTTTGCTTTCCACTGTACTGTGGGCTCTAATAAGAAAGTTCATCTAAGTGGAAAAATAATCAGGTATATAGTTTCATCCCTATGAAATTATCATATTTTTAGTACTTGAGGTCTACTTATCCAAATGAATTTTTAGGTGGTATAATTTTTTTTTTTTTGTGTGTGTGTGTGTGTGTGTGTGTGATGGAAAGGGGGGATTTGAGTATGCCCGTGTATGTGTTCTGTGCACACACACAATGGTGGGCAGAATAGGCAGGCAGTACGAGTTCCTCTCTCTGACCTCAGCTTTCACAGCTGTAATACAAAAAGTTTGGAGCCAGCATTTGCAGTGCCCTCCAGTTCTTAACACTGGGTCAGCCCTGCAGGGCACCTATGAAATGGGCCTGGCTTCTAGGTGCTCAAAGGGCAGGGGAAGGTTGTGGACTTGAAAGGAGGCTCTTTTGTGCTGAGATGGCTCCCTGGGAAGTATTTCTTGAGTGGTGGTGGAGTTGGGATGACCAGGTGTCATTGGCTATTAGCCCCTCCACCTCTCAGGACAGGCACTTAGCTATAAGTGATGTGGGGTGCCAGATGGACAAGAGAGAACAATGGTTAGTGAATGGTACCAGACTGCTGTGCCTTAGGGAAGGGGCTTGGAAAGAGAGTGTGGGCAGGGCCAGTGTGGACTCTGGCTGAGGAGAACTCCATCATCAGGAGTCAAGCATGGTGGAGCTTTCCAGAAATGCCCACACCATGCTTCAAAAGTATTGGCATAGATTAGTGATGAGTCAGGAGAAAGAAGGAGGAGGTGATCCAAAAAAATCCAGAGAACAGAAGTTGAACCAACAAGGCCTGGGATTGGACCAAGGGATCCTCCTTGTAAGACGGGGCAGGAGTAGGTGTCTGCCCCGGGCATTCTGAGAAAATGTGGTTTGAAGTTCAAACCAAGCCAATGTGGCCAACACACTCTTGCTTCTTCCCAAATGGTTTAAGAAATCTGTTTCATATAAATAAGACTCAAAGTTGGAAAGTGGTTTAGAAAGTACAGCATCTAACTTCCTTTACACTACAGGAACTACTTGTACAAAACCTCAAAAAAATGGTGACTATTTCCAGTACTTTTCAGACTTTCCAAATCCTTTGAAGAATGGTGGTTAAGGCCACAAAAGAACAAGACAGAAAGGCTTGGAATGTCAATGATGGCACTTACTAGTTTTATGGCCTTGGGCAAAAACTGAGTTTTATGAACATAAGTTTCTTTAAAAGAAATTGGAATTCTTGGCACTTTAGAGAGTGTATTGTGAGAATTAAATAAGATGTTTATAAAGTGGTTAACACATGCCTGGCACAAAGAAAGTGCTCAATAAATGTTAACTTCTAAGAGGTTTTATGTAAACGTATCTCATTTTAATTCTGTGCATATCCTATGAGGTAGTTATTATCACCCCTGTTTTATGCATGAGCAGATTGAGCCTAGGAGAGTTTAAATTATGTTGATCATAGTAACAAAACTAATGTGTGGCAGAGCTGGGAAATAAACCTAGGTTTATCTAGCTACAAAGCCCAATGGTTTTCAATTAAATCACAATGCCTTCACATTGAGCAAAATTCTGCTTTTCAGCAACTGAGAAGCAGCCTAATATAGTTCCTAAGGCTATGAGATAATACTGTCCTTGCAGTATTCTGAAAATTAAGTGAGATAATGAAAATAAACAGTTTGCACACTGGGCATATAATATGCACTTGCACTGGAAAGTGTTCAATAAATGATTGATAAATAATTGATGACATATCCTCTGCATTTTTAGAGCCTCACAGAAGTCTACCTTCATCTCAGAGAGTAAGAGAGGAGAGGATGTTTACCAGATCTCCTTCTGATCTCTCCTCGCCTTCCTCACCTACCCTCCAGCTGTTTCCCATGTCTAGACACAGGTCACATGGAGTGGCTGCCCAGGTCACTGTGGGAGAAACCAAAAGGGGAAATTCACAGGCCCATTCCAAGTCCTGACTCCCCCCACCCCCTGGTCACCCAGCCTCACTTCCGTTTTCCAAACAAGGCAGGCTTTGCAAGATGCTACCTTGATTTTCCACTCTTTTAAGAAGAGGCAACTTTAAAGCACAGTGCTTAACCTGGGTGAGGCCCACAGCGTGGAAACATCCGATGAGCCCGTGACACACACGTGCAAGGTGAGCATCACACATGTGCAATGGGAAGTGGTTTTTCAGATCTCCTCCAGAGCAGCCTCCTTGACGTCTTTGTTCTTAAGAAGGTATTAACCTGCTTTTACTCTTCAACTTTAGTTCTCTATCCTGAGACCTGTTAACCCAAATTGCTCTTTCTCTTCCAATATTAGAAGAGATGACACTGTGATTATGTGCCAGTACCATGACATACTAAGTGAGGATCATCAGATTCTCAGAGGAGGGTAGCAGATTACTGTCTCTAGTTCTGGCACACCTGACAGGTGAGAGTGTGTGAGAGAGCTGATGCTCTGTGATGGAGTGTGGAGGGAAGCCACAAAACACCCTTTGGATCCCCAGGACAGGCCGCTGGGTCTGGTGCTCTCTGTGCCCAGACACCAGCTAAGCCCCACATACCTTTGTTGACACAATTAAATTGCCTTGCTTCTGTACTGAGATTCCAGAATCTGGAATGCATAGTCCTGGAGGTTTGAACTGTTAAAACTCTTTCATTTATTCATATATGTATGCTTTTAGCAAACTTTTTAATAATACCTATTAGTATTCATTGCAAGTTTTTATTCTCTGTTTTATTTTGTTTTTTGTTTGTTTTCTTGCCACATATTAGATATTAGGCAGGGATTATTCCATGAATGATTTTATTTCATTGGCATAACACTTTATATTGGTAGAATATTTTTAGATAAGAAACCAGGAACACAGAATGTTACTGTTATTACTAACTGTAAGAGAGTTAGAATTTATCAGTGTTTGTGGCCATCACCAAACTAAGAGCAACAACATGTCTATAAAGAATTCACAAGTTTTTGGGGTGATATACCCAGATAGGTAGATAAATAAACAGATAAAATAGATGAACTTTCAAATTTAGCTTTTAATAACAACGAATACAAACATATACAGTACAGCCTCACATCAAATACACATACATGTACACATGCAGAAAATTAAGTTTCTTAAAAGTTACATAAGCAAGTTCAAAAGAAAGATCATTCTCCAAATAGCCAAAAATTAAGAATAAATTCAAGTTGGTCATGAACTGACATTGCAGCAACTTAACAATGGTGCTGGATGTGATCACTGTCACTCATGATGATGGCTGAGGTTTAAATGACCTTTTGGGATCCAGAAGGTCAACTCTTGAGGCTGAGCATAGTGCACAGGTGGAATTCATAGGATCCTATAGAGATACCACTTATATTATGAGGGTAATAAAGAAAATCCACACTGATATGAAAGCTTGTCTTTTCCCCCGAGCCCTAAATGGACGTGTAATGTCTCCTGAGAAATCAAAACTCAAGGTGATGCTACTTCAGGTGATGGGGTCTTCTGGATTTAATCTCAGCAAAATTATTGATATACAAAGTAGTTCTAGATATACAAAACAAGTGGATATCACCAAGAAAGAAAATATGAAGTGTTTTTCACTCAGCCTGAATGATCCCGAGAGTGATAAAAACAACCTCCACTAAAGATGAGCTCACAATCACAAATCACAAACCACTTCAGGAACCCGTGTGCCCTGCAGACAAGCCAGTGGCCACCACTCATGAGGAACTGGCACACCAAGAACTCAACATAATAGAACAAACGAGAAGGAGTTTTAAAAAATATTCAAGTTTATTAAAGAGAAATGAAAAGGAATTATAACCCAAATCACTGGTGACATTTTACAAAAAATAAAGCTAACAGAAAAGAATTTCTCAAGAAGGAAAAATTGGTAGGTGTAAAAGTGAAAAAAACTCACAATAATTTAGAAGAAGAAAGAATTGGTGAACATAGACCTGGAGAAATTACACAGAATGTGGTTCAACAAAAATAAAGACAGAAAACATGAAAGAAAGGCTAAAAGGTATGGAGGATAGAAAAAATTCATTCAACATGTATATAGCAGGTTATAAAAAAAAAGAAAGAAATTAGGAAGAATGGAAAGAACATAGCATTTTAAAAGATCATGGCTTAGAAGTTCCCCAACTAGAAGAAATACATGTTTTCAAAATAAATAAGCACACTGAATTCTACAGATAATAAAACAAATAAACACAACTTCAATTGGACACAGAATATGAAGAAATAAATACAGACCATGAAACACAAAGAAATGGTTGTAAGGGCAGATAGGGGAGGAGACCCTACATAGGGTGACACAGCAGTGAGATGGCAGTGTTCACTGGAGAAGACTGAGATGATAATTGCAAAATGCTGAAAGATGAACAAGAAGAATGCAAGAGGAATAAATAGTACACAAATAAGTCAGAAAGCAGGTTCAGGAATCTACACAAGGCTTGCTACAGAAAGCAACAAGATGATGACTAAGGAATTAAAACAAGATGGAACCTCAAATGCTCATTACCAACACCGTGAAAGGTAAAAAGCAGTGGTCAGGTGTGGGGTCTGCTGAAATGCTGTCTTTTACAGGGAATTGGGAACTTTGGCACATGAAGGCCAAATGGGATGAGTCGTGAGTGGTTCTAAAGAGCAGAACATGGGAATTGCAGCTGCTGAATCAGGAAAGGGGTAGGAATAAAGGAACCCAGTCAACGTGAAAGAAGGCGAGGAAGGAGGGTAAAACTAAAGAGAGGAAGTTGGAACACTTTCGACAACAAGTGGAAAACCAGGCCCAGGATCAGACAGGTTTTAACCTGAAGAATTACCACATGGAAAATTATCAGGGATGAAAGAACAAGTCAATAAATAGTCCTAGAAAACCAACCATTCGAACTGCAATAAGGAAGCAGATAAAGGCTCCATCTCACAAGATCCACCCCAATTCCAGGTGAGTTAGGAAACTAGAAGAGAATAGCAAAAGTTAAAACTTGTAGATAAAAACATAAAAGATTGTTTTCACTGTCTTTGGATAGAAAAACTAGAAAAGCAGCTTTTCAATAAAATGAAAAATCCAAACCGTAAAGGAACGGTTTGAAAGATGAACAAGAAGAATGCAAGAGGAATAAATAGAGGAATAAATAAATAAATGCAATAGGAATAAATAGTGCCAACTTTAAATACCTTGACATTCGCCGCATCTGCGTGGAGTGCAGCCACAAGGAAGGGGAGAGACCCAGGCTGGGAGAGATCATTAGCCAAAAGCAAGAGGGTGAAAGTTGGTGTGAAACACACAGAGGGGGAGGTCACCTAAGTATAGGATGGTCAAATTATTTAAACTGGAAATCTTTGAAAAGCAGAGATAAGAATGGCCCATGAATAGTTAAGATTCCATTTCACACCTTCCAATGTTCACATTAATAAAATGGAAAACAAACTAGTGTCAGGGGGAATGTGGCAAAATGGCAGCCCCATTGGTTGTTGGTAGAAGTTTAGATGGAAACCCAGTTTGTGCAACAATTGTGCAGTAAGTACAAATCTGAAGAGGGTCACCCCATGTCTACCCATGACCCTCTGAGGCAGACCTTCTGTTTTAGGAAAGTTGACCTCATCCCTGGGTCTAGAGGTGGGGTTTGTGGCTCCATACTAACTACTGGACATCCATTCTTCTGCCCAGACAGCTACAGAACTTGCAGGAGTCTGATTAGAAGCCAGGACTTCCATTGGATGCACAGCTTCTTGCTGTCAATAAACCAGGAAGTGTTGTCCTCTGCAGCCAAGGGTAATCATATGGGGACCAGTAGGGAAGGAGCTTTTCAGTAATGGATTTGATGTTAAAAAGCCAAGAAATGGAAAGAGAATGATTCTCGGTCCTATCATGAGTCACCAGATTGAAGTTTTTCCTAAAACCTGCTATCCCTGGACTTCTCAGTCATATAAATCAAAAACAAACAAACAAACAAAAATGAAAACAAAAACAAAACTCCCTCTTTGGTGTTATTTAAATCGTTTTGAGCTTTTTTTTTTAAAATTTTTTTCTGGAACTGTGCTCAGATTTAAGGACCAGGGGAGACGCTGAATGTGTGATCACACATTGTGCTTTGATTTGGTGTGCTCCTCCATGGCACCCTGTGCTTCTTAGCAGTACCTGTTTTCACACTTGCTTCTTCCTTCTTTCAGGGTTGATACATCTGTTGGTTGCCACGAATCCCATGGAGCCCAGCCCAGAGCCAGGCACATGGTAGGTGGAAGGCATAATGCAGGCCTGGCAGCCACCATCAAAACCAGCATTTGACAGGATTCATGCAAGAGCAGAACAGGGTGGGACTCATAGTCCACACACCAAGATGCAGGTCCTGGGAGACAGCAGTGTAAATTAACAGAAGAGGAGATACGGCTTAAAGATACCTTAGGAAAAATGAATGAGAACTCTTTTGCACACTCACTTGTTAAAGAGGAAATGGAGATTTGGACTTCTATATATGGGACTACTTCCTATGGGCTAGGTACTATACTGAAGACTGGTGCCACATTTAATTCTCCCAACATCTCTTCAGGACTTGTAATAGATCTTAGCACATAGTAGGTGCTCATTTTATTGAATATGATAATTCAATGAATAAATAAGTCCAAAGTCAATACTCTTTGTATTCTTTTTACCAAACATGTTGCTTACCATGAGCCTTGACTGAGAGCCTTTGAGGAGGTAATAAGGTGGATAGCAATTGCTGGAGCCATGAGAAACATCCTGACTGATGGTGCCCCATTGATCTGGAACACTTTTCCTTAGTTTGATGTGCAGGATACATTACAAGTCCCACTTGATACTCCTTAGAAATTTTAAATCATGTGGAGAATGATAAATATAACCTAGGTGGACACAAAAAGTCTTCTGACTTGATAAATACAAAAAACAAAAAGTTTTAGAAGATGACATTCCTAGACTGATGAAGGTAGATATTAGAACTGATCAAAATACCAAAGAGAGTCACCAGTAGTTAATAAGGTTAATTTAACTACGTGTAGGGGCATGGGGGATGGAGCTAGTTACAACCCAGGAAGAAGCTGCTTCTAAAGCCAGGTATTTGAGAACCCATCCCGAGGTTTGGAAACAGGAACAAGGAAGGGCCATGCAGTCCAGAGACTGAGGAAGGAATGCACGGGTGACCAGCATGGCCACAGGCAATAGAGCTGAGGAATGGGAATGTGGGTGGTGGAGCTGGATGCTAAATTCCTACCCTATCTCCAATCTGCAAAATGGGAGTAATCATGAGACTTGCCTCATAGGGTTAGCCTGCAATAAGCATCGCCTGGAACATAATCGCCGTCTGATAAATGTCAGCCATTGTTGTTACTGTTCAGGGGTCTCAAGAAGAGGCTGCATCTATGAGGGTGCAATGATTTCAACATAAGTGATTAGAGAAGGATGTTAAAAACAGGAAGAACTTGGGAGATGGTAGGCTTTGGGCAGAGGAGGATCTGTTTGCTGTGGTGTATGATGAGTTGAATTAGCATATATCGACTCCACCGTGTGCTTAGCTCTGTGCCAGATGAGGGATGCTTGAAGGGAACTTGGCACATGTGGCTTTCAGAGTCCTCTAGCTCAGAAGCAATGGCACTGAAGGGCCAACAGCACTGGCTTTGGAGTCATGCTGTTTAGTTTGGGGCCACTGTTTTACTATTTAATTGCAATTGATTTTTAATTTTTTAAAATTTATTTGTTCTAATTAGTTACACTTGACAGCAGAATGCATTTTGACTCATTGTACACAAGTGGAGCACAACTTCTCATTTCTCTGACTGTACATGATGTAGAGTCACACCATTCTTGCAATCATACATGTACCTAGGGTAATAATGTCCATCTCATTCCACCATCCTTCCCATCCCTCAACCCTCTCCTCTCCCCTCTCTCTCCACTGCCCAATTCAAAGTTCTCCATTCTTCCCTAGCCACTGCCCACCCCCAATTATGGATCAGGATTCACATATCAGGGAAAACATTTGGCCTTTGCTTTTTTAGAATTGGCTTATTTCACCCAGCATGATATTCTCCAACTTCATCCATTTATCTGCAAATGCCACAATTTTATTCTTCTTTAAGGGTGAGCAATATTCCATTATTTACATATACTACATTTTCCTTATCCATCCATCTGTTAAAGGGTACCTAGGTTGGTTCCATAGTTTAGCTATTGTGAACTAAGCTGCTTTAAACATTGATGTGGTTGTGCCACTACAGTATGCTGATTTTAAGTCTGTTGGGTATAAACTGAGGAGTGGGATAGCTGGGTCAAATGGTGGTTCCATTCCAAGTTTTCAGAGGAATCTCCACACTGCTTTCTAGAGTAGTTGCACCGATTTACTGTCCCACCAGCAATGTATGAGTGTACCCTTTTCCCCCCACATCCTCGCCAACATTTATTGTTCCTTGAATGCTTGACAATTGACATTCTGATTGGAATGAGATGAAATCTTAGAGTGTTTTGATTTGCATTTCTCTAATTGCTAGAGATGTTGAAAATTTTTTCATGTATTTGTTGATTGATGGTAGTGATTGATTTTTTCTCTCCAATCTTCTTGTTTTTTTAAAAAAAGGTGGTGGTGTTGATGGTAAAATCAACCACTTGGGTTCTCGAGAGATTTAAAGACAAAAATTCTAAAAGTTCTTATCATGAAATCTGGCACGTGTTAAACTATTTGTGGGAGTGACAGTAAGAGCAGTGTGAATATAAATAAGTCATCAGAGCCACAACATTAACAACCAAATTACTGCCTATGGCCAGGTGGGAGGCTCAGGCCACAGAGCCAACAGGTGGGAGTTAACACAGAAGTCCAGAGAGAACCATGATCTTAAACAGTCCATGGGGAGAGGAGCCGATGGCAGAGGACTGGGATGCAGAGGAGGTGGAAAAGAAGCTAGTAATGAAGAGAACTGGCCACCAGACAGATTGGCACAGACAGCGTCTGAGAACAGAAGAAAGAGGCAGTCAACACAGTCTTCTGTCACTGAGAAGTCAAAGAAACTGAGACCCCCGGTAAGATCTGTCGTGTTTGAAAGAGCAGTTGGGGTTTTCTTACAGGGTCAGGGATCAGATGGCAGCTGGCGTGAGCAGGCAAATAGTTGAAAAGAAAGTTAAATGAACTGGGATCTAAATGTGCCACTCAGGCAGGAGGATCATTAGAGGAAGAGGAGGTGAGGCTGCCCCTGTGCATTAGACATGCTGGGCCACTGGTTCTGTGGCCATGTAAAGAGCTACCTGTCCATCCTCTACACCACACTAGACTCTCAGCCTCCTTTGCAGTCAGGTGTGGCCCTGAGGCTGAACTGCCGCCAAGGGAATGTGAGCTGAGGAGATGCATCACCTTCAGGCCCCGCCCATGAATTCCCATGCACTGTGTTCTTGCTCTTTCTCTATCCCCAGCTGAATGGGGACTTTAAGGACACAGAAGAGGGCAGATCCACCGGCAGATGATGCCTTAGTCCTTGAGTGACAACACAAGCTCTTCCCCCAACTGTCATTACTGTGACATGAGTGCAAAATAAACTTTTATTATATTGGGCCACTAACATTTTAAAGTTCTTGGACATAATAGTCAATCTACCTTAACTAACATTGCTAATACCTGCTCTGAGCCTCTGCTTCTTCATATGTAAAATGGGCTAGTAATAGCTATCTACCTGACAGTTACTCTTCCCATTATTTTCTTGCAAACAGATTCCTAACCATGACAGATCAACTGGCATTCTTCTGCATTAAGGGAGTCCAGGTCCCTAGTCAGTCCCAGCTATGAAACATGAAACACTGTGTGTGTGTGTGTGTGTGTGTGTGTATGTGTTCATGCTCTGACCAATTCAAGTCAGTAGTGGCAATTTCCCCACCAGCCTGTAAGTGTTTTGAAATTGGGCATGGAGTCAATAAAACATGGGGGGAAATCCTCTGGGGGGCTTCTGGAAAACTTTCCTTGTAATAAAAAGGGAAGTGGAAAAAGGGGAATTCATTTCCATTTTCCACTTTCTCACATGGTTGTGCTGCCTTGGAAGGCAACAGCTGGCAGACCTGGGGTGTGCAGCCAGTCCTGGACACACCCTACTCCCAGAAATTCTGTGCCATCCTTCGTTGGTTCTTGGGTTACCTATATCAAAAGTACCTAACCAGTATTTTAGTTTGGCCTTCATCAATCAAGACCTATGAACTGAATGTCTTGAGGGTGATCAAGAAGGGTCATCACTATTTATGATCACGATGGTCACCATCCAAATGGATGCCTCCTGTCCCCAGTCCAGTATGTCAGACCTCGTTTTTCTTGACCCCAATGGAAAAATATGTCTCTTTCCAGCCTTTGATTCAATATATTTCAAGGGGTTGGATAAAGACCTGAGAAAGGCAACCAGAGAGGTTTGCCTCTTTTGGCAACTGAGGCTGTGGAGGAGATTTGAATATTGACGGCATTGGGGTGTGTCCTTTCAATGATGAGATATTTGTAGGTTAAAGCGAGACCCTGGGAGAACAGGTGTCCTATACAAATAAGGGTATTACTAGCTGGGTAATATTTAACCAGTACGCCCTCCTTATCACAAGTAATTCAAGGCAATAGAATAGAATATTCCAGTCTGTGGAAAGCAGCAGGTGGGAAGTCATGGGATCCTTACATTATTTCTCTAAGTGATAAATAGAGGCAGATACAAAGCCTCCCACCATTCTGCTTCCTGTCTTCTCTCACCTTGGTCAGAGAGATTAATGTGGCTTTAAGAAAGATAGCACCTGTACAAGACCATCTTCGCTGTGTTCATCTTGAAGAGCCCAATAAAGAGAATCTAATTGGATTTGTGCTATGAAGTCCTAGATGAAATGAGAGGCTATTTTCTTGCCTTCAAATGACAATACCAATGATAAGAATACTAATCATAGCGTCCAGGAGAAGGGGGAGCAGAAGGAGCAAGAACAAGAGGCTTCTTTGCTGTCTCCCTCCTTATCAGTCCTTTTGTGTACAATTTCCCTTTAAAACGTGACGTGACAGCCAGCCAGCAAGGGGGCCTCCGCAATCCACCTCAGCGGACCAGGGAAGATGCTCAGGGAAGCTGAGTGACTGATCTGAGGTCACACTCAGACCCTGAGGCCAAAGACC
Source organism: Glaucomys volans (assembly GCA_020662805.1). Taxonomy (NCBI): domain Eukaryota; kingdom Metazoa; phylum Chordata; class Mammalia; order Rodentia; family Sciuridae; genus Glaucomys; species Glaucomys volans. The sequence continues at coordinate 187,414 of JAJEJO010000520.1, read as the reverse complement.
ATGTGGCTTTTCTTAGCCCCCTTGTCTCGCATTTCCTTCTCTCCAGGATGAGACTCTGGTAACTGACTTAAGACTCAGAGATGACAGTCCCCCTACCTGCCAAGGACCCACTGAGACACAGCAAGACGCAGTAAGGAGCCCTGTAGGGACACCACGCTCACAGGGACGACTTGGCTCAGGTTCCTGGCTCAACACTGTCCACACTTTGTTTTCTAAACCTTTCCCAGCTTCTCTTTCTTTATATCAGAAAAGCAAAGAGCCTTCAGAAGATTGTACCTCAGATTACTATGAAACGGCAAAGAGCTTTTTCTCTCTTCTGTTTTGCCTCGTACTGGTGGACCCTCGTTTAAAACACAAACCAACAATAAACTGACGTGGAGAATTCTCCTTAGCCATCTGTGCTATTGATGTTAATCTAAAATGTGCATAATGTGTGACGTTATCCTAACGTGCAGAAGTAGGTAGTGGTACTTGTGGATGTCCTTTTACATATCTGTGCTGCAAGAGCTGAACAAGCCATGGGGACTTCCCCGTCTTACAAAGCTAGCACCCAGTAACAGCGGTCCTGCCAACATTTCGCAAATCACCTTTGTTCCAGAACCAAATCCTGCGATGGTTGCATGCCTGACCATTCTGCTCCCAGCTCTTCTGGCCAGTTCCTTTAACAGAAGATGAACCTGCTAGGATTCTTCTTCATGCATCGGACTGGAAACCCAGCTGGACTTTAGACACTTTCCTGAAGATGATTCCAGTTTCCTCAGTCAAGAACATCAAGAATGTGAAGAGAGGGCCTACAGAAAGGGAGAAAATTTTTGCCACCTATTCAGAGGATTAATCTCCAAAATATATAAAGAACTCAAAAACTTAACACCAGAAAAACAAATTACCCAATCAATAAATGGGCAAAGGAATGGAACAGGGATTTCACAGAAGAAGAAAAACAATTGGTCAACAAATATATGAAAATATGTTCAACATCTCTAGCAATAAGAGAAATGCAAATTAAAACTACACTGAGATTTCATCTCATTCCAGTCAAAATGGCAATTATCAAGAATACCAGTATCAATAAATGTTAATAAATGCTAACCAGGATGTGGGGGAAAAGGTTCACTCATACATTGCTGGTGGGAATGCAATTGGTCCACCACTTTGGAAAGCAGTATGGAGATTTCTCAGAAAACTTGGAATGGAACCACCATTTGACCCAGTGATCCCACTCCTTGGCATATGCACAAAGGACTTAAAATCAGCATACTACAGGGATACAGCCACATCAATGTTTATAGCAGCTTAATTCAAAATAGCTAAGCTGTGGATCCAAACTAGGTGCCCTTTAACAGATGAATGGATAAAGAAAATGTGGTTTATATACAGAATGAAATATTACTCAGCCTTAAAGTAAATGCCAGTAAATGGATGGAACTGGAGACTATCATGTTAATGAAGTAAGTCAATCCCAAGAAATCAAAAGCCGAATATTCTCTCTGATATGTGGATACTGACTCACAGTACATGTGGGTGGGGGGGGGAATGTAACTATGAGTGAGCGATAGACTTCCAATTGTGGGCGGCCACGGTTGCTTCTATTTTGCCCCTCACCAAACTCCCAGTTTTTCTTCCTGAGCTACTGCTACCTCTGAAGGGGCTGGGGAAACACATTTCATGAAAGCTCAACAGTGGATTCCTTTCCCAAGGTTTTGGAAATGGATGCATCCTCAGACTCTGCAGCATTCAAGCTGCGAGGCTCTGAATCGCCAGCTGATTGCTGATCCTGTCCCCTGCCTGGTGCATGACCTGTTCCACTCTTCACCTGACCCCCTGTGCCCAACGTCACCTGGAGCCTGAAATCTGGAAGCAGAAAGTCCTTGACTGGAGCCGGCAGAGAGAAAATCGTCACCTGCTTGGGCACAAACATGCCGGGTGACTGTGTCACTGTTTGTTAAGTGGGATCAGCTAATAGTTGCTCAGCGGGCCTTCAAAGAGCCGCAGGAGACCGCCCAGGTTTCTGTAAACTGCGCGAGGGCCTTGGACTTCAGAACTCAAGTGCACACTCCGGGCATTTTGAGCCTGCCGCCCAGCCCCCTGGTGCACTCGGTTAAACTGCAGTGGAGAGACTGGTTTTCCTTTCCTTCTCCCTGCCTGGCTCTCTCTTCCCTGCCAGTCCCCTGCTTCTGGGCTCTGCGCCGGCTGTGCCCCTTTCCTGGGACACCCACCATCCTGGAGGGCAAGTGCAGGCTTCCTCCGCGGTTCACTTAGGGACTTGCTACAAATCACCTTCCACGTCCCCTCACCCTGCCTCTCTCTCCACAGCCCCTGGGACTATTTTTACATATCTGTTCCCTTCCTAGTCCCTTGCTTGGCTTCCCCACCCAAATATAAGGTCCCTGAGAAGAACTCCTTCCTCTAGAGAAGTTGCTCTTAACTAAGTGAATAAATGAATGAGTGAAGGAATGATTTTCCTTCATCCTACAAATAAAACAACTGAAGAACAGAGAGGGACAGCAAGCTGGTCCAGTTCCACAGCCATTAGAGGCGGGGCTGGTATTCACACTTCCACTTCCTAGCTCATGTGACCTGTTCTCTAGAAATCTAGCAACTGGGACAGCCACAAGGGCACGTGTGTCTGCCAGGCTGTAGGCACGGAGGGCCAGAGCTTCATGAAGGATCAGAGCTCATTCCCGAGCCCTTAGTGGATCCATCTGAGAACCCCAGAGGCGCCCCAAGGCGGAGGTCCCCAAACACAGCTGCCTTCTCACGTTTAAAACATCTGTGAATATGAATGATTTTGAGCATTTTTGTACAAATATGAATAAAGTCTAAAAATGGTTTTCATAATCCCTTACAGAATCTGCTACAGCCTTTGGGGTATAGTTATTATATTTAATAATTGAAATGATGCAGTGGGTCGTTTTCTCACCTTTGTTTTGAGCATTTTACTATAGAAACGTCCTGATTCACTGAAATGAACAGGGGCAGCGCCTCTTCCCACAGCGTGTGTCACATTTGACTCCAGTGATGTCTGGTTATTGATGCTGAGGATGGTTTGGTCTGTTGGTTGGATGTCTAGCTTTGTTCTCTCATGTTTCTGGGCTGGTCTTGGACTGACATTTCCATAATATACCGACACCAGGCAGAGAGTGAATTGTTGTCTAATGTTTTCATGAAAGAATGCTGTGCATGACCTACACTCTCCTGGGATTAAGCTCAAACTCCTATTGGAACCAGGACCTGCTGGCCTCTCCCTCCTTGGCATTTCTGGTCTTTGAAGGGGTGGAAGGTGAGAGCCTGGGGTGGGCAGGAAGCATTGGCCAACAGGAGGGCAAACAGAGGTTTGGGAGTGTGTTGACCTTTCTGTTCTGTGCGTGTGATTCTGGCCTTTGGAGCAAAGGGATGAAAAGCCAGGACTCTGCTCTGGGGGCGCCTGCGGACCTCTGTGGACCTCTGCGCTTTAACAGCACAGGCACGAGCTGTCCCCGCTTGTCAGCATGACTCAGCCGGGAGAGGAGCTTTCGAGGTCAGGACCTGCTCCTTGCTCCCCTGAGCAGTGGGAAGGGAAGGCCTGCAGAGGGCTCTCGGTCTGAGAAGGACTCTGGGTTCAGAGTGTGGCTGGATCCAGTGGCATGCTGGGCCCTGCCTCTGGTGAGGGTGATGGCCAGCCGCTTACCTACCGTGCGGGTGCTGGTGAAGCCCCCTCTGGGCTCTGCCTCCCGCTGTGGCCTTGCAGAAGTCCCAATCACTTCCACTGACTGGGCACCTACTGTGTCCACAAACAAAGCTGGTCACCTTCAATTCTCAAAACGGGTCTCAGAGGCAAGAATTGTAGGCTTCATTTTCCAAATAAAGGCACTAAAGTTCAGAGAGGTTAAGCGAGCTGCCTCATCACACAGATCTTGGATTTAATGAGGGTGTATTTGACTTCAAAGCCTGTGCATTATTGTACATCTCTGATTTTGTGGAATAGAGAGGACCCTCCTGCTCAATACCCATGATTGTCAAGGCAGGTGTCCTGAACTGTACTGCATTAGAATCATCCATTCATCAATGACCCCATTTACTAGCTGTTTAATGAACACTAACTTTGTGCCAAGCTCTCTACTGATTTCCACTGAGAGTTGAAAGAACCACATTCCCAATCCTAGAAGGGATGAGGCAAAGAAGCAAAGGGCAGGACTAGAACCATTTAAGCCTCCATTCTTAGCAACTGGATTACCCTATCTACCACAGGGACTAGCTCATCATCAAAACTCAGTAAATACTTGCAAAAGAAAAAAAAAAGGAATAAAGAATGGGTGATACATTAGAAAGCACACAACATCTAGTCTGAAAGCATCAAATCTACTCTCAGGTTTATTTTGTATTTGCTGTGCAACCTTTGGGATCTATATTTAGCCTCTCTGAACCTACCTCCTTATTTGCAAAAGTGAGCATAAATATCTTTGCCTGGTTCCACTCATAGGATCATTGTGAATCCGGTGGATTAAAAGATCAACTACAGGTATCCAAACTATTTAAAAAAATGTAAACATCAGCCAGGCATCATGGAGACACCTAAAGGCAGAGGCAGGAGGATCACAAGTTTGAGACTGAGCTGAGCAACTGAGACACTATCTCAAAATAAAAAATAAAAAGTGCTGGCATTGGAGCTCAGTTCTCGAGGCCTGGGCTCAGTCTCCAGCACTGCAGAAACAAACAGAAAGCTCGCCTCAGTCTTCAGCGTCAAGGACTAGGGCATGCGTGGGTCAGCTCAGCCTTCTTCTCATTTACTGCTCACTACACACCAGGGCGGGCAAGTGCTTTGCAAGTGCTGGACACTTGTGCCGTCGTCGTCAACCTGGATCAACGCACCCATTTTGCAGATGGGGAGAATGGGGCTGGGATGGTGTAGGCAGTGTGCTGGAGGTGACGTGGCCACAGACAGGGCCAGGAACCAGAGCCCAGGGACCAGCGCTGGCGTCCCCACTCTTGTGGCTGCTCTGTCACTGTCCCCGGTCACTCCACTAAACACATTTCTCTAGGAGCAGAAGGTGCAAACCTGAGTTGATAGCCACCTGCTCACATAGAATCAGCCACGAAATTCCTCAAAAAATGGAAAATAGAACTACCATATAGTTCATCAATCCCGCTACTGATCCAAAGGAATTGAAGTTGGCAGAGAGACATCTGCACCCCTCGTTCACTGCAGCGCTGGTCACAGTAATCAAGACCTGGAAACAGCCTAAGTGTCCATCAGTAGATGAGTGGATAAAGAAAATGTGGTGTATTTACCCAGTGGAATACCATTCAGCCATGAAAAATGAAATCCTGTTATTTGTGACAATGTGGATGGAATTAGAGTACATTATATTAAATGAAATCTGTCGGGCACAGAGATATAAATACTACTGTAAAACAGTCAAACTCTTAGGAAAATATTGGTTCAAGGAGGCTACAGATACTTCAGTTGAAGGATGCAAAATATCAGCTAAATAACAGAAATTAGTTCAAGAACTGTAATGCAAAATGTGATCATCATTCTTAAACATCTATTGTTTTCTTGAAAACTGGCAAGAGAAGAGATTCTAAACATCCCGACCACAAAAATAACTGTGAGGTAATGCGTATGTTAATTAGCTGGATCCAACATTCCTACCATATATGCATATTTTGAAACATCATGTTATACATGATAGATATATGTAAGTGTATTAATTAATTTATAAGATAAATAAAATAAATTTATTTCCTTAAAAAAAAGACAAGCATCTACCATAGGAAGTCAATGAGGAAGCCCCCCAGGCTGCCCTTCCCTTCCAGACTCAGGGGCTCTTGTTCCCTTTAGATTTTTGAACTCTCAGAGCCTTCATTTCTGAATCCATGGCTTCCCTGCTGCTGCTCTGTCCCCACCTCTTCATGCAGACGAGGGGAATGTCTGCATGTACCAAGTACGAAGTGGAACAAGAGCCGGCATGAGAGTCCTGCGCATCCGCAGATGGCGCCGGCACGTGCGGAGGCTGCCTCCTGCAGAGGCTGCCTCCTTCCGGGCCGCCTGCCAGCCCCTTCCCGCCCCACCTTCCTTCTTAGACCTCCGCAGTCCGTTCTTGGCTATTCCTCTGCTCCAGCTCCGGCCCCGTATTGCTGCCCGAGTGGTCTTAGCTGGACACAGTCGAGCTGCCTCATCTCCCAGTGACCCTTACAATACGGGGAGAAGGACGGCACTCACTGATGTCACCCAGGCCCCGTGCCACCCTTGCCCAGCCGGCTTCTCTGTGCTGTGTGCACATTCGGCTGGTGATGCTCTTCCCATTCTCGACGGCCGTTTCCAGATCTCGGCACCCGGGCCTCTGGCCTGGAATCCACGTGCCTTTTCCAGTTTGTATTGGTCAGTTTTCAGCTCCGGTAACAAGTTCCTGAGACCGCGCAGGGGGAAGCCTTATCTGGGCTCATGGTTTCAGAGGTCCCAGCCCTTGATCTGCTGGCACCACTGCCTTCAGGCTGTGGCCCGGGGACACCAGGCAAAACGAAAGCACTGACTTCAAGCCAGGAAGGGAGAAGGGGGACCAGGGTCCCATTCTTGCTTCCAAGGGCCTGCCCCAGTGACCCAGGACCTCCCCTTAGGGCCCACCTCTTAAAGGCTCCACCACCTCCAATGGAACATTCTGGAATCAAGCCTTCGACACGGGCCCTAGGGGGACACTTGTCCAAAGCACCACATTTTTCCTGGACCTCTGCCATTCTTTCAAGGCTGAACCCAAGCCCCATTTTTTTCATACAAGTGATTGAGACAGTGCTACCTTGCTTCCTCCCCTGTGACGCTGTGGAACGTGATATGAAAGGCAATGCTGATCTACCTCCCAGTTTGCACTATCTGTCTCTGTACCCCAGCACGTCCTGCTGGGCGGGGAGCTCCACACGGACAAGGATGGCATCACACTCGTGGCTGCATGCTTAGCACTTACCATGGTGCCTGGCACACAGTAGGTGCTCAATAAATACCTTTCCAAGTTTGAATCAAGAGTCTTAGAGTGGAAGAGCATCTAGTGATAATTGTGTAAAATCTTGGGTGTGGGGGGGAAATCTGTCTAAATACCTGTCAGCAATTAATAAAGAGTAGAGAATGATGAATTTTTTTAAAAAAATAGTGGTCTTCATGTTGGGTTTTAAAAGATAAAGTCCGGAGTTTACAAAAATGAAGCAAAATGCACAACCAAAAATGTGTACAGGAAAACATCTTCACTGCTCGTCTCCCCCTAGGACTTATCAAGGAGCTGGATCTAACTCAGTATTCAATGAACCTCTGGCCCTGGTGGTTTCCCAGATGGCTTTCTGTTTGAAGGACCCACAGCCCGGCCTGGCCTGCAACAGCCACTGACTTCGCCTGCTTCTTGGTCTCCTGGGTGACGGTGCAAGTTGCATTTGGTCCTTGGGTTTCCTGCTGTCACTGCCTAGCTGGGCCACCTTTGTGGTTCCTGGTCAGGCCACCTGTGAGAGGGAGAAAAGGGACGGGGTGTGAGAAGGGAAGACCTGGAGGGAGCCTCACAGCGCTTCCGAATCCTGAAACTTGGATTCTGGTTGTTTTCTAGGGCCTTGCTACTTACCTCTGAATTGCTTTGAAAAAGACATTTCAGCACTTTGTTCTTTGAACACAAATGAGAAGGACAACACGCCCCCACTCTTGCCAACACAGATTCTTGCTGGAAAAAAAGTAAAGATCCTAGTCCAAGGCTTCAACGGGGGAGCCATTTGATTGCTCATGAGGTTGAGCGTTTTCCATATCTTTCTTAGCCAATTGTTTTCCAATTTTGTGAATGTCAGTTCAAAAATGGAATGGGTTTTAGTTCTATGCTTAGATCATTGTCTTAGAGACTTGGAACTAAATCTTTTCTCAAAATGCACCAGGGTTTCACTAATATACTTGGGCAAAATTATTCTTCTCAGTTGTAAAATAGGGTGAGTCTTGCTCATGAATATTTGCCCTTTCAAAAGGAAACGTAGTCACTGTGTTCCTACCAGGAACTAAAGGCATAAGTTACAAATATAACCATAATCAAGACATTGTCCCTTAACTCCAGTACCTCACAATTGCCTAGGAAGATGTACCAGGAAAACTTTTGACAACATATCATGATAGGTGCTGGGATGAAGTAGCCATTGTGCCTTGGAGCAAAGAAAAAGACCATCTAAGATACAGAACAGAAGAAAGGATAAGGGCCTAAATAAGCACTGTGGATTGATGTTTGTGTCTCTCAAAAATTCAAATGTGGAATTCTAGTTCCCACGTGAAGAGCTTTGGATGTGAGTGGTTGGAGAGGTGATCAGTTAGTATGGGCTTTAGAAATGTAGCCTTATGAAAGAGATCGTATACCTTCCTGAGACTGCAGAGTGCTCCCCACCTTTTCCATTATGTGAGGACACAGCAAAAAGACAGCCATCTGTGAACCAGAAAGTGGGCCCTCAACAGACTCCACATCTACTGCAACAATAGTCTAGCCTTCAGAACCATGAGAAATAAATTTCCTGTTTATAAGCTTCCCTGACTATGGTATTTTGTTATAGCAGCCCATGCCGACTGAGACAATCAGCCAGCTGCAGAGGTGAAGTGGGACAGGGAAGGAAGCAGGGGTGTAGAGGATTGAATGGAGGATCAAGAGTGGGTGCAGCTGTGTGCTGAGGCCCAGATCCATGGGCTCTTCTCCCACTTTGCTTCCTCTGTCTGCCATCTCCCCACATGCACGGCAGTCAGAAGTTGGTTGCTTGGTGACCTGACAGGCTTTGTCCTCTCTGTGCTCATCCTTATTGAAGTAGGACTTTGGTGGACGTGAAAACCTATCCAAGTTATCCATGCAAGCTGACCGTTAGCAAAAATGCATTTCTAAAAACAGTTCATGGGGACCATGTCACTGCTCTTCCTGAAGAATTCACAGTCCAGGGATAAGTTGAAATTGCCAATTTGGGCATTGCATTTAAGAAACCTCAGAGTGAAATTGGGATAGGTGAAAGGGGCACTCTGGCCAAGTCTGGACTCTTAGAGAGAAGAGAAGGAAAGGAAAACAGAATGGGAAAATTTACTGAAAACCGTTGCTGAATAAGAAAAATAATGAATTGCTTTCATTGTCCTCTGATCTTATTTTCCTATTTGTTATCAGCAAGATGAGCTTCTTTCAGCACGTCCTTGAAGCTCTTCCTTTAACTGGGTTACTTACATACTTCACCAGAACGTTCATTGATTGCCATTGTGATAATCCCTAAAAAGTAGAATCACAAGGTTACTTGCAAAAATATCTTCCTAATCTAATCAGGGAGACCAAGGAAGCCTTTCTAGAAGAAGTGACAATTATGTGGAAACCCGAAAGACTGATGGTTAGAAGATAGCTCGAGCAGAGTGTCCTGACCTGGTCACCCTTGACGTTTGAGGCCCAAGCATTCCGTACTGTGGGAGTGGGTCTTTCTGTGCCTTGCAAGAAGTTTGGCAGCATCCCTGGCTTAACCTACTAGGTAGATGTATTATTTTCCCTCAACTGTGACAAACTAAAATATCTCCAGACATTTCTGAACACTCCCTGGCAGAAATGCTGGTGCAGAGGGAGGTGGGTGGGGTGCAGCCTTCTCAGTGGAGAGAGCCACATGGGCAACTCTAAGGCAGGAAATGTGAATACAGGAGCCCCCAGTCGGTGACACAGTGGGGTAGAGTAGGTGCACCATGAACAACCCGGCATGTGGGTGTCCTGGAGAAACGGGGACTCTGCAGGGCATTCTTGCATTATGGAAGATCTGTGCTTTCAAATCAACCCGTTTGGGATTTTCTCCCATTCTAAAGTCCATTTTCCTGGGTATTGGGATGGACCTATGGGCAAACCTATGGGCAAACCTGGAACCTGATTTGTATCTTGGGACACACAGTCCCTATGGAAGTCGTACATTTTATTGACTCTTTGAAAGGATTGCTTATAACATTTTATTTTTAAGTTCTGCTCCAAAGCTTAAAAAAAAAACAAAAAACTCCATTTTTAACCTTCTAAACTTTTCAGCTGTGATCATTTTTTCTGTTTTGTTTTCTTTCCACACTCCCCACAACGTGCATTGTCTCTGACCTGATGGCCTGCTCTTTATTCCTTCTGGGGTCCATGTGTCATCACATGGGCTCTCTGGCCTGATGTCTTATCTCTTTAGCCAGCATCCTTTTTTTTTTTTTTTTTCATAAATGTGATGGTAATTTCCCCAGAGACAGATGTGCATTTCATAGATTTTTCAGTCATTTCTCTTTTTGCAGCTTCTCATCATGGACTTACTGTTCTCCATGATGGTCATTATGCTATCTTGGAAAAGTGACTCTGGGCAGAAGGAGAATGTTTTAGTTAGCTTTTCCATCTCTATGATCAAAGGACTCTCTAAGAACCATGTAGAGGAGGAACATTTTATTTTGGTTCATGATTTCAGAAGTCTAGTCCATGGTCAGCCAACTCCTTTGCTCTGGACGTGAGGCAGAGCATCATGATGGAAAGGTCAGGGACCAGAAAGCAGCTCAGCATGTGGCCACCAGACAGCAGAGAGCTCCATTCACATGAGGATGGTATATAGATCCCGTTGACATGCTCCATGGACCTCCTTCTTCCAGGCACACCCTGACTGTCCACAGTTACACCCAGTTAATCCTTATCAGTGATCAATCCAGTGATCAAGTTAAAGTTCTCATAATCTGATCATTTCACCTCTGAGCATTCTTGCATTGCCTCACACTTGAGCTTTTGAGAGACACTTCATATCTAAACCACAGAAGGGTGATTCTTCTCCACATTTGGATTGGTTACACCATTGGGAGATCATATTGATCAGACTGACATTTCTGTTGTTCATTTTTTAAATCTCGTGTCATTCTGTTTCTCATGTCCCCAACACCCTGCCTATTGGCTTTTCTTGGTCTTTCCAGACTTATCTTCTAAAAATCAACTGAGAGCCTCTTTAGAGGAAGAATTCCCTCTTATCCTCCTCTGTTCCTACAGCTCTGAGGTTGCTTCCTGTTAAGTGAGCTTGCTATTGCTTATGGTGCCCCTGAGACCACAGCTATCGTGCCACTGTAGGGGTAAAAGAGGTCTTTCCACAGTGAACTGACAGCTCTTGGGGGGATCAGATTCTGGGATCAGAATAGGGCATGAACAATTGGCGATGGTAAATGAAAGAAAGCATGGTGAATTGTGCCCTACCTATGTGACACCTGCTGCCATACCTCTTCTTCACTTACCTCCCTCAACGAAAACAAGCCACAAGGCCTCCCCTAATCTACAGGGGCAATTATGTGCAACCTTCTCCTTGCCCAGAAGGAGGTCAAGAAGGTCAGTGGACAGCCTTAGTAACTACCATGATGAGCAGAAGCAGAGAAGACCCCTCTTATGGCTCCTACTACCTAACGGAAGAGACATTAAACAAAGAACCGTAATAATTATAGCATGATACTCATGAGAAGCTGCAAAACGGAGGAACATGGTGCCTGGAGAACACAGAATGAGCAAACGTCACCACGGAGAACCAAAAGGTAATAGAAATTAGCTATGTGAGAATGAGAGAAGGTGGAGAGACCAGTATGGAGAAGACCACCTTGATTAAGTGGTTAAAAGTGAGAGGAAGACATGTATGAAATCATGCTGGAAATACAGGTGATGGCGAGTGGTGGTTTGTTTTCCGAAGCTGAAGAGGACCATTTCAGTGGAGAAGGATAGTGAAAGGAATAGGTTCTCCACTGAATCAAGGGGAAAGATGTTACCTGGAGAGAAACGGAAGTCCAGCTGGAGCTCAGCCATGGCCCTTTGTGGAAATGCTCTCTTTAGATTCGACCAGCAATGAGAAGGGAACACAAATTTTAGATAGTGGAGAAGAGGCAGCAGAGCGCTGAATGTAGGAACCTCAGTTTCTTCACCCATGGTGGTCAAGCTTGTTCATGGTATTTTGTCCCACTTAATCCTGCGAGACCTTTAAGGCTCAAAGAAGTCACTTGCATAGGCTACAGAGGTAGTCCATGGTCAAGCTGAGATTCCAGCGTAGTGGGCACCATACTGTATCTAGGGAAAAACAGGGGATATGGAGTTGAACATCTCCAAGGTCTGCTTATCCTTTTCCACAAAGAAATTAATGGGTGCTTATTCCCCACCAACCCATTTACAGTCTACAGTTCAAAATCAAGGATTCAGTCTACATGTTGTGTTTGTGTGTTTTAATGCTTTTATCCTTTTCTCTTCTCTTTGACCTTTTATTTTCATTAGTTTCCAACACACATTATCAGGAATTGCTGACCTGCCTTATCATTTGCTTATGGTCATTCGGATTTTAGAAGCTGAACCATTGGCTAAGCCCACCCAAATCAGAAAAACATGACAATATAGCTGCTATTTCAGGAAATGAGTGGGTACACTGGGATTTGTGGTTATCTTTGCCTCCATTGTAAATCAAAATGTCAATGCAGTTCCAAGTGTCAGAGCAAAGAGATGACAAAATGACATTTTTGAGCAATATTTTTCCTTCTCCTGAGATTGGATATGGAGTTTAAATCCCTGATTTATTTTTAACAAAATGATTGGAAGTAATGATTAGTTTCCTGAGATTTTAAGTTTTCATGGGAGTTTTGTTTTTTTAATTAACTTATTCTGTATTAGATGTGATCTAAAAGACCCTCACAGTAGTGTCTCTAGAAGCATCGGATTGCCAATTTTCTTCAGTAACCTTTCTCTGTGATAAAACCAATACACACATTGATTTGTACAGAATGATAGTTAAACCACAGGCTGCACAGTTGAGTTACCTCGATTTAATTCCTGACTGTGCCAACTAATGATTTTTGTATGTATGTGGTTTCAGGGATTGAACCCAGGGCCTCACACATACTGAGCAACACTGCCATTCCTAATGATCATTTTAAAATTAATCAAATTACCTAAATGCTCTGAGCCTTAGTGTTTTCCTTTCTAAAATGAAGATAGTAGTAGTAATAATAATTATAATTGTAATACACATCTTAGAGTATTTTCATAATACTTCCATGAGATGTTGCACAGGTAGTGTCCCTAATAAGCAGCTATTTTTGCTATTTGTAACATACAAACGTATACACACATAGACACATGCACACACATAAACACAAGGAGCATGTCCCTGGAGGCTGCTTACCATGTCAACATGCTCTCCAGGACACACTGAGGAGGCTGGAAGGAGGCAAGAGAAAGCCTCCTCCACACTCTGGGAATTGAAGATTTAAAGAAGACCTACCATGCAAGTGCTGTGGTCTCATTAGATGAACAGATTCTAACTCCAGTCCTCAAGGAACGGGGATTCCTGAAGAAAAAAGATGACAAAATTCTGCAATAAGAAGCAGAAAAAGGAGAAAGAGGAGCAGGGGCAGGGAGGGGGACGAGGATGAAAAGAAGTGAGGGGAAGGAGGTAAAGATGAGAGGTGGGTTAGAATCAGCCCGTGAAGCTCTCCTTGCCGAAGGAGAAAATATTTTCTACTTATGTGTAGTCATGACCCCAGATTAAAAATCTGACCTTAATCAAGTGGAAGAAGCTATGATTTAAATTGCTTAAAACAAACTGAGGTATAACCAGATGACCAAGTATTATTTAGAACTAAAAAGAAATGAACTATCAAGCTACAAAAAGATGTGGAGGAAACTTAATGCACTTATGTTATTATGCATATCTGAAAAGGCTGCATAACGGACCATTCCACCTGTAGGCATTCTGGGAAAGGCACAACTGTGGCGATCATAAAAGATCAGTGGTTGTCAGGGTTTGGGGGATGAACGGGCAGAGCTCAAAGGACTTCATGGTCACTGAAACTATTCTGTTAGGGTGGGCATATGTCTCTGTGAATTTGTCTAGACCTGTAGAATATGCCACACCAAGAGTGAGCTCCGATGTGAATCCTGGACTCTGGGGGATGATGACGTGTCGATTGGGTTCATTGAGGGTAACATGTGTACCACTCTGGGGAGGGATGCTGATGAGGAGGGAGGTACACATGGGTGGAGCAGGGTCTACGTGGAAAATCTGTACCTTCCACTCAACTCTGTTGTGAGTCAAAAACTAATGGAAAAAATGAAGTCTATAAAAAATAAACCCAAACAACTTTTCCCTGTTCATTGTGTGGATGGTAACAACAGCAGCAGCATGCATGTGGAGCTTTTCCTGCATGACTCACTTAAACCTCAACAATCAAGAAAAAGTCCCATTACTTCTCCTTTCAGGGGTGGGAAAACTGATGTAAATATATGGTTATGATTTGGATGTGAGGTGTGTCCCCCAAAAGTTCTTGTGTTCATGCAGGTCTATTAAGAGGTGACACGATTAGATTATGAAAGCCATAGCCTAATTGGTGGATTTATCAATTTGATGCATTAAAATTTGAATGGATTACTGGATGGTAACTACAGGTAGGTGGGGCATGGCTAGAGGAAGTGGGTTACTCTGAAGGTGTGTCTTGGAAATAATATTTTGTCCCTGGCCCCTCATGCTTTCTGTCTGCTTCCCAGCTCCAGTGAGATGAGCTGTTTCCCTCTACCATGTCCTTCTGCCATGAAGTTCTGCCTCATCTCAGCCCAGAGCAACGGAGACAGCTGACCATGGACTGAAACCATGAGCCCCAAATAAACTTTTCCTCCTCTAAGCTGTTCTTGTCAGGTATTTTAGTCATAGCAACAAAAAACAGATAGCACATATAATAAGCATCAGTGTGAGGGTGAGTTCAGTGATGAGGAAATGTCATGTCCAGGACTTGGAAATCAATTATCCAAAGTAAAGTTTCAGAATGGAATGGAGTTGATCACGGAAGAGCCAGTACCCTGCCCCACTTTCTCAGAATACTCAGGGATATTGGGAAGGCCTTGAAACTTTCCCAGATAATGGAGTACTTCTTCATGACATATAGATTCTATGTTAATGAAAATGCTTTATGGCTATGCAAATCATCACAGCACAGCTTGACATATGTCATAACAGCTGTAGGCCAAGGCAGCTGGACAGACACAGATGAAGAATTGCAGGCCAGACCTCCTTGGAGCAACAGGCCGTGGATGAGAGCTGTAGGAGTGGCATCCTCCAGGTAGAGAACATCAGGGCAGGTGGAGAGGCCCTTACACAGGAGGAGAGCATTGGCAAGGCCTGGTGGTGGGAAACAGCTTGGTCTGAAAGAAGTCATAACCCAGAAGGAACATGACTAGAATTATTGTTCAAAACTGTCCCATACGTCCATGAGAGAACCCAGCAAGGCTTGTGCACATTCTGAATATTATTTTCTAGGAAATCCAGGCAACTCAATCCTGTGTTTTCCTAATCCTCAGCAATTGGTAGCTGGATGAGAACATGCCATTGGAGACAGGTGCTCTTGAAGGATGTGAAAGAAAGACAACAGCTCAGTAGGTGTGCAGGCTGGGGGAGAAGGGCTGAGATACTGCTAGGAGTTGAATGTGTCCTCTCCACAGTTTATGATGGACTTTAGTCCAAAGCAACTGCAATGAGAAGTGAGCCTTGAGGAGGCAATGAGGTCAGAGTGCCCCACCTCCTCAGACAGGATGAGTGCCTTAGGAAAGAGCTGGAGGGAACAACACAGGGCATGGTTTCCCCTTCCCCCTTTAGCCTTGCCAAGGTGCTGCTCAAGGCCCCACCTTGGAAGCAGAGACTTGGCCCTCACCAGATACCAAACTGTCTGTCACCTTGATCTCAGACTTCCCAGCCTCCAGAACTACACAATGTAGATTTCCATTTTTTATATGCTACCGGGTCTATGGTATTTTGCTCTAGCCACACAAACAGATGAAGAGAGAAATCTCTTCAGGTTTCAATGTGGGGACTGGAGGATGGTCCAGCTATGAAGGGGAACTGCAATTGGGAGAAACACTCCCTAATGCCCTAAGTCTGAGATACTGAAAAATAACCAGGGAGAGATGTTCTGCACTGGAGCATCTGGAGCTTGGGGAGAGTATAAGAAAGGAACATAAATTTGGGAAATCCATGACCAGTAAGAGGTTAATGGAACAATGAAAGTGGAGAAATATGCCCAGGAGTCTAAAATTATCCCATGACGAACAATGTCTGCTACACCCAGAGTTCTAAAGAATATCAGCTTGAGAGGGTTGCAAACACTCAGAAGGACGATGACCTCTCTACCTTCAGTCTTCTTCCTCTGATGCCCTGGAGCTTTTGAACATGACTTTCCAATGTTGGTGCCCTTAAATAGGCATTTGTAGTTGAAAGTGATGCTGAACTTTTACCTATCTTCTTTTAGCATCTATAGTGTCTAAACCAATGTCTGTCAGCCATGTTCCACTATTGACTGACTTTGAATTTCTAGTCAAACTAAAACCCCTGAGTTATGTTCTAATTAACGGTGATAAAACCAAGTTTTTGTAACACATGCTAGTCCACTTGGTTTTAGATCTTAAACTAAGTCTTCCCTGCATTAATTTTTTAATGCTTTGTTCATTGATTACCTCTATAATCAAGAAAAATGATATTTTATTTCTTTGCTATAACAAGATAAGTACATGAATAATAAAAATCATCATCCAAAATATTTTAACTAAAAGTGTTATTTCAAGGGTCGTGTCAATTACTTACAAGATAAAAATATTTTTCATTCTTTAATTAATTCATTCTATAAATATTTTCTATATATGTGGTATACTGCAGAAATTATAGTAGGGACTGGGTATTAAGGAATATAAATAGCCCAGTATTGTCTTTCATGGAATGTGTTCTCAAATGGGAATGATAAATAGAAAACACACATATATACATACATAACTAAATCATGATAACTGTCATGAAGGCAACATGCAGGCCCCCATGAGAAAGAAGAATCAAGGGGTCTACTTGTAACAGATGATTCAAGGAAAGCTCATTTCTTTATTTTATTTTTTATTTTTTATTTGTCCTAATTTGTTATACTTGGCAGAATGCATTTATGCATTTTGATAAATCATACATAAATGGAGAATAATTTCTCATTTTTCTGATTGTACATATTGTGGGATCACATGAATCATGCAGTCATGTATGTACATGAGGTAATAATGTCTGATTCACCCTACTATCCTTCCTTTCCCCATAACCACCCCTCCCTTCACTCCCCTCTACCTAATCTAGAGTAACTCTTTTTCCCTAATACTCTCCCTCCTTATTGTGAGTTAGCATCCACATATCAGAGAAACATTTGGTCTTTGGTTTTTTGGGTTTGGTTTATTTCGCCTAGCATGATATTCTCCAACTCCATCCATTTGCCAGCAAAGTTCTAAACAAAAATGTGACATTAAGTAGGTCTCAGAGGTGTGTGTGGCCTTGGCCAAGTGAAGATGGAGTAGTTGGAAGAAAGCATCAAGGACATTTGAGGCAGGGGCAAGACCCTGAGGCAGGAGAACTCTGGCATTCTGAAGACACAAAAGAAGGTCAAAGTGACTGAAATCAAGAAGGGGGTGAGGCTGGATGTGACTGGTAATAGGAGAAGGTAGTGAGGTCTTCCTAGTCTGAAATACCACCCTAAAGATTTTTTTTCTGGTTCTGCCAAATGCAAAGACAAGTTATTGAGTTTTGAGTTTTGTTGTTTGTTGTTGTTGTTGTTGTTTTGCAATAAAGAACATTTTCTTTGGGGAAAGATGACTGTGGTCATGCTTTGGGCCTGTGAATCCCTGTGAATGGCGATAACTCGAGGATGAAAAAATAGGGTGGGAACAGATTTCTTAAAAGCAAGTCATGATTTGCAACTTGGAAATAGTTTGAATGCCTGGAAGTTATACTAACCATCTTGAATCCAAGCAATTGCACCTAAGCCCAGCGATATAAATTTTTGTAGATCCTAACACAGAGATGAAATTTAAAGTCAATGGCTAAGATTGTGCTGGTGAAAATAAGTCAAGTAGCTTAAGACCATGGCCACAAGAATGCCACACATCGAAATTGTATGGAGGACTCAGGTGGCCAAAGCAGTTAAGAAGGAAGAAGTGGAAAGGGGCGAAGAAAGCACTTTGACTCCATTTTGTTGAACACAAGAGAAATGGGTTTCAGGAAGAAGCGTGTGATGAGTGGTGCTTCATTGCATGCTTCTCCTGCAGGTATGAGGTCCTTGTAAATAACAGCCAGTCTACTTCTGGACTGCTTAGACATTGCCCAATGTTCTTAGTAGATTCATAATATAGTTTTGCTGAATCAATCAATGACTAAATTTTAAAAATTTATTGCTTGCCACAATTTGAAAAATTGTTTTCATTGAATGAAGTCGCAATTACACAGTGAGGAATTTACACCATCCAAATGAGGAATTGATCTTCTAGAGAAATTAAGTTTTTTACCAAAAATCAAATATCTGGTGTTAAAGTATGGCCAGGTCAAGTCTAGTATTCTATACCAACACCACAGTTCACTGTGGATGGATGATAGGTAAATGAGGTCACATGACTAGAAACTAACATGTATTAGCATATGTCAGGTGCATTAAGATATACACCTTGGAAGGTATCTGTTTATGGCTCTGTGTGTGTTTATGTGTAACCACACATCCTTAAACTTGGAATCTGCTGAAGCCAAAAGCTGAATTGGCAGTCAGCTCACAAAGGCAGTGGTCACATTTGCTAGGATAGCAATGGATGTGATCCTACGTGGTATTGAGGTGACTGATGGATGGAAAGGGGGCTGAGAGCAAACCAGCAGCTGCAGAAGATTGACAGTGAGTAGGATCGTATTCCAACAGCGATGATGACAAAAGATCAGCCCATTGCTCGTGCAGACGTTTTACAGAAAACAGAGCTAATGTGCCCTTGGTATGGAAGAAACTTCAGCTGCATATCAATTTTTCTAGCCACCTCAGCATACCAAGTGCTGTTGCAGTGACATCTTCAGAGAGTGAATGCAATAACCCCAAGTGAGGGGATTAGTCATTCTTTACCTTCTTTGTCTCACATTGTTGCTTTGCTGTTAACAACAGTTAACGGATTAAAGCTGAAGGAATTGCCCACTGCACCTCTCCACCCCGTAACTTCCAGTTCCCATTACATTCGTAAATCTGCATGAACCAACCCTAAATCTGAATTTGTTTGTGGGAAGTGCAGGACCTCTATGATTCAGGAAGTTTTGCTGCAATTCAATGGATATTATTACAATTTTGTATCTAGAAGCTGCTTTTTAAATTTTTTGCAATTTCCCTTCTCTTGATTCCCTCTTAACTGAATCTGCATTGAATTCACTCAAAATATTTTTTTCTTCTTCAGATACAGATTTAAAAATGAGGACAGGTCTTTACTGTTTTCCAGAGCTTTGGTGCCTATGGTAAAGTCCCTTTGTGACTCTTGGAACCTATGTTCTTAGAAGATGGATTCTGAGGCTCACTTCATGGGGCATTTCCAAATCCATGCTCTTAAATTCCTAGTGATGCTTCTGGATAGACAGAAGTGCTTCAGATAAATTCAGCATGCTCTGACCTCTGTGGGTTTCTGATGGCATCGTGGGCACAGGCCATGTCTCCTGTGCTATGCCTCAGTGACTTCAACAGTGGGCATGTGCAATGAGCCTAAAGGAGCCCGAACACTCTGACATACTGTAAGAAGCTCAGAAGATTGCACACAGCACACAATGACAGCGACATTTTCCCAACATTTGTTGAGTCTTCTGTGAGGCTTCTTATAGAAAGGATTTAACTGAGAAAACATTTGGGACATAACCCAAACATAGGCTCTTCTTGGCTCACATGAAACCTCATTCTTGGTTCTAAGGCAATTTTATATTATTTTTTTATTTATTTTTACATCATTAAATTGATCTAAAATTGATTTGGGTGGTCATTGCACAACTCCCTTGTATGTTCTAAGAACCTTGCAATTGTTCATTTTAAACAGGTGAAGGGTGGAATATGTGAATTGCATAGCCATGAACATTTTTTAAATTTTATATTTAAGAAACCATTTAACTTTATTTTTTATTCTAAACTTCTCAAATTACTTTGAGAATTTTGGGGTTATTTTTGCAATTGGATGACATTGTATTAAATACAGATTTGATAAAGTAGACTTAGGATGTGGCTCAGAAAGATCTGCTCATTTTGTAAGTGACTGCTCAGCCACGCAGTTGAGTGAACTTGGCAAGTCATTCCAACCTCTGAAGCTCACCTACACAGTAACCTGTGCCTCAGGGATCAAAGGAGTTGACAGATGAAGTTCTAATCACAATGCTTGGCACACAGGGAAAGCCTACAACACAGCTCAAATCTGAATCTGAATTGCTGCATTGAGAAAATCAGAATAAAAACAAATAAAAACCAGTTCTCATAATGATGAAGACTGCTATGGCAATCATTGTGAAGCATCCCAAGGACACATCCCGTAGTGCACACTCCAAGACAGCATACCACTGTTTACTGTCTAATTCTGGGTAGCAGGTGTCCACAATAGAAATACTTAAGTAACTCAGCAGATGTCCTTAGCACATGTTCTTGAATTCATTCAGGCTCATTGTAAAGCTAGATTTCTAAGGTAGTCTGAAAAACCAGACCTTTGCATTGAACATTTTTGAGGTGTAACATCCTGAAAAGTGAGTAGAGAATTTGTTCAAATACTTTTCCAGGAGACATAAATTTTCTGAGAATTCTGAATAAAAATACCATGGCATTCAATTACCTCATTAATACTATGTCTGGTTTGGTCACAATGCTAAGGATTTATTTTATGTTATATGCAATAAAAAAAAAAAAAAAGACATTTTGCTAAGGAAGTTCCTGTGGCCTGACAGGTTCAAGTTTAAAAGGAAGTCTAGTTTCTGACTCTTTCACTTTTAAGACAAGTGAATGCATTATTTTTTAAATAGGAAGGAAATCATTTTCCATTGACTTCAAAACAGAATCTCCTTACACTAGGGAAGTCCAAGTCAACCCTGTATTCAAAAATTAGCATACATTTACCAGACTTCCGACCAGAATGGAAATCCCTAACTGATCTTTCAACTCAATAGCACAATTTTGTCTCTGAAAAAAAGTGAACCAGGTTTCTGGGAAGGGTTATCTTGTCCCAGCCTGAAACTGGAACGCATTAGTCACCACCTTACCTTATTAAAATCTAGCAAAACAGTGGGCAAAATAAAATCCCTGATTGGTCTACTTAATTTGACTAGAAATTGTCAGTTGGCTTCCTGAGAACAGTGTGAATCAAGAGTAAGAGAGACTGGACTCACTGGGTGAGAAACTTACTCAGTGACAACTTACACCTTCAGGCATTTCCAATAAAAAAGGGAACTACAGTTTCCCTAAACAGGTCTGGAGTCTGGGGATAATGACTCAGATTCACCAACTTTCTTCCAGCTGCTGTCTTGCAAGCCCATGAATGTAAAAAGGAACAGTCAGTGTCCTTCCGGTCAACAATGATCTCTGGAGGACACAGGATATGAACCTGAGCATAAAGCTGAGGCTCCTTGAAGGAGGGCCCTCTCCACCAGTGAAGTTGTAGGCTACATTGTGATGAAAATCCAGTCAATCCCTCCACAGATGAGGACTCATTGAACTTGATTTAGGAACAATGGCCTTGACCTAAAACTTCACTGTGAAATGTTGCTCATATCTTCAATTTAGATAAATTGAAACATGGTGATGTCTGAATCCGAGGAAAGGCAAAGAAGGTGAGGAGAGTCCTGATTATTTAGCACCTTTTGCATTCCTCAGAGTCATGGTGGTGGTTAATTTGCATACAATTTTCATCTGTCCTTATTCCAACAGCGTGAAGGAGATTTAAACTTTTTCTTTCTATGAAGCGTCAGAGAGGATGAACATCTCGTTCAAGATCCCAAATTGTAAAATCAGGGCTTTTTTTTTCTCATCAACATGTGTCTTTACAAACCAGAGGTCTGGGTATCATCCAGCAGGAATGCATTCTTGTGAATTTTCTTGAGTGGCTGCAGCTTGTGGGTCTTCATTCTTCTAAGTCAGAGGAAATTATCATAGCTAACGTTATTGAATGACTGAAGCTGTGCTAGGAACTTTATGTATTTAATCTTCATTAATTTCCATAACAAGCCCATGGTTACTTCTAGCCTTCAGGAGGGAAAATGGAAACTCTCTGCACAATTTCCCAGCATCCCACAGATCAGAAGTGCCAGGGCCAGGATCTGAACTCAGGTGATCTAATTCCAAAACTGTTCCCTCAGCCAATATGTTATGGCTAACTATGCATGCATTCTGTATGTATTTGCTTTATCAAATTGTTCTGTGTTAACTCTCTTCAGAAACACAGCTACACCATCAATAAATCCAATATGTAACCTTGTACTTTGTCAATGCATGTGCCCTGGCTGTCTATTTCCCACATGCGAAAGTTTGATCCCAGGAATATAGTTACTTTGCAGCTGAGTAGCTTATTCTGATCGATACGCTGTAGAAGGATGAAGCAACCAGTCAAAGAGAGTGGCCATTTATATTTATATTGCCAGATTAATTTTCAAAAAGAACTCAGGTATTTCTCAACAGATTGCCTATGCCTTGAGAAAGGCCAGGGTAGTAGGTGTCTCTAATGCAGTTTTAAACAAAGCATGATCACTGCAACATGGGTGAAGAATGTGCCTTCTTTTGAATTCCTCTTCACAATGGAAAGCTTTATCCACATAACTAAAATGAAGTACATATAAGCTTAAAAACTTCAATTGTCAAGAACATAAACTCTTATGCTCTTTGGTGCATTATGGCCATTCTTAAAGATTATAAATAATAGAGGTGTTTATGGTGGTCTTGTTAAAACATGTCACTCCAGCTCCTTTGGAGACATCATGAAAACTTTGTCCTTAGAGACTGAGGAAGGCCTACTGCTTCTTTCCCCCCAAAGGAAAGAGAAAATGCAGTCATCCATCTCTGCTCTCACACTGAGGTCCTAGTCATAAGAAGAGTGATTATGAATGCTTTCATAGAAAAGGGAGCGAATATTCAGCTGAAAATGAGTTTGGCTGGTAGAAATTCTTTTAAATGTTTTTAACAGTTCTATTTAAACTTTTTTCTTTCATCAATAAATGTCTGGGTTTGCATCTAAAAGAATTCTATAGCTGTTCTACCTCATTTTCTTTTTTTTTCCCCCAAGATCCTCAGAGTCTCTTTCTCAAAATGGCTAGGGTGTCTTCTCCAAATTTCCCTCTGCAGTTAGAGGGATTCCTACCAAGGCCTGACAGGGCACTCAGGGCCCTGCTTGTGAGGACAGGCTGGTCCCTGTCCAGGGGTACAGAGAGGAGAGGATGCAGCATTTGGGGCTGGGGTGCTGAGAGGCCCAGAGATCGTGAGGAGTTCCCCCATGCCTTCTCCCAGGGGCCCACTGAGGAGTCCCGCACACTGCAACCAATCGTGGGACTTGGAGCCCCGACAGATGCCCTGGGCAGCAACAGTGATGTGACAGGAGCCATTTAGTTTAGGCAAACAGGTTTTAATGAGACTCATAAGTTGCCCACAAGCTTATTCACACATTTCTAATGTAAACACTTCCAAATACAATTGCAAAGTGTGGTCCACAATTGAGAGGTGTGGCGAGGCTTTACATGAGCTAGTGGAAACTTCACGTAGACCTTCCCTGCTTGAAGCAGGAGGACTCCTCTCCTGTTTCCTGTGCAGAAATGCGTGGTCCTGATCATCCCGTTCTCCAATGCAGAGCACCACAGCAAGGCACGTGTCGCTCATTCTTCCCATGACACCAGCACAGAGAGCTCAGAAGTGAAAAAGGGCTATTGGCCAATGTTTATGTGACATTATAAACACAATACAGAATATGGGGGAGTTTTGTTTTCTTAAATATAACAGTTTATGTTTGTGAAATTATTATCATGTCTAAAACTCTTTCATTGTGTTCCAAACACCAAGCAACTCTTGAGGAAGATGCTTTATTTTTTTCAGCAACACGCATGTATTTCATGAGTAACATCATCATTTTCTCTGCATTTGGACAGGTCCACACTCCACATAGATAAGAAGGAGTGTGTGGCTGGTTTTAATCTACTTTTCTGCATTCACCAGTTCTCCACCTGTGGGAGAGACAGACCGGTTCACCCTAGTGGAGAACAAAGGTTCCTCGGAAAAATGAAATCCATAGATCACAGTGGAACTTCACCACTGATCACCTTCCAATTCCTTCCAAGAACTCACTCTTTAAAGTCTTGTTCAGAAACACTGGGAATTCAGGAAAGAAAAACAAAAACCCTAACAAAACAAGTAGGCTTATGTTTCTCTGCTGAAATAGGAAGGAAAGTGAGCTTGACTTAGGAAGTTCTCAGACCGAGATCCACTTCCTCTGATTATTGACTATGAGATGGAGTGTTCATAGTGTCTCTCTGGATCTTCAACTCCAATCAACCTGTCTTGATGTCTCATAAGATTGCTCTTTAGAGCAACTAGAGTATCATGAAAGAGTTCTGCACATTGGAAAGCAAAAAGCGAAGCATACATAATATTTATTATATTTTCTCCTCTTGCTATTTTGTCAAAAAAGGTAAAATTCACTACATTCTCAAATGACCAAAAGGCAATTGTTTGGTCAGTGTCAAGGTTGACACAACTCTGCTGGTGTACACTGCACATCCAGGGCTGCAGGATGGGGTGCAATTCCACCCAAGATTGACTAATGAAGTCAGGTACCCTGGAATGGGGACGTTTTACTCCTTTGTTTTTGCAAGTTCATACGAAGGGACTCTTTTGGTTAATGGAAATCTGGTAGTATGAAAGAAATCAGGGCTCTGTAAAGGTTACACTAAATATATTTATAATATAATTCAATTACACATATCTCAAAGTACAAGAATTATAATAAAGAAACCTGGATTCTAGTCTTGGCTTTGCTGGAAATCAGCAATTTAAAGCTCTTTTCTTGGCTACTTTGAGTTTGTTCTTGCTCATTTATAGAATAAGGCAGTTACCTTCCCTCTAATCTGGATAATTAAATTAAATGCAGGTATATTTCTTCAGCACTCTGAAAATGGAGATGTATTCATCATTCAGTGGATATTCTAAATGCATCTAACCCCATTATCTGCCTTATTAAAAAATTCTTGACAATCTGTAATTGGTTTCTAAGATCAACAAGCTGAATCTTCAAACTCCAGAAGCCCATGTCATCAGCTACTACCTGGTGCAAATGTGGCTGGTGTTCTTCACCCACAGGAAGAGACCCAGGCCTGCCCTCTATCTTCTTTCTCCATCGTGTTTGGTCTCCAAATTCCCTTACTCATCTCACTCAAAAAATTGCTTGCTGGCTAGTGTGTAGAAGATAATTAATTTAATTGTTTTCACCTAAACAAACAAAACCAAACATCATGGGATGGGCTCACCCTGGGGCCGTGTGAGACTGAAGTTCTAAGGCTCTCTGGTTACATTGCCCTTGAAACAGTGGGTGTACAGAATCATGGAGCGTGAGGGAAAGCTGCCCTGGGTGCGTCAAGTTCAGCCTTCCTGTTTCAAGGCTCTACACAGAGCAGGAACTGTCCCCAGATCACCTGCTCATGAGTGACAGCTTCTGAATGGGAAACAGGAACATGTGACTTGAGGTGTGCTGACGTTCCAACGGTATCATGGTGTGACCATACCAAACATGCCTGCTGCCATTTCTCCATTTTGGTTTCTGGGCCTCCTGAGCTCTGTCTAGTATCTTTGGACAGTTTCGGAACCAGCAACTCTTCCTTTCAGACACCCTATTCCAGGTCAGTCAACTTCAGACACAGATTATACTAGAATTCCCCTAGCTATGCCAGGGTTCTTTCGACCTCAGGGCTTTTGCACTGACTGCTGTCTTCCCTTTCTATAGGTACCCACAGAAGGAAGGTTTCTTCTCTTCTTTTATATCATTCAAATAATACCTCTTCCAAGAAGTCTATATTTATCTTTCCCTCTAAAACCCTTGATTCCATCGTTGTTCTCCATATCAACATTATTGTGTTGATTTTCTCCTAGCCCTTGCCAGTCTCTAACATTATATTCACCAACCTTTTTTTCTCTACCAGAATGTGAGTTCCAAGGAAATGAGAACTTCCTACCATCTCCCCAGTTCTTAGAATAGTGTCTGGCATCCAGGAGGTGCTCAATATATAGTGCTGAACGGGTGAATGAATTAAGGAGTTCACGAATGAGTTGTATTTTTTCTTAGTTTCCAGCGGGTTTTTTCTTTGGCTCTCTTTCAGTAATGAAACTTGTTGTTTTGGGTGCTTCTAAGAAATTTGATTAGCATAATTCAACCTCAGTTTAACACTCTGCAAATGTCAACTCCCTCTTCTACAGTTAGTACTAGATTATTTTTTGTTGTCTGGTCTCCGGTTTTCCAGGCAGTTCCGTGTATGTAGTGATAGGCTCCCAGAGTTTCTTCTTGGTAGGACAATAGATTCATAAGTCAACATGCTACAGTGCATTGTTTCTTTCAAACTGGTTGAAAGCTTAGTTTGTCTTTGGCAAGCGATTCCAGCTATGGATACTTGGTTTATATTGCTCTGCTGGCACGGATGCTCTCAAGCCAGAGCTGTGGTTTTTTTCATGTCCACAGAGGTCTGAGCAAATGGTGTCATACTAATTACATTGTCTACGTTAAGCCCAAAATATTGATGGATAATGGGCCAAGGGTCCCAGTGGAAACATACTGGCAAAGCTTCTTACCTATTATGACATTTTTATTTAGCTGTCTTTATTTTCCAATCTACTTTCTTCAGAGTTACTTCATGTAAGGGGTTATTATTCACAGTGAGAACATCATTTTCCCTGTGGCAGAGAGAGAAGTAGAGAGATTGCAAGGGCAAATTCAGAAGCAATCCAAGCCAGACTCTGGCCTCTGAGCAGAGCCAAATCCATCAAGCAGAGGACGAGACTGCAAAATGTACTCTTTAATTAGCTGCTGCCCACAAAGAGTGGTTTTCGTGGGGGAAGAGAATCCTTGGGTTCTTTATACAAGTGTCTTCTTGTCCTTCAGGGATTTCCTGTAGACTTGTGTTTCTTGTAGACTTGTGTAGAAAATGTGTTTGCAGATTAGGTCCATCCATGTGTTAATTTGGTTTAAGTTTTAAAGTAAATATGTTTAATTTTTTAAAGACCTCGTTTACTTAGACAAGCACAAGGCTGAATTTCAAGGCCACCAAAGGGCAAAAAGTACATTTCATCAATATTCAGAGTTGATATAGCAACCCACGTACTTTCTGGCCTTTAGTAGGGGCTCTTTGCACCCTGGTGAATGAATGAATGAATCAAGGAATGTATGAATCAGTCAATAATACAAATCAGTGACTTTCTTCCCACATGGATATTAATAATAAGGAATCAATAAAATAATTTTTTTTCATAATCTCTTGGATATGTCTCAGCCCCCTACCTCAATCTGTGACAATTCCCAAGTTCTTTCAGACTCCATAAACACATCATGATTTACCTCTTCTCTCTGTCCAGTTCTGCTTCCACCCTTCCTTACAGGGCTGATTCCCAAATGCATTTCTCAATAAACCTCCTGCATAGAAGTTTCCGGAGCAGTCTGTTTCTAGGAAGCCCAACTTAAAGAACCACCTTGAGACTAAGCATTCTCACTTTTTAAAATATATTTTAAAAAACTCTACTTATCCTTTAGGACTATTGTGAGGATTGAAAGTGAAGTGTAGATCCTTGGTATTTATCCAAAAGAAACAAAATCAGCACACTATAGTGTTACAGCCCCCTCAATGTTTATAGCAGCACAATTCACAATAGCCAGATTATGGAACCAGCCCAGACGCCTGTCAAAAAATGAATGAATTAAGCAACTGTGATGCAAACATACACAATGGAGTTTTATTCATCAACAAAGAAGAATTAAGTTGTGGCATTTGCCAGTAAATGGGTGGAAATGGAGAACATCATGCTAAGTGAAATAAGCCAGACTGAGAAAATCATGACTGAATGTTTTCTCTCATGCGTGAAAGTTAGAATGAGTTAAGGGAAAGAAGGAGAGGAATGTTGGGTATCATAAAGATGTAGGGAAGATCAGTAGAGTAGATGAAAGAGACTGAGAGGAGGCAGGGGAAATGGAAAAGGGAGGAAATGAAGAATGAATGTCAAAACATCGTGCTTTGTGCATACCTAAATGTATCACAGGGAATTTCATATTTATGTAAAAGTAGAAAGAACCAATCATAAATTATGAAGAGATGAGTGAAAGGAAGACCAGTAGAGTCAAGGAAAGAGACTGGAGGAGAGGGGAAGAAGGGAAATGGGGGAGCCATGAGCTTAAATGAAATCTCATGCATGGATGATCTTGTTGGATTAACCCAACTACTCTGTATAACTATGCTGCTCTAATTAAAAAAGGAAGAAAGAAAGAAGGAAAGAAAGAAAGAAAGAAAGAAAGAAAGAAAGAAAGAAAGAAAGAA
>JAJEJO010000520.1:39141-159075 GCA_020662805.1 Glaucomys volans | reverse complement strand
AAGAAAGAAAGAAAGAAAGAAAGAAAGAAAGAAAGAAAGAAAGAAAGGAAGAAAGAAAGAAAAGTGTAATATGGAAATGCCATGGCTGGCCCTCAGTGGCTCCTAATTTCCTTTTCTTTCTTCTTCTTCACAAAATTGTTCCTAAATCCTTGGTTGTCAGGAAATAAGTGGTCAGCACATACTTGAGACATGAGTGAAAAGCATCAATATCCCCATGAATCTTTTCTGAGAATATCCCACGGAAAGGGATTCCGTGGGAGAAGGTCCAGATCCAAGTGCCAGGCCAGCTCGTGGGGACTCTGCAAACGCAGCCTGCAGGCTCACTTTGGCAGTTAGCTTGCAAGTCAACTTTCTTTCTTATAAATAAAGCAAAGCCCAAAATTCAAACCAAGTCTTTTTGATCTCCTAGAGGAGGTGGTAATAATTTTATTTCTCCCTTTTTGGGGGACTTAGAATAGTTTCCATCTACAGGGAATTGGTTGGGTACCTGATCCAGCAGTGGGTTAGGATTCCCAAGAATCTACCCCATTCTCAAACCTGACATTTGCACCTACCACAAACCAAAAGCCAAGGAGTCCAAGGCAGAGCCCAGCCACCTCTACCCATCTCTCCAAGGCTCTCTTCCTCCTCATTCAAAAAAACACCAAAAATATTTATTAAGTTTCCATTCCATGACAGACAAGTTCTCACACTTGACCTGGTAATGTTCTATATATTTAAGTGGATTCCAGGCCCCATGGAGAGTCTCCATACCTCAGTTTCTCCCCTGTAGTGTGGCAGTAGATACTCTTTTGTAATGGAATGGTAGAATACTTTGCTTCAATAGAGTACAGACAGATTCACTCAAATACACATTTCATTTTCAGTGGAAAAGGAAAAGAACAGTTGAATCACCATTTATTGAGACTCTTTCATGTGCTAGGACGTTCTATTTATTATTAGTCAACTGTTGTTGCAATAATGTTGCACAAAAGAAAAAAGATTCCAACAAGACTGAAGAACAAACAGCATTTGTTCTCTTGTTGGTGGGGCTTCACTACCATTTGCCTGTTCTTGGCTGTGCTTGGCAGGGTGGCTCTGCTTCAGGCTGTGGGGCTGCCAGGCCCGGCTGCAGGAGGGTGTCAGTGGAACATGAGTGATTCTTCTGAGGTCTGGGATAAACGGGGTTTGGCTACCTGAAGAATCCCTCTCCTAAAGAAGGAATGCAACCCCCACAGTGTGACTGCACATTGTTGTCTGCTGTCCGCCATCATAACCCATCATAACCCATCTGTAATTCAGAGCCTTAATCTGTTTACCTGAGCTTTTGAGGAGCAGAAGGTCTTATTCATCTTGGGATCTGATGCCTCAGAAATTTCTTTGCAAACAGAAGCAACCCAATAAATCCTTTTGAGTTAACAGAAACAAAAGTGAGCAGAATCTGCATAAATCTATACCAATAAATTCTAAAAGGATTGTGCTAAAATGATGAATGGTTGAGTTACAATTTGTAATTAGGACAAGCTTGACCTGCTTGGGCAGTTGCTAAATCCTTTGAAGTTGACATCAGGGAGCACAAATGACAAATAATCCTTTTGTGTCAGCATTAGTTCTGTGCACTGGGTGGAATGGACCGCTGATCTGACCTAGCATGTTTTCTTTTTTGTATTCATGCATGGGAACATGCTTAAATAATTGAGAGATTTCAGCAAATGTCCACATGTGGCTTTGAGCTCTTCAGGACATGGCATTTGGAATTATTAGAAGGAAATTATTTATCTAGTAAGTGCTAAACAAGGAAATGTTCCAGAAATTCATCCACTTACCCTCTGGGGAGAAGTTCAAAAACAATTCCATAATGGCAAACAGTAAGTGACCACAGTGAGTCTTCACATCAGAGGCTGCTGAACTGAAGGTGTTTGGAAATGGCCGTAGGAGTTGTGGAGACTTAGACTTTACTTGATTCTTCAACTTTCAGAAGTAAATGATGTGGGAATGTCATTTAATTTCTTTGACTCTCAATTCTCTCATTTGTAAAAATGAGCTAATAATACCTACATACTCCATTGATTGTGAAGGGTAAATGGGACCATCTGTGTGCGTTGCTTGGGGATTTCTTCTATCTGAATGCAACACCACTTTATATTTTTAATTTCAAAACTAACTTTTATGTGGAGCACTGATGGAATGGAACTACCATTAACTCCATTTAACTTTTCTTTTGTTGTTTTCTTGGTTTGCTGCTGAAGTATAAAATTATTTTACTATTTACCAGTATTTCACCTATCTAAAACCTATTACCATTATGACGTGGGTAAGTGACATTAAGTTTTTGATTAGGTGGTAACTTTTCATGACATTCGCAAAATGAATGTTTCATAGCAAGCAGGTCATTCCCCTTAACTTGGGGCTATACGTAAGTCACTAACATTAGCCAAAATATTGCTGAAACTGAGACAATCAGGACTGAAGCTACTGTAGTGATGAGAGATGGTCCCACATTATTACATACTGGAATATATAATCTAACCAAATAAAATCAAATTGGTGGCAGAAGCATACAAAACATGCTAACCCAACACATGGAAATTTAAGTTCACAAACCTAGTAAGTTAGAGGGTTAATATCTATACTCAGTCAACATGGAAATATGAGTCAACACATGATTATTTTACAATCACATGTTCTGCCATATTCAGATGTGATTTACTTAAGAAAATCTAATCTACATAGTGAATTCTTACCAGAAGACATATATCCCATATATTAAGCAATAGTAGTTCTCATTTGCCATTTGCATTAAATACGAGCAATGAGGAAGACTCTATTTTTTCCAAAATGTGTTTAGTTAAATCAACTTTGAAACAGAGTCTTCCCTGGCTTCCTCTTCTGTTCTTACTCTCCCTTCCACTATCTTAGTCCAGGCCTTTACTCATCTCTTCTAGACAGTCTTCTGACTGCCCCACAGGCTTCAAAGTTGTCCCTCCTCTATTACACTCGTCTTTCAATACTGAAGTCCTTAAAGGTATAAATTTGACTCTCACAATCCACTCAAGGATTTCCTATTTCCTTTAAAGCACAGCACACCTGGCTGTTCTGAGGCCACTTAAGCTCATTTCTCACAACAGTCCCAATGCACCAGGATGGTGGCGAGTTGAACTTCTTACCATTCCCTGAACTTCCTTGTGCCTCCATGTTTTTCCATAGCTTTTTCTTGTGGAAGACAGCATGTTCCCATTAGCACAGCTGAATCCAAGCTGAACACGTGATCAAATGTGTCCTCCTGCAGAAAGCCACCTCCGACCTCACCACACACCCACTCTCCATCCATTAGTGTAGTATAGGGGGCCCCTTCCTTACTTCAAGGGCCCCCTTGCTCAACTTATTGACATCTAGCCCTCTACATTCGAACTGAAAATGCTTCCCTCTCCCCCAGCACACTGAGAACAGTGAGTGCAAAGGTCCTGAGCCTAACACAGAGCCTGACCTGCTGGCATGGAGTGACCATCTGTGGAATGAACGAAGTGATCGAACTTTCTACGGCAGCAACAACCTGGTTGTCAGGCACGAAAAAGAATTCAAACGAGAAAATCACCCTACAGAACGGTTTGTCTGAGTGAATTTTCTCCCTGTCACATTACGTCAGGGATCAAAGGATAGCATTTTTTTTCCCTGCAAATTGAAAATAGCTTTGTTTTTACTGCTTTTTTTAGTCCTTCATACTAAAGGGAGCTTTCATGGTCGACTTTAACATGACTTGATTGCCTCTACATCCATATCCCTTGATACCTTGCCTTTCCCCATAAGTCAGCAAGATCAAAATCTTCCCCTAATTATCTTCCCTACCTGCTGAAATACCTGCGGCTGGGAATGTGTCAGTTGCGGCAACAGTGACGCTGGTGGTAACGGCACACATTCCCAGGAGGCAGGGCGGGGATGTTGGACTTCAAAGGCCTGTGCCAAGTGGTGATGCATATTGTAGTTCAATTAGAACATAATTAAGGGGGCATGCTAGATTCTGACTTCTGCTTGTGTCAGAGTTAACCCAGTAGATTGCACTGTCACCTCTATAGGAGTTCCAGAGTCACAGGCAGATCATAGCTCCGATTCCTCCATGTTCACCCACATGTCATGGCGCTCAGCAGTCAGTGGGGCCAGATTCATCTCGCTCACCTGTACTAAGCCACTGCTTTGCGCCAGGCCCAAAGATAATCTCAGGAACAATATTTCACTGACTCCTGGTGGAAGGTGTTATTATCTTCATTTTCCAGAGGGGTTAGCTAAAGCTCTGGAAGGTTCTATGATATGCCCAAAGCCATGAGGTCTCTCACCCAACTATGTCTGTAGCCTTGAATGAGTTTCCTAACCAATGAAATTTACTATTTTGATCTGAAAAGGAATTTATGCTTTCATCACTGTTTCATAGGCAGTTTTCCCTAATAAGTACATACACACATGTGTGCATGTATCTACATGGATGTATGGATGAATGGCCACTCAAGTACAGTGAGCAACAAAACAGGTACTCAAAATATTTTTGAATTGTTGCCATTTCGTTTTAGTTTTCAAAGATCTCCAAAGTAGGTTTCTCAACCAGCCTTCCACTTTTCTCATGCCTAATGGCACACTGACCTTCACGAATTCTCAATTTGTTCTATTAAGGGGAAAATGGAAGCAACACCAGTACTTGGTGAATCCTTAAAACAACCCCAAAGACCTCATGGTACTCAGTTCTTCCATCTGCCTTGTTCTCACAGTGCTGATCCAGGGGACAGAGGCCTTAGGTGGAACTTGAAGAAGGTCATTAGGGCTATCTTGGACAGCTGCTTTTCTGATCTCCCACCTGTGGCTCATTTTAAAAATACTTGTCAACTTGATAGAGTGCTGTTTAAAAGGAACTGTGTTGGTTCATCGTGGTTAAGAACATAGAATGTGAAGTTGGAAAAGTATGGTTTTCTATTCAGGCTCTGTCAATAGCTGCATAAATCTAAGCAAGCTACAAGACCTATCCAAGCCTCAGTTTTATCATCTATAAAATGGGAACGACAATAATGCCTGCTCCATAGACTGTTGAGAGGATTAAATGAGATAGTGCAGACAAAGCTCTTGACATCACGTCTGTCATATTCCCAGAACCCGATCAATAAACATATTATTGTTATTCTAACTCTAACTTCTCTACCCTGTCTCCCCTAATCTCATCTCTTCTCATCCATGCATCCTTCTCACCCACATCACACTCACCCCAGATTTTCAAATGTTTTTGACAGTACTCTCATGCAGTGAAAGAAGTGAGTAAATGGGAAGTCTGTATGCAAATTACCTCTGGAATTTATTCCATCCCTATCTTTGCATTTCAATCAGATTCAGATGTCAAAGACCCAGGCCATGTCTGACAATTCTCCTGGCAGTAGCTACAATAGAAACTTGACGATGGTCTCTGAGCCCTTTGAAAAGCCAGGTTTCTTAGTTATCATAGTGAACTGATTTTTGAATATACAGAGTACTATCAGTGAGCAGTATCAGACCTGCGGAATCATCTGCTTAAAACTAGGTTGAGCTACATGGGAGAGAACCCTGAAGCAGATTCTATCACTTCCTGTCTCAGAGTCAATCGACCCTACCAGAGTAGTTCCTCTGGCAATGTCGGGGAGCAGTGGTGTGTCAACAGTCTCCCAGGATAGGATCCTGGTAATGTTTTGAGGGCAGGGTAAAATCTAGCAGAGTATAAACTTGCCTAAATCTTGATAGGCAGATCCAAACACAGTTAGGAAGCTGAAGTCCAGGGAAAGGATAATAAAAAGAATCAAGGAGGAAATGAGGCAGGAGAAAAAGACAGACTTCGATGGTTGTCATGCAAATACCCGGTATTGCATGACTCTTTTCTAAGTATTTGCTATCTGTTAAGAACTTTCATTTTCCTCTGATATCTACTATACCATTTCAGCAAAGATTATAAAAAATTCCAACTGCTCAATAAATTTTCCTAAGTGGTATAAAAATTGAAAGAAAAGACTCTCAGCTTCCAGAGAATTATAGCAAGCAATTAGAAATTTGAATAGCTGGCAAGTTTTCAGATATACCAAATTTACGGTAAAATCCCAATTTTCTGTAAGTGGGCTAAGTCTTCTTAATAAGTTAGGATCCAGTACTATAGAGTGCATTTTTACCCTACTCTATCTCTCTTCTTAACTTACAGCATAGAGTCCATTGAATAATTTGAGTCTCGCATCCACGCATGAATATGCTTGTTATTGCCACCAATTGCACCATGCAGTGACTTCAGGGTTAATAAAAATGTGTGGCATATTTGCCTTATACTGTCTGGCTTCAGATTGCTGTATGTTAGGAATTCTCTCTTTTTTATGGAGTTTCTGTCTCTTCCTTCTCTGTAAGGCTCTAAGTAGTCACATATTGTTTTGGACAATATGTCTGCCTGAAGATAGCCTTTGACTGACTCCTGTGTAGGAGTGTGTCATGGCCAAAAGTGTGTGTGTAGAGGGGCACAAGATCAAAGAGTCTTGCTTTATTTTCCTTCCAAAGCTATGGTGACTACCTACCCACTCCACGTCAGCTGTGCACAAGGAGTTGGGATGCACAGATGCATAGACCCACATAGCTCCTGAGATGATGCAGAGAAAGGACCAGCATTTATAAAAGCGTCACTTTGTTGGGGCAAAGTGCTCACACGAGGATCTCAGACTCAGCCAAGAGAGACTGACAAGCAAGATGGAGGGAGAGGCAGATGGGATGCACAAGAATAGAGGATAGAAGGATGGGTCCTATGAGAGGTGGGTCCAGGAGGACAGTTCCAGTCTGTTTTTGTCATACTGAAATGGGAACTGTGGAGTGACCACATCTTCATTGTTTAAATTGTAAGTTTCTAATTTTAAAAGCACTTGTCAACTTGATAGACTGCTACCTGTTTGAAACTCCTGAGTACAATAAAAATAATGGGGAAGAGAAGCTTAATTATGACTGTAAGATCAAGACACATGTTACATCTGAACTAAGCCTTAAAGAAGAGCCTGAATAGATGAAGAACTGGGGAATTAAATTTTATAGACCTAATTTCTTCTGGCATGATGAACATGATTGATTTGTGTTTGTTTCTCCTTTTCTTCCTTAGGGGGTAGGGATTTGGGGTGTTCAATATTTATCTGTTGAATAAAGTCGATAAACCTCTGAAAAAGATAATCAAATATGATGCGCATAAAAAAATCTAAAATGTGATGGGCACAATTGTTTGGCCTTCCTTCCTTCTCTTCTTTATTTATTTGACAAATAAATATGGAGAGTCTATTATGTGTGAGGTGCTGTTTTAGGTACCAGGGATTCAGTAGTGAACCAAATAGGTAAATCCCTGTCCTCACACCTCTTATATCCAGGTTGGGAAGAAACAAGAAACAAACAAGCAACTGTGTGCACAATGAGCTGCTGGGATTTATTCAATGTATACACACTTAGAACTTAAATGTACTTTTCTTTATTGTTTGTACCTTCCCAATTAGAATGTGTCAGGGAAGTTGTTGAAAATCTTTTGTAAACATAGAGGATGGGAGAGAATCTTAACATCTCAATAAGAAGGTGATTTTTTGCAGAAATACAAAATTCATATCTATTTTCTAGGTAAGGATGTTCCAGATGGAGAGAATTGCAAATGCAGGTGAGGTGAGAAGGTGTCTGCTGGAAGAATGGAGAGGACAACGCAGCTGGAGACTGGTCAACAGAAGAGCAGTAGGAAGTGGAGTCAAAGTGTTAGCAGGGATCAGATCAGCCAGGACTTCCTGGCCATTTTAAAGAGATGAGAAGCCACTGGAAGTCTTTGAGCAGAGCAGTCACATGATTGGAAGCACATTTTAAAAGCAGCACTTAGGGTGTTGTGTTAAGAGTAGGGTGCAGAGGACTTGGATAGGGAAGAGAAATTGCAAGTAGACTGTGGTCAGCCAGGAGCATGAGTGGGCACAGCTGTCAGCAGGGGAATGTGCAGAGAGAACTGGTCCAGTTCTGGATCTGTTATGAAGGCTAAAAATCCAGGATTTCTCCATGGATTGGATATGGGGTGTGAAGAAAGAGAGGAGTAACGAAGGACACTAAGACTTTTGCCTGAACCACGAAAGGGTGAAGTTGCCATGATTTGTGATTTATTCACATGTATACACACTTAGATGTTAAATGTGCATATACAAATCTAAAATGACAAGAGCTGAATGGCAGATGAGATTTGCAGTTTGATTTGAGCCATGCTGATTCAGGATGCCTAATGAACACATAAGCAGAGATGTCAAGTAGGCAGGAGCCTAGGCTAGCCTGGTGTTTGGGGGTGAGGTCTGCTGGAGGTTTGAATGTAGAAGTTAAAGGTATGTAGATGGTAGATAAGTCTTTACATCCAGTGAAGTTCACTGAGGAGTAAGTGCAGATAGAAAGAAGGGATCTCAGGGTGGAGCCTTCAAGCACCCCAACGATCGCAAGTATGGGAGATGAGAACAGACCAGGAAAACAGGGTTGGGGTGGGACAGCATGGGGAGAGGGGTCTCCTGCAAGACAAGTGAGGCAGTGCTTGAAGGAGGTGAGGTGATGCATGCTGCCAAGCACTGAACCCAAGCCACCTCAAGTGAGGTCTGAGCATGTCCACTGCATTGGGTAGATGACGCCTTCAGTGACTTTAGTCAACAGTTTTGTGAAGACCAGATAGGGGAGAGTTGCAGAGAAAAAATGAGATAAATGGAACACAGAGCTTTTCTAAAAGGAGACAACAGACATGAGACACAAGTAAGCTCAAGGAATGGAAGGTACTTTGCAGCATGCTTGTAGCTGATAGGAATGGTCAGCTGAAATAGGAAGTCGAAAATGGAAAATTTCTCCAAGGGATGTTCCTTGAATAAGGGTGTCGAGGTGGGGTCGAGGGAATCATCTTGGATTCGAGTGAAGTCAGTTCATTCACATTAACATAGAAATGATGGAACAGGAGTTCAGAAACCAAAGGATGAGCAAGGTGAAGGAGTGAGTGTGCGGAGGCTGTCTTCTGATTAGAGGCATAAGGAGAGGAGCTGAAGTAATTATTTAGGACATTTGGGAGAGTGGATGGACTGGGGAAATAGAATTGGAATTGGAGTTATGTGGCCTCATTGTTCACCTGAGATTAGTAGTCACAGTGAGTGGGATGAGTCACTGTGGTCATCTATGAGTCACCAGGCATTTCAGCTTTCTAGAGCACAGGCAGGAAATGGGCAGAGCTTTGGCTCCAGCATCCGATTGAGCCTTTGCCAGGTGAGCACAAGGAGAGAGGGACAAGGGAGTATTCACCCTCAATACTGGACAGTGGAACTTACGCTCTCCTCCTCCCTTCCACTGGTGTTTAGCGAGGGCCTGTGACTGAGGGGATGGAAGGATGAGTGGACAAGGTCCTTGCTTTGTTTTCCCAACTTCAACCCTTTGGACATTCTGTCATGTTTTTGTCATATTTTTGCGCTACCTTTATATTTATCTTGTGTCTTTTTTATTACATACATTTTCATGCCTTAACTCACTTGAATTTTTTGTGTGTGTGTGCCAACATATTGGAAAATAAGTTTCTCTTGTCATAAATAGAAGGTAACTGTTAAGCCCAAAGCAGTGAAAATAATAATGTGATTAAATTCAATCCAGCTACTGTGTGTGCTGAAGGTTGCAGACCGGGATTGGTTGCTTCTTTTGATTAACAAAGGAGATAATAAATATCAGGAGTTGTTAAGGGCATACTAGCACAAAACATAGGCTTTTCTCCTTAAAGCCGTCAGAAGATCAAAGGGACTTACTTCATCCATCCATCTTTAACTGTGCCTCGTGCATCATGGAGCTCCCTGGAAAGAGATTCCCATCCCTCTAGTGAGGTACAGCCTCCATGCAGAGAAATGCACATTCAATAAGAAGACAGACACACTGACAAATATGATATATGTAGCAAGGTGTAAGAAACATACCTAGCAAAGGCCCAGGTGGTAAAGATTGGAAAGACACATCAAATGAGATCAGCATTTAGCAAAAATATAAAGTTTAGGAGTCAGGGTATGACTTTGGCATGTGTGCTGAAGAAACTATTACTTCTGAATTGGAAGTTTGATCTTCAAGAGGCCAGCTCTGTAACAACTAGTAGCAATGGATTCATCCATTCTGTTTGATCAGATGACCAAGGAAGTCTCCACCACCATATTGGGGTCAGAATCATTCTTACAGCCTTACACTTAAGCTTGCCCAGAACACTTACCTTACCTGCCCAATTCATTTTGACTTTCAGTCATGTTCTAGGGAAAAAAATATTAAGGCACATGGACCAGTTTACAGCAGAATAACCCAGTTTGGAATCTACAAGATAAAACCGGGTTAATGAAAGTCAGAATGGACACATAGTTGGAAGTAAAGTATATTTGCTTGTAGACTCCAGAGACAGAGTAGTAGCTGGATTAGGGCAAGCGCTTGAGGAGAGTGATGATCCCAAGATCATGGGGTTAGGAGTGCCTGGAATGTGAATTATGATTTAAGACAATCTTCTCTTATCAGACTTTATAAAACTATTTTCACTGGAAAGAGGCCTCCAGGTAGTAAGCACCATGAAAGCTGCAATAATATCCATTATTTAATGAATAGTTGTTGAATAAAAGAAAATGTTCCAGATCCTATGTTATGTTTTCACTGCTTGAACTTGACCAAACTGCCTAATTATTTATTCCACTGAAAATTATTTATTAAGAACTTCTTTCTGCCAGACATCATACAAGGTACTGAGTACACTTTATGATCAACAGAAACATTGTCTTTTCACAGATCTTTCTGGAGGAAGGGGTGGAGTTTAATCAAATAGCCACATACATAAATTTGAAGTGGCAAATTAATTGCAAATGCATGCTACATGAGAGAACTATATGCTTTCAGGAGAACCAAATGCATATATCAATTTAATAATTATTTGTTGAGCCTCATTGTGTTCTGAGTACTGTCTTTGAGGCACTGGGATGCAACACTGAGCAATATGTAATCGGACTGTAAAGGAGGCCACAATTTTAGAAAAAGTAGCCTGGAAGGGAAGAACCCCTTCCAGAGAGTGGAAGTTGACTTTGAATAAGTATGTGAAATAATCAGTCATCTAATTAGTCCTTCTAGCTCCTCCATCTCAAAAATGAACATAACATGGTACAGGAACCAGGGTTGCTGTGATTAAAGGAGATAAGGGAATGCATGTATACTTGGTCCCAGAACTCAGTGATTCATATAGACTTGGGCCTAGAACTGCATTCCTAACTGAATGAAGCTACTTCCTGTATCCCAGAGGCATTGAAATCTGGTCTAGGCATGAGTACATTTTTCCTACATTGTTCCACCCAACTTTAGAAGCAAATAGATCAACCTTCCAACTCACTCTTCACAGGGTAGGTAATATTTCTCTCAACCAACACATTTCATACTTAGGCCTGCTCCTGATCATTCACCTCTTCTGGCCTCATAGTTCTGAAGAAGCCAGGCTTGTGACATACCCTTGTTTGGTTTGTTGAAAGGGTTCCTTGAGTTGTACCAAAAAATAACCCAAATGACTTTTGGTGGTGTTTTGCAGGTTAGAATGAAAAACATCCTGGACATATTTCCCTATGTGGGTTCCAGCAGTGTCCACAGCTGGGCACAGCAGATTGGAAGGCCCACTGGCTTTCAGGGTGACCTTGGTAAGATGCTGAGTCTTTTCAGATCTCAGTTTTCTCATCTATAAAACAAAGGGAGTGCTGACCTCTGACCCCCTAGAGATGTTAGGAGGGGGAAAAGTTAATGTTTGGAAAGGCCTGTGTGACCCTTCTAGCCAAGACATTATCAAAGTACAAAGTAAATCGTAGGGACTGTTTGCTATCCCATTAGTAACTCAAATAGTGCATGGGCTCCTCCTGTCAAGTCCTTGTAAGTCAGGCTGGCAATACACTCTTGTTTTGTTCACCACGATGAAAAAGGGAATCAGAGTTGGAAACTCTGTCTCCTTGGACTCATTTTAAAAGAATTCTACAGGGAAAATTGTATGGGCACAGACAGGTTCTTTCTCATAGGAACACCCAACCCCAATCTGTTCATTGAGCCCCAGGAGCTGGGAAACAAGAAACACTTTGGAGCTTGGAACCTGACCCAGTACTTTAGGACTTTTGTGATTTTAGCCAGATTAGCATATCTGACTCTGTTTCTGGACACACAAAATGACACATAAAATATCACCATCACCACCATCACCACCACCATCATCATCACCATCACCATGGCACTTTGACTACAACGTCTCCTCGTAATTAAGTAGTAAAAACCTTATCTGTTAACTCTTGCTATGTTAATCACTGTATTAATACTCTCTTTAAACTCCCATGGAAACTTAAGAGATGTGGTCTACTGCTATCCTTAATTTGCATATAGAAAAATGAGGCTGTGGAAGGCTGAGAAAATTTCCCGCACCTCCATCTCTCAACTTCCCCACAGATCTGCCTGAGCTCAGTCTTAGCTCCCTGAGTTGGACTTATCTTTGTATACACTAAACCTGACACAGATGGGTCAATACTCTCCAGTGTTATGTCTGTGAAGCAAGAATGCTTTGTGAGGTATAAAGTATTTTTTAAATGATGGTATTCAGATTGGAGCTCACATTTCCGAAGACCAAATGTTCCCACCAGCCCTTTGTAGGGCAGCAAGCACTGAGACAACTCACGTATCTGCTGTTTAGCACTGGGTAGATGGAGAAAAAATCTTTTTGGCTAAGAGGAGTGTTAGTTCCTGGCTGCACCAGGTCAACACTTGTGTCTACCAAAGTTCTCCTGGCAACCTATTTAGCCTAAGCCAAATAATAGCTATCACAATCTGGAAGTTATCTATAATTTCTCCTTTCTAGGGATGGAGATTTGGGGGGATGTAGAGTGAAAGAGTACTGGTAAAAGACAAATGGAAGTCGAAAACAAATAGGTCCCGGTAGAACATTTTCAGCAGTTTTTAAAGGTTTTAAAGGCAATAACTTGCACGTAGGACAGAATTATATCTCATGCTGTGAGTCAGACAACAATGCTTGACAAATTAGTTGGAGTGAAAAGCTAATATTTCTCCCTTTCCTAGTTGCTTGGAAGGAAAAATTAAATTTGATCGCATGTTTACTAGAGAGAGGGAGAGTACTTAAGAACTGACATTTAAATGGATGATTTAATTTTTGCTCAAATTTTATATTTGATATTCTTTGGAATAGGAATTAAAAGGGAAGTCAATTGTTAAATCCTCATTAAGAAATTTTAATTGTGTTCTACTAGGGAAGGCTGGAACAAGACCAGAGGAGCGATAAAGTAGAAACTCTAAATATGGAGGTCATTAGAAAAATATATCCATGGAGGCCCAGGTTTATCTTTTAATCCAAGAATCTGCAATGACAAGGTGTCCCTGGGATAAAGAAAGTGGATTCCAACACAATCTAAATTACTTCCAGTTCACAGCAGAAACATCTCATAGGTACAATTGGATATTGTAGGATTGAAAGGGACAGAATGAAAGACAGAGAGTTCTTTTACTTTTTTGCATTTCAAAAAGGAACAAAATACTATTTTTAGATGGTTCCCCAACCTCCAAATAGACATTCTGCATCCACTTTCCATAAAGTGTCATCACGTGAGCATTGATCTCACACAAACACTGCTATGCTCATTCTCATATGGAAAAGAGGATGTAAAGAGTTAGGGTTATTTCCCCCATATCTCCAGTAAATATATTAATTGATTAAATCATCCTTGAGATGCTGAATTTCAGGGTGTCAAGTACACAAAGACAGGCATATAACCTGTTCTGGAATATATTAAAAAAATGCTACGGATATTGGACCTAGTGTCAGGGAAGGATGAATGTCAATCTCCAGTGGCTGTATACCTTTCTAATCCACTTTCAAGGTTATTTTAGTTGTATTTTTTTTTTTAAATATCACACTGTAACTTTAGAACTTTACCCTTCAGAAAGACTTAATCCTATTACCTATTTGCATTCAAATTGATAGTCCAAAGTGCAAGTCGGACCATGTATGTCTTCCTAAACAAAGGCTTCTCATTCATTCATTCCACAAATACTTAGTGGGCACCTCCTGTTCTGTTATAGATGCTGGAAATGGAGTGGTAAATAAAATAGAAAAGATTCTTCTGCCTATTGAGCATTTATCCCTTTGGAGGAAAGAAGAAAATAATAAGCACATACCTAAGCAAGATGATTCCAAATAGAAAAACTAAGGAGAAAATAGAGTGATTGGAAAGAAATGACTGAGGCTACTTCAGATTGAATCCCAAGAAGCATCCTTGCTGAGGAAGGGAGGATTAAGCAAAGACTTGATTGACAGTTGGTGTGAGGGAGCCCGTTCCTGACTGCTTGCCATAGAGGGTACCAAAGGCATGAACTGTGGCAAGGTCCCTTAGGTGGGAAGAGCTTGGCTTGTTGAGGAAGAGAATATCAACACTACTGGAGCTTCAGAAGCATAAGATGCTGGGAAAACTCTTTTCCAGTGTGTGAAACATGCCTTGATCTCCTACTACTTGATTTTCCATCCTGTCTCTCAACACTTCTGCTTTTGAACTCTGTCCTCTGGTTTTACAGAAATACTTGGAGATTCCAGATGTGTGTAACAAGCTGTTCATGTCTCCATGTACCAGTAAGCATGGTTTTCCTTGCCTGAAATGGACTGATCCATTTGTATCCTGGTGGATTCTGCTCATCTTTAAAGATAATTCTCCTCCTTTTCCTTGTGACTCACAGAGAGGAAATGATTAACTGCTCAAACCATCCAGACTTCTATTACTCTCAAAGTGCTTTGTCACCTCTTTTAGAGCCAACATTCTAACTAAGCATCCTTATCTTTTGTTATCGTTAGCTCTTTCATAGAATCAGCATAATTTTGGGTGGTTCAGGCTCCAGAAAATGATGCACCAATCTTGGGTCTAGTATAAAAATACAGGTTTGTGTTGGAGGTGCAGCTAGATGGTGACCACTTGCCTAGCATGTATGAAACTCCAAGCTCAATCCCTGGCCTCCCATCCCCAGCTCCCCACAGAAACCTACCCCAGGAGAGAGAAAAGAAAAAGAAAGAAAGAAAAAGGGAAAGATGAAAAGAGAATATAGATCAGCATTCAATAAATTAATTGATTCTTCTCCCTTCTTTTCCCATATTCCTTCTTGCCTTCCTATTCATTTTGACTAAACTTGGACATAATCCCTGATACTTCCTTTTTCCTCATTCCCTGTAACCATGTTGTCAGGCTGTAACATCCATCCCTCCATCTCTAAAATCATGTTCTACCATCCGCCCCCTTCAGAAAATACCATCTTGGCCCTCTGGTCTTCTTTCTTCTCTCCTTAGGTATCAGGAAATTCTTCCCCAGGGCCTTTGCTTTGTTTACTCTGCAGATCTCTAAGAGAGTGTCCCAGGTCACCCTGTCTCATGTAACATGACTCCCTGTCCTATTTATCATATAACAATTTGTCTTCCTCATCAGACTTATCAAAATAACTTTGTTTACTAGTTGCACCTACTCTTTTTAATTTTAATGAAAGCTCGTTAACAATAGGTACCTTAGATGACTTAAATATACCTTTGTGTCCCAGCAACCAATACAACAATTGGCACACAGGTGTTCAATATGCATTAAATGAAAAAGTGAATGCAGGTATGGACATGTGCTTGAGCTCTTATGATATGTCAGATCTTGGGTTAGTCCCTTTCCTTTCTTGTATGTCCAGCTTTTCTTTTTTCCTTTGTTCTCATGGATTTGTGTTTGTTTTGTTTTGATTTTTAGAGATCATTGTTTAGTGTGGTGAATTAGAACCCTTTTGATAATAGCCTGGAACAGAGATCATGGATCTCAAATGGAAGGGAATTAGTTATCTGTGCCCTTACGAGAGCCTCTAAACTTTGTACTCATTTTGCAGTCACCTAGATTTGATAATAAGATAGTGCAAATGGGTCAGATCAAATAAATTCCTCCATTAATAGGCATCACAAGGTATTATGGTTAATGATTTATGTACCTTCCCTGCGATCCTCTGAGATACTCAGTGATTTGAACCAGTCTTTAATTTTGTCTTCATCTAGTAACCACTGAAGACATGCTAATTTTTTCCAAAACAACCACCACAACAATTAAGGCACATATGTTTTTCAGAGCATATACGAAG
Source organism: Glaucomys volans (assembly GCA_020662805.1). Classification (NCBI taxonomy): domain Eukaryota; kingdom Metazoa; phylum Chordata; class Mammalia; order Rodentia; family Sciuridae; genus Glaucomys; species Glaucomys volans. Next base: position 142,911 of record JAJEJO010000520.1, on the reverse strand, counting down.
CTCTAGACAGTGTGTTAGCTGTATTTTTAATTTTTCACATAAGAATAATAATGACAAGGGTTATGATCAAAGTCAAGGGCAGAGACCCATCTGGATTGGGTCCATACTCTGTGGTTTGAGTGCTTCTTGTTTCACAGTATTGCCCTGAGAGGAAAAGCACCATATTTGGGAGTCATGCTGAGTCATGCTGAGGTAGAACCTCTGCTGTCACAAGGAAAGGCAGCAAATGACAGGTTTGAAATGAATTCTGAGCTTTCATGAGCTGATTTTTCATCTCAAGAAGACTCAGGCATATGACATTCAGGAAAATCTGTATATTCTGAGATTGTCATTGACAATAAGGAGTTGAGGGCTTTCACTAAATCCACCTATCAGGTGATGCTGGGGAAAAACATTCCCTTTGGGAGACTGGACCCTTTGAAGTGACAATGAGGATTAGACCTGACATCAGGTTGGAGTCAGCAAACATAATGACCCTTCCCATCCTCAGGTTCATAGAAGTTAATAATTTTCAAATAATTAACATTTAGCTTGTGATGGTTAATTTTATATATAAACTTGACTGGGTCACATGTTGCCCAGACATCTTGCTAACCTTTATTTTTGGGTGTGTCTGTGAAGATGTTTCTGGAAGAGATTACCATTTGCATCAGTAGACCAACTAAAGCAGGTTGTTCTTCCCAATATGGATGGTCACCATGCAATCTATTGCAGGCCTGAATAGAAAGAGGTGGAGGAAAGAAAAATTTCCCTTGGAGACATCATTCTCCTGCTTTCAACCTACACTTGCACTGGTGGCCTGTCTGGTCTGCAGAATTTTGGACTTGGACTAGAACTCAAACCATCAGTTTCCTGGTTCTCAGGTCTTTGGACTCAAATTGAAACCACACCACCAGCTGTCCTAAGTTCTTAGCTTAGAGAAGGCAGATTGTGGAACTTCTCAGTCTGCATATTTGTGTGAGTCAATTCCTTTTAATAAATCTTTCTCATCCTATTCCACAAGAGTTTGATGGCCAGAGTGATCTGACTTGTTCATGCGGCATGTTGCTCCTGGGTTTTTTGCCAAACTTTAATGTCAGTTCCTTCTTCGGCTTTTGGATTGCTATAGTGTTTCATCTGGCAGATTACATCTGCATCTAAATGGCCCATATTCTTGACATTTTATCATCTGGCAACTAATGTACTCCTGGGACCTTCCTGAATATCTTTTGATGGTTTAACTATGATTTGCATGCAAAGGTCAGATAGCCAGTCTGGGGAGATTTCCTATCTGACCTAGGCAATCTTTCCTTCTCAAAAAGTGTTGTATTAATAATAATAATAAAAATGTGCATGGAGACAAAATTCACAAGTTAAATAAAATGTAAAAACAATGTGTTCTCTAAAAGATTATGTCTTGTTCTGGGTCCCCATTTCTCATGATGACAGAGGAAAATGGGGATTGATACTTATAATTCCTTTCCAGTTTAATGCAGTCTCTTTCTGTTCTGTTGCCTCTTACTTGGACAAATAGTCTGTAGAATTAAAGTTCACATTTCTTTTTAAAGGAATTTCTTTCTTCTGCTAAGGAGTGTCCTTTCTCTTGTTCCTTCCCTAAATGACACCCAGGTCAAAAAGGACTCTCTATAATTTTGCTGCCTTCTATTTGTGATGCCTTGTCTACTTTGGTGTTTGGGAGGAACTCTTCTGAGGAATTATCTGCTAGTCAGATAAAGTTATTTTGACACAAATGATACCAAGTAATGCTTAGGGAGAAGTCCAACTTCCACAGGGGTCCCCATAGGAGGCAGGAACATAGGTGGGTACCTTAAAGTTTTTGCTATGCTTAAGTTTCTCAGGCTACTGGTGCAGTTGGTTGTAATCATTCCACTTTGGAAGAAAGCTTTTTGTTAAATGGAAATGGGAAACAAATATGCCATCAGGCTCCTACCTGCAAGCTACCATGTTAATGAGATTTAGGTGGTGCAGGCTCCAAATCCCTATAAGACCAAAATAGAATCCCTTTTTACTTTTGATCCCTTTGACATTTTTCTAACTTCAGTTTCATCTATGGGATAGAAAAGTTCTCTACCTGCACTTGAAATATGAAGAAGCATCCTTGGCCATATGCTGAGTTCTCGCAAACCTATCTTACAGTAATGATTTTCAAAATCCAAAATTGGCTTTCACTGTAGAAAGAGAAATACTTGCATTTGGAAATCCTGTTTTCTTGTGAAATGAAACAAAAAAACAAAAAGCAAACAAACAACAACAACAAAAAAAAAACAAAACAAAAGCAGAGTACCTGATTTTACATCCTATCCTAGAAGCCAAATTTGAGTATTGACTATTTTTCCTTCTCTTCCTTAGTCCCAGTCTTTCTGGAGACAAAAGTATACTTTTAGTTGCACAGAGAGGGAGGAAACTTCGATCCGAGAAGACTCTTAATAATATTTAAAAAATATTCTTTATAATGGTAAAAATGTTTCTAACCCCCCATTTATAAAGAGCGAACTATATGCCTATGGTAATTTACCTGTTTCATTTAACCATATCAGTTATATCACAAAACCTTCAAAGCAATGAAGTTTCTTATTGAATCTAAACTCAATGAAATTCAACTAAATGCAATGCAGTTGCAATCAGTGCATTTTATTTCACTGCATGCCTATTCTGTGCCAGGCACTGTGATAGGTTGTGGGAATACTGAATAAGGAATTACTTTGTCTTCTTTGAGCAACTCACCTTGTATGAGCAAGCCAGACTCGTAAGTAAATAAATTACTTAAAAGCAAAAAAATTCAATGTGATCATTTCAAAGAATGTAGGAATAGCCATAGGAGAAATCTTTGACCTCTGTAAGGAAACACACTGTTGTGACACAGAGAGAAGGTACTCAGGGATGACACATTAGATAAGGGGTTATCTGGTTATAAAGGATGACTCATTAATGCACAGGAAGAAGGGGTCATTCCAGACAGAGGGGGCAATGTGTGAAGAGGAGCAAGGCATACCTTGGAAAAAGTGACACCTGGCCTGACTCACCATGCGTGCCCGCAGAAGGCAGACATTTTTTAAAGAACCGGTTGAATGTTGAATGCTAACAATTTAAAGAGCACAGAATTCAGTCCTTTCCCTCAGACTACACAGTGTGGGCACAGGAAATGGAAGACAGATTAAGTTAATAATTAAAACTGTGACAGCCCCAGGGTCTCTGGAAACATTAAGGGAGAGTGGGTTATGAAGCACTTTCTAGGCTTCCAGCTGGTCGTGCCTTTCTAGACCACTGGGTCACACACTTGGAGGGCAGGTTGGGATACAGTGGCCCCCTTTGGAGGGAGCGGTACTTAATGGAGACAGGTTCTGCCAGAGACACTGGGGAAAGCCATAGCACAGTCCAAGAGTGGGCTGACACAGCCCCCCACTGGCCGGTGGTTTTGCTAATATGCTGATTATGTAGCCATCACTTCCCATCATCATGCAATAATGGGATTCTTCTTCTTTTTTTTCAGAGTACAGACAACTCAGGGAGATGAATGTGTGCTGCTGAGCTGAAGAATTAATCACCGTTAGGAAGAAGAATCATTTATAGACATCTCATTTATTAGGAAGCCACTAATTTGGCGTCTGTGACCACTTAGACTTTTATATATTCCCTTTCTGGAAAGACTGCACTCACAAATGCACACATTGTGGGGGAGGCTATAGGAAAATGTTTAGCCTCCAAGAGAAAATTTAGTATGCTCAATAATTATCTAATGGAATAGTCAGAACTGGATGCTAGATTCTTATTTCTCAATCTAGCACTTTTTCTTCAACTGATATTTCGAGATGCTGAAATAAAAAGAAAATTAAAAATATTTTGTATTTGTACACAATTTCTATATCAATGTTGCATATGAGCTATGTATGTGTAGGAAACAAACTAATATTAGTTATTTTTACATAATTTCTATGTGACAAATATTTATATAACTACTTTGTATTTATAAAGCCATTTAACCCTAAAACAACTTTATAAGGTATGTGCTACTATTATTCCCATTTTTCAGATTAAGAAACCAAGGCTCAGAGAAGTTAAGACTCTTGGCTAATGTCATACACCTGCTAAGATACAGTTTATTCTGGGTTACTAAGCCTGGTCATTCATATCCATACCACTGAATTATATCACTATTTTTCATGCTCTTCTAGCAACTGAGCTTAAAAAGTGGACATTTATAGGGAAAATCCCTGATGAATGATGTGCTATCAGGAGGTAGAATAGCTTATTTGGGCTGCAGAGGAAGAATTGCTATCTCAAGATCTCTGGAGGTTGGATTAGAGGCAGCAAGCTGGAGTCCTGGAGTTCCTGAAGAGATTAGCTAGAAGGACAGAAGGACATAATCACAGGTACAAAGGGGACTCCATCCCAGAGTAGCCCTGCAGAGGCCTGAAGTTGTAAACTGGGCTCTGCGGTGGGGGCTGGGGGACACAGAACTGAGGGCCGAGGACATGCCTGGTAAGATGAGCTCCTTATGTCTTGAAACCCAGCTGACGTGGAGGGAGAGAACTTAGAGAACTAAAAGATGCTTTGCAAGTATATACAGATAGCAGTAGACCAACTTCATGGGACAAGGATGGAAGAGCCTACAGGCCTGGAGTTTGTGAGGGACTCTTCCAGGGAGAATGAGTTTTTACCAAAGCCCAGGTCAATTTTACACATTCAAACTGAGGGAACTCAATGTTAGAATCAGGGTCTGATTTGGAGAGGTTGGTGGAAATGCAGAGGTGCTGGGCAGGCCAACCATCTAACACTCACTTGCAAATGTTTTTGTCCTGTATTTTTCAAAGTTTATTTTGGGAAACTCTGCCTCAATTTTATATCCCCACTCAGCAACAAAAATGCCCTGTGCAGACTCAGAGCAGTTGACATCATGATTTGAGATGAGACCCTGCTAGGCAGTTCTCCCTGGGCCCTATGGACCTGACCAAACTCTCCAAACTTGCATAGCATCCTCAGAGGAGAGTTATAATGAACACAATTTTCTTTATTTGGTGATGTTTCCAATGAGGTTGTCCATTCCCTTGAGTTGAGAGCTCCCAGTGAGTACACAGCAAGTACTCTGCTAAATCCAGGTCTCACAAGAGAACTCTGGTTCTGAGTTTACCCTGAAAAACGCTGTGACCGGAGGATTTCTTTCCCCTCCACAGGCTTGGCTACCTTGTCCATAACATGAGCTCCTGACCAGCTGAAAGAAGCCAGACACCAAAGAATGCAAGTTGTATGCCACAGTTTGTATCCTAATTGTCCCTCAGAGACCCTCTTACTGGAGGCTTGGTCCCTGATGTGGTTGCTTTCAAAGGTATAGTCTTGGGGAGGTGGTTCAGACATCAGGCTGTGACCTCAGGCATAGTCTATTTATAGATGTATAGTTTGAGGAGTTTGGGAGGGGGTTCTTTATTACCAAAGCAAGTTCCCTTTCCTTGCTTCCTGGCCACTTTGAGGCAAACAGCTCTCTTGCACCACATGACCATGATGCTCTGCCTTGTCCCAGGCCCAAAGCGATGCATGTGAGGGTGGCGTTCACAGACCTGAAAACTGTGAAGCTTTGAGCCAAAATAAATTTCCCCTTCTTATAAGTTGATTATCTCAGGTGTTTGGTCACAGTGGTGTGAAGTTAATACATTGTATGATGTTGCTCATATGAAATATCCAGAGGGCAATCCACACAGGGAAGATGAGTGGTTTCCAGGGCCTGGACGGAGGAGGGAATGAGAAGTGGCCATTAGCAGGCAAGATCTTACTTTTTAAGCTACTGAAAATATCCTGTCGTCAGGTAGGGCTGATGAGTCCACAACTTTGTGGATTGTATACATTAAAAGTGTGAATATTATGGCAAGTGAATAATATTCCAATGAGAAAAGTCAGAGGTGGAGAGCTTACCTAGCACGTGTGTGAGGCTTGGGTTCAATCTCTAGTACGGTGACAAATAAACAGAATGCAAATTAAGGACTTTTCACCACTGACATTTTATAGTTCCACAAATAAGATTTTATTTGTTTTTTTGCTTGTTTTTTGTAACTGAACTCATTCAAGAACATTATAAGAGTTTTAAAAAATTCTGGTTTGATCTTCTCTTTGCTCCTAAGTTGCAGACCATGATTATTGCTGCTTTTCCAGCTGTTGATTTGCCTTAGAGTGAGAACTTGATAATTATTGGCAAATTTGCAAGACGAGCAGATCTGGGAATAAGGGAAGATATTCTTTTTGATTTTGGCCTTAAGAAATGAAAGATAAATATATTTATCTCAGTGGGCTTCAGTCCCCTTTCAGTGAGCAGTTTGAGCTTGAATTCAAGTGATTTGGCTGTGATACAAATAGCATACATTATATGCAAATTTCCCAAGCATATGAACACAATCACATTCACAGTTGGAAGAAAGCGAAACAAAGTCTATATTTAACTACACAATCACTTATTATGCTAAAAATACCCTCTTTCAAGACACATCTTTTTTCCCCCCAGTGGTTGGAAAATAAATTTGTACTGTGCCCTCTGTGGTGAGATCAATTGTAAAATTATGGCATAAAATTTTCATCTGCTATTTTTTTCTTCTCTGAGCAATTGATTTTTGAAAGCAGAGAAACAATGCCTCTCTGCTGTTTCCAGGCCTTTGAGCAAAAGAGATCATTTTAAACACCTGTTTTGCTCTAAGAAATTGTAAAATTCCAGAATATGTGTGGTGAGGCTGCCCAGGACTTGCTCCGCATGCGTCTTGGGGACACTGCCACTTGGCTGGAACCTAGGAAGCTTGTGTTTGCAGCTCTTGGTCTTGGTCAGCATCCACCCTGGAGTTGCTGTAGTTCAGGGAGGCGACCCTGCTGCCTCTAGAGATGTCTGCGAGCTCTCCACTGCTGAGAAGAGAGGCGGAGGCGGGTGAAGGCCAGGCCTATGCTTCTTCCTAACACTCCCCACACCCTTTATCTCCCTTTTTGGCAATGGAAGCAATCAAAACAACTTTATGGCCTCTGAAGATGCTTTCTGTGCTGTTTTTCAAGGAGTGCTAATAGCGTTGAGATTTTAGATTTTCCTTGACCAAACAGGGAAGAAGTTAGAAAAGCCATCTGTGACTTCTCAGGGGACTGGAAACTGTGAGAGTGTCCTGGTGGCAGGTGTTTGGGGTGGGTGTGCAGGGCTGGGATAACAGTGTGCATGGGTACGGTAAAACCCCTGAGAAGCCTAGAGAACACTGGTTTTCCATGTTTAAGAAAGTGGCTTATGAAAATAAGAAAGTGGCTAAAACTTCCACCTCATACTTTATTGCTACTTATGTGTAAGAAGCATTTTCAGACACTAAATTGTTCTCAGTTTGGCTTGAAAATGTTCCTTGAAATTGAAAAAGTTTTGCTGTTTCTAGGCAAATTTTACTAGGTGCACGAATTCATATAAAATCATATTTTCCCACATAATTCAGATTAATTATTTCTTGTTCTAGCACAATCCCTGAGATCAGTGATTTAACTAACAGTTTCATTTCTTTCTCACATCTCAGTCCACTGTGGGTTGGATTGACTCTGCTACAAAGAGCAATTCCAGGTTTCCAGTGCCATGTGTAATTTGGCTCAATCATATAAAGAGCTCTGCCTATAAACCTGTAGAGCGGCTCTACCAATGCGTCTTTCACCTCCAGCTCCTTGGATGAAGGGAGAGGGAAGGCCAAAGTTCTTGAGGTAGATTTTCAGCACCATGCCTGGAAGAAGCTCTTTTCTCTTCTCTCCACGTTCTATTGGCCATAACTAAATACAATCTAAGTGCAAGGAAAGCTGGAAGTGAGGTCTCCTTGTGTTCCCAGGAAGGAGAAACTGAATTGGAAAGGATCAAGTCTGTCTCTGATGGATCTTGTCTGAGTTCCAACAATCAGTTTCTCTTTTTCTCTTAAACATGAAATTTGCTTGCCTCCATCCCATGGGGAACAATTTAATGTCCTGATAATGAACCAGGATCTCCAGACAAGGTGCAGGCCTCTCTGCTAGATCCAGATGTGTGTTCTCATGGTCTGATGAACCATGAAGATAAGTTATCTGTCTGTCCCAATTTCCCAATTTCCCTCCCTGGATACCTCCCCCATTATATATTGAGATAGAGATGGATGTTCACAGTATTAACTCTCATCCATAAAAGAGAAAAACACTGCATGAAGAAATCACCATTATAGTGTCCACTGAGGCCCCTGACCAGATCTCCCCTCAGAAGCGAGGCCCCTTTCCCTACCTGCCAAGTGTTCTGGTTCACAACTGAGTTCCCACCGGGAATTGTCATTGGAAGGATGGAGGATATAACCCATCGATGGCAGCTTTCATTTAATGATTAATGTGGGGTGTAAAGTCCTAGTTCCTTTGCCTCAAACGGGACAATTCTGAAGGACTCTCCAAGGCCCCAGGCTCCTGTGGGATGGGCCTGGTCCTTTGCTGCAGTTACTTCATGGTCCAGTCTTTCCCTCTGCCCAGTCCTGCTTCCCTCACTTTAGAGGTGGTGTCTCTAATGACAGTTTTCAAGTAGGCTTTGAAAAATCTCAGATCTGGGTCTATTTTTCTAGAAACCTTTTAAAATAAGGGAAATGGAGAGTATACCATTCTTCGAGGATTTGGGACTTGTCTCCTGCCTGAAACGTCGGATGCCCAGAGGTTGCTTTACGTCTCAAAGGGTCAAAGACTTTTTGAATGAGTTGTGATTTCTTTGCAGTTCTTTCAACACCTTGATGGCTTCTATAATTCCCAGGAAATTCCCTGTGTTATAGCCACACCCTTGGTCATTTCCTAGATGTAGTTCTCAGACCTCTTTATTTCTTTGCCTTTTCATACCCTTACCTCTATCTTCACTAAAGCTATCTTGAAGTGATCAGAATTGAATTGGATTAAGTGAATCACCATTTATCATGGCTCTGAGTCACTTCTTTCAACTGAGGAATTTTTCCTAGACTTTGCACATCAAAGTCTTTAGAAATCTCATATGTATTTGTGGGGGTTTAGAATCTGTTAACTTTTCCAATCTTGAAAAAAAAATTTGAATTTCTGGACTTTCTGTATTTTCTTTCATTTCTCCCTGCAAAGTATCTAATTTTTCCTTGAACTCTTTTCTTACATTACCTTGCCAAAGACAGCCATCAGGAGGAGTCAACCCAGACCACTAAGGCTCCCTTTCCAAACGTTTCTGTTGGTGCTGTTGGTTAACAAGGACTGCCATCAATATCCCAAGGGACTACAAGTGGGAATAAAACCAAATTTCTTGCAACTGCATAATCTGGAGACCTGTCCTTTCAGCCTGTCAACATTCTTGATACCCATTTCCTAATGTTTCACCAGTGCCATTTGTTTTAGCTTTATGTTATGACAGCATCCCACTTGGCAGTATTAAATTCTGTATGAAGCTACATAGCCAACAATTCTGAACTTGACTTAGCACCCAAAACATTTGAATCTGTCCTACTATCAGAATTTGTTTCAGATTGGATTGCTTTCTTAGAGAGTTTTTCTCAATGAGATGGGTCTAGGAGTATTTAATCATGCGATAGTATCTCTACGTCCTTCAGGTTTTGCTCTGTGGACGAGAAGGATCTTTGGAAGATTTTAAAAGCTGGGCATGGAAGGGGTATGCCCACCTCACTTCTCACATGCCATTATTCAGAAGTAGTTATACAACTATAGAGGATCCTGGAAAATCTACTCTTGCTCTCTTTTCAGGAAAAGGAGGAGAGATTGAAGAGCATCCAGTTACTTTTCTACTTCCAAATTCATGTTTCTCTAGCCCAGAGGTTTCCTGGAACAGAACATATTTATTAAACACTATCTAAGATTTCCATGGTATTTCAGTGTAGAAAGTACTTGTACGCAATATAAGTTTTGATTCTCCTCTGTGATGCATGTTTTCATTCTCCTAGGTAGATGATAACATTGTGCAGTATGGATCCGATCCTGTAATACTTACAAACCTTCTTTGTATAGTTAGCATTAGTGACAAAGTGACAGGAAGAAACATTCTATTGTCATGCTTGGGCTCTAAGAGAAGGAATAGATAGAAACTGAACAATAACATGAATAAATATTTATTTACAAATGAGATCAGTGCTCTGCAGGGAAGATATGTGACTATGCAGGAAAACATATCAAAATATAGCCTATGACGTTTCTTTCTGAGGTGATGGTGATGTTAAAATTGGATTATGAGGGTAGATACATAACTTCGTATATACGTTCAAATACCATTAGTTGTTCCAGGAGCTTTGGCCCATTCCCAAAGTCCAGCAACTTGGGAGGCTGAGGCATGAGGTAAGTTCAAGACCATCCAAGTTGTTAAGGTAGATTTTATTATATCTCAATAAAACTGTTTTGAAAGTGGGAACTATATAAGGAAAAACAATACAAAAGAATTTACCTGTGTGAATGGGTCATATAGATCATACATCCTGTGGAAAGTCAGAAGCATGAAAAATTACTGGGATTTTCTATCAGGTTTTTCATTATTTTCCATAGGCATTTTTAAATAAGTCAGAAAATGTAAAAAGACACATCTGAAAAGAAAATTCACACCAACCTATTACCTCTTTGTTTTTGAATCATGTCCTATTCTTGGGGTGAATTATGTTAATGATGGGATAGGTCATATTTTCCTTTGATGACCTCTGCCGCAGCAGGAACAAACACTGGTCTAGTGTAATGTCATTTTTATCTGGCCCGTTAATCTATTGTGTTTTTCTTAGCAACAGAAGAGACATTGCAAGCAAAAAAACAAAATAAAACAAATGAACCAGCCTAAACTGAAAGGTTTAAGGAAAGATCCTTGGTGAACTATTCCAAACTTGATGTCTGAAAGCAGATCAGAGTTCATTAGGGAACAAAGAAGGAGAAGAACATGCTGAAGAGAGGAGATGAGTGCAAAGGAATCATTTTGTTACAAGAAAGGCTCTTACAGGTGAATGTGAGCGCTCTTACAGGTGAATATGAATCAGATCGAGTGGTGTCAACTGTATAAACCAAGTTAAGGATTTTCATCTTCCCCCACCAAAATAATAGGAAATTACTGGAGTTTTAAGGTGGAGAAGCAAAGTTGATTTGGAGAAGCGCACTTTCGCTTTCTGTAGTCTATCACTAGAATTTATATTATTGGACTACATTCAGGTTCAAGTGGTTGAGTTGGGATCTTGAACTCTAGCCATCTAGCTACAGAGGCCCCTGAACAGTGCCGGGTGTAAAGTGTAGCTTGGACAAGTCAAGTCAGGCCAGTTAACACTGTGGAAGGCCTTGGCCAGAATTCCCCCATCAGTAACTGAGTACTCCTAGGGATGCAAGAAATATACTCAGAAGTGTGTAAGTGCTGAGCAGGTCAAATGTCCTTATTGTGCCAACAGTGTGAATCCTAGAGAGTTGGGGCTGTTTGTCTCAGAAGGTAGAGAGTGACATTTCTGAGATGAACGGACTCCTCACCCACTGCTCAAATGTGGACTCAGGGACCAGCTCTGAGGAAGTCGTGTGACCTTGAGATCTGTGTGTCCATTCACTAGGTCTTCGGTGTCCTTCAGATGCTCTTCACATTTTTGTTGGTCCGGTATTAAACCAAAGCAAGGGTAAACTTTCCAAATCTGCATCTCAGGTCAAACTATGCCTGATATGCAGCCTGTTCAAAGGGACACAGCCATATTAGTCATTTTCAGCAGGCGCCACGGCTGATTATCCAGAGCTTATGCCAAACCAGTGGACTTTCGCCATTGATTTTGGCTGTTCTTCAACCTTGGAACACCTTTTGAATCAGTCCAATTCAGCCTGGCTGTGAAGTCAAAGGAAAGATTTGTGGTCATTAGATAAACTATTCTTTTCTTCTAAAGACTCCAGGGTAGACCTGCAGAAGGCCTGGCATGCTTGGGTGAGGCAACTTACAAAGAGTGGTGCAGGGGAAACAATGGAAAGGATGTATTACTCAAGTGCTCTGTGAAACTTCTCTGAATTGATGCCCTGTACTCAGATAGGCAGTAGGGGATTCCCCACTTCTTCCCCAATCATCCTGGGAAATTCTCCAAGGCTGCCCAGTGACTTTGTATCTGCTCCATGATTGGGGTCAGTGAGCATGGGGACTATTGTTTCTTCATTTGAAGTTCAGTGCAGAGGAAAAGTAAATGCACCTTCTACTTATAAAGATCCTGTAGTAGATACAGCAGTAGGAGCAGGGCACACGAGATCTTATTTAATCTTCATAACAAAGATTTTCAAATGTATGACTGTCCTTTTATAAATGAGAAACTTGAGTGTCAAGGCAGTTACCTAATAGTACATATTATGCATACAGGATGTGACAGAACACAGATCTTTCTAATATTCTATTACCTAAATATTAGATAATGACTCCTGTTAATGACATTTTAATAAATAAAAAAAACTTAGAAGACACATTTTTGTGGGTCTTGCCAAAATCATACCTCTAGGTTAGGCAGCATTGGGTTTCGGTGACTATCTTCTGTGTTGTCTCTTCTTACATGGAACTTTGGGAGTAGGAGAAAGTGATCTAAAGTGAGGTGGGAGCCATGTCATTCAAAAGTTGAAGTTAAGCACAAAGGAACAATGTTGGTTTAAAGACAACATATCAGCACTTCCCAAGTTCAGGGAGTGCCAAGTCCTCATCAAAGAAAGTCCTATCCTTCTCAGAGCAGCATCAGAACATAAGCCTGGACTTTGAATCGGAGGACCTGTGTGGAGACCAGTCCGGCCACTTTCCAGTTGGATGACCTTGGAGAACATGTTTCTCACTGAATCTGGGTCTAGAAAAAGATATGAATGTTCAATTCAAAGATGGATTTTATGACAATGGGTAGAGTTCTTCTTCTAAACCAAAACCACCATGAGCTTGAAAGGCCCTGAAACTTGGTACCCAACAAAATCGAGAGCAGTACCAGTCTTGGAGGACAAGAGATAACAAAGGCAGGATCTGGAATCTGTTTCAAACCCACAGCCATTCCATTCCACTTCACTGCCTCTCAGGGACTTATTACTTAGCAAATACTGGTTAACTCTTTTCCATCTTTTTTTCTCTCTATGTAAGATATCAAATGAGTGACGTGGTGTATGCTGTACCTCATATTTACCATCAGTAAAGTGGGGATAACATTGTCCACCAACTTCTTGGTGGCTTTGGGGTAGATTATGACATAATATTTACAAGAGACTGTGAAGGGAGAGATAAAGGCGTAGAGAGAAGTGTGAGTCCGCTTTCTTCTCTGTGACAAAATGCCTGAGTTAATCAACTTATAAAGAGTAAATAATTATTTTGGCTCATGGTTTTACAGATTTCAGCCCAGGATCAGTTGGTCGTGTTGTTTCTGGGCCTGTGGTGAGGCAGCACCTCATGGCAGGGGCACATGGAGCAAGCTGCTCACCTCTGGGGGGTAGGCAGGAAGCAAAGAAGGAGAGAGGAAGGGGCAGGGCCCCGAGTCCTTCAAGGACATGCCCCAGTGACCTAATTTCCTCCCACTGGGCCTCACCTCCTGAAGGTTCCACCACCTTCCCATAGTGACATGGCTGGCACCCAAACTTTCAACAGACAGACCTATGGGGACATTTATCATCCAAACCATGATGCTGTCGAATAACTTGTCAAACATTTCCTATGGTCTGACTACATGTCCAGAGTTAGAATAATCACTGGAGAAAAAGACAAAAATATTACAACTTACTAAGACATTATGATAAAAGCAATGGAATTTTATTGAGATCCGGTACGATGTATACATGTGGAGCAGTCTTTATGTAGTAAGGCTTTATGTCATGTGAGCCTGGCAGGTCACATGCTATAGAACTGGAAACCGGATCAAAGTGGAAAACACCTGGTCAACAGGATCACCCAAATCTATACCAAAAGTTTTGCTGCTTTTTCTGGCTTCTATTGGCAATCCTTTGTGGGTGTAAGCCTGAATTCTTAGGCTCCCGCCCCCGACAAATTATCTGCAAAAGCCCAGGGTTCCAGTGGCTGCAGAGATGACATAAACTCTCCAGTGTTTTCCCATCTCCAGAGTCCTACCCTCCCTCAACCCCACCAATTTTTATTGTTCTAGCAATTTAAAAATAGAATGAGAAGGTATTCAAGTCAATGAAAAGAGCAAATACCATGGAAAGAAGCCAAGAGAAGCCATACGAGTTTGGGGAATTTAGAGAAGTCAAAGTTAGCTCAGTGCTTACAAGGGACCACTGGTGTTACCTGTGAAGGAAGTAGGGAAAAATACTCTAGTAAATTGTGGGGATTGTAGAAATCTGCCAAGTATAAAACCATCTAAGGGCTCTGGCTTCTGGGAAAACAGCTTTATTCTTACTTTCAAATAAGAAGTGGCAAAACCACAAATTTTTTTCTGCGAAATCTTCCTGATTTTTTTCATGCTGGCCCAATTTTCTTTTGAAAATATTCATCAGGCCAAACATGTACGGCCTTTTCTGTGCCTCTGTCTTATATTATGATTTTTCCTATTTAAAAACTGGTGTTAGTGATTCCTATTCAACAGTGTTGTAATGACTATGATATTTGGGGTCTAGCATTTGTTTGATGCACATAACTCATATTAATGACATGCATCTTCGTTACCAGTTAAATAACGAGAACATGATAGAAGAGCCGCTTAGGGGATGCTTCATCTCAGAGATGCTCAGTCAGACACATGATGTCCTCTTGCCCAGAATATGACTGAGGACATTAATTCTTTAGACTTAAGGTTGAACTCAATCAAAGGTGGACTGAACTTTATTTTCAAAACCATTGGACTTGTTGTGCTGCCTACATAGTGGGCTAAGAAATAGTCTCCATCAGTAGCCAGGCTCTGTGCAAGGGGGCCTCAGAATTGACTGAAGGGGCCTGCCCGTGTCCCCAAAAGTAAGAGTGTCCTGGCACATATACACACTTTCTCTCTGAGACCAGATCATTTCTAAGTCCATGTCCAAGCCCTGAGTTTATAAATAAGATTGAATCAAATCTGATCTGTCTCTAATGCTTCACAATTTATTCTGTGGTCTACATTGTGAAGATTGGTGGCAATGAAATACAGATTAATGGAGATTTCTATGTGATAGACTGTTACATAGACCAGCTTTGTCTGTTCTTACCCTGGTTCTGTACCACATTCAGCACAGACAGGTTTATGAACAAATATCTAACATCATAATTTTTTATTATGCATGAGAGCTTCTTTATACTTCATTTTGGTTTAATCTGAAAGGCACTCCCTGGGTTCCATTGTACCTGTGAGAAGCCAAGGACACACTGAAGAATAACACTGGCTGCTTTTACTGGTGTTCCATGCTTTTCCCTGGCATTCCCTGTAGCGCAAGCAAGGAAGAGGAATAAAATGCAAGCAAAGGAAGGCAATCATACACCTCCCAACACTGTGTCTCAGATTTGCCAGCAAAACTGAAGGGAAAGTGTGCCTCCATCAGGGAATCTGAAGTCAGAATCTGTCCCAGAAGTCACAAGAATGAACACTTTTGAAGGACTCTCATTTAGTACTTTAAGAAAAATTTTAAGAATATTATGCAATAATACATGTATTTTTTTTCCTTAACTTATAGGATTTTTATCTTAAAATCTTCCAGTATAATTGGTAAACAGAAAAGTGGGCAGACTTCCTCTGGATTCCTAGGATCTTTACATACCCACAGGACACTAAGAAACAAGGATGACTGGCAGGGAAGCATCAGAGTGGGCAAGGGGGAATTAGTCTTTTTTAAAAAATAAAGTTTGACAGCCATAATCAGACCTGAATGGAGGCTAGACAATGGTCCATTCCGAGGAAGCAACATGTGTAAAAGTGGGGATATTAAATAGTACAGCATTCCCAGAAAACTAGAAAGGCGTTTGTGCTGTTGGAGGTGAAGTACAGATTGAGCATGGGATGGATAAGGCTGGGGAATCAGGAAGCCAGCAGGCAGCCGAAGCCACTCTGTGAGAAGCATCACATTCTTCTAAATATGTATCTTCATTGCATTTTAATTGCCCTTTTTCTTCTTTCTCAACTTCCCACTCACAGACGAAAAGGCAGATGAAGTAAAAGTGACTTCTTTCTTTTCATTCATAAGTTGTAGTTCAAAACCAAGTCATCCGTGACAAACCTCTGCCTGGCCTTGGCCACCTATCAAGGGCCTCCCCTTCCTGGTGATCAATGGTCCTTCTGACTCTGGAACTGAGCCAAAAGGAAACAGCCACTCATGAAAGAAGGAGGCAGCAAAGCAGAGAGACCCACAAGTCCCTACTGGAGCACAGGTTGGGCGTTTCCTCTTAGTAGAAAACACTCTGCCTGAGTAAGACCATTCAGGTAAGGACCCACATAGAGGTGGCCAATGTCCTCCGAAAGCCATTAACAATCACCTTCTGTGTTTAACCTCATGGTCCTTTGCAGGAAATATTTACAATAGAAAGCTAGACTGTGCTGTTGAAAGCCAGCTGCACTCTGAGGGTCTGAGGACCAAAAACCTTTGCAGATGCCCTTGCAGCCTCCCTGGCAGATGCCATGATAGTCTCCCTTCTTATTTTTCTGGTTCTGATTCCCACTAGAAACAGCTTCAAGAGATTTTCACATGCTCAGGATTAGAAGAGACAATATTGCTCTTCCCCAGAACTAAAGGGACTTTAAATAGCATTCATAATGTGCCTCATCTTTGAAGTCTTCTGCAAATACTCTACAGATGGAATAATTGGCCATATTTCCAAATTCTTTTGGATCTTGCTTGTATCTTATGCAATCTCGAGATTGTTGTGGTAAAAAGGGTGCTGGGAGTAATGAGAATAGTCAGTAATATTGTTTGCACAAACTTGATGTCCCCAAATGCACAGTACCAGTGTTGGCTGCTGTGGACCACCCTTCTGTTTACGTGCAGTTATAGCATATTTCCTCTTTATTTTTTTTGCTTTTTGGAAACTTTTTTGTTTGTTCTTTTTAGTAATACGTGACAGTAGAGTGTATTTTGACATATCAGACATGCAAGGAGTATAACTTCCCATTTTTGTGGTTGTACATGGGGTGGAGTTAAACTGGTCATGTATTCATTTATGAACATAAGAAAGTTAAGTCAGAGTCATTCTACTGTCTTACCATTCCCACCCCTGTTCCTTCCCCCCATTACCCTCTGTCCAATCAGGTGAACCTCCATTCCTCCCTCCCCTCCACCTATTATAAGTCAGCATCCAGAGAGAACATTCAGCCTTTGGTTTTGTCGGATTGGTTTATTTCACTTAGCATGATAGTCTCCAGTTCCATCCACTTATCGGCAAATGCCAAATTTCATTCTTCTTTATGGCCGAGCGCTATTGCACTGTGTTTAAGTAGCATGTTTTCTTCATCCATTAATCAGTTGAAGGCCACTTACCTTGGTTCCCTAGCTTAGCTATTGTGAATTGAGCTGCTACAAACATTGATGTGACTGCGTGGGTATAGGCCAAGGAATAGGATAACTGGGTCAAATGTTGGTTCCATTCCAAGTTTTCTGAGGAATCTCCATCCTGTTTTCCAGAGTGGTTGCACCAATTTGCAGTCCCACCAGCAATGTATGAGTGGACCTTTTCCCCACATCCTTGCTAACATTTATTGCTACCTGCATTCCTGATAATTGCCATTCTGACTGGAGTAAGATGAAATCTCAGTGTAGTTTTAATTTGCATTTCTCTAATCACTAGTGATTTTGAACAATTTCTCGTATATTTGTTGACCAATTGTATTTCTTCTGTGAAGTGGCCTGTTCAGTTTCTTTGCTGATTTAATTATTGGGTTATTTGGTGTTTTGTTTTGTTTTGTTTTGGTGTTAAGCACATTTCCTCTGATTAGGGTCATAGAATCCCTCAACAACCTCTGAAGGAAGACATGATGACTCCTATTTAGATGCAGGGGAACTGAGGCTGAGAGGAGTCCATTCCCACATTTACAACCCTGCAACTAACGAAGCTGGCTTAGAGCAAAAGCTCCTGGGTTTCCAGGTACTTTCCCTTAATGTCTTCAGTGGCACCTCACGCCCCTGGATTTTTTGTCCTGATAGTTCATGGTGTCTGGAATGCTCCTTCTCCCTGGATTTTAAAAAGGTGTTTAATCTCTTTACATTCAGAACTTGGATGTCACCATGTGTAGGCAGCCTTGTGCATCCTCCCAAGTCCAGGTGAGGTGGTTGCTGTGTCCAGCTCAATAGCATTGGGCTCATATCTCTGCCATACACTGACCTGTTCAGACTGCTTACTCAGAGGTCTTAGAAGGCAGTGACTCTGGCCTTTGTCTACACATCCCACAGAAAATCTGACAGAAAGCTGGTGCTCAATAACTGGTTATAGTTCAATACATTCCATCAAATGTTTTGCATTTGTGTGGCACTAGGGGATTTACAAATGCATTCATACAACTTGCTCATTTAATGATATGCACAAGCAGGTGTGATCAGTAAAGTGCGACATCAAGGGAAACATTCCAATTAAATGTAAGCACTGTGGATTAGCTTAGAAAGGTCTGATTATACAATGAATGAATTTCCACACATTACACACATGCAATATTATAGAAATATTGAAATTCTTAAATCACTTGAATAAGTGGTAAAGAGGAAAATAATGTCAGTTTTGAACCCTAGCATGCTTAGAGCCTTGCAGATAAGTTCTCAGTTGCTGGTAGAAGTCCCAGCTCTGTGGAGGGAATAGGTGTTGCAAGTGATCATGTGTATGGTCTCCTTCATTGTGCCAATAAGAAAGCTCAAGTGATATTGTGATCTTTAAATTTTTCTTTTTAACTTTTTTGCCATTATTTCTGCTTCAGTATATTTAATTTAGTTGTATTATATTTAATTTTTTTAAATAAGGATACTTATAAGTAAATACCTACATGCAAACTTAGTAGCACAGAGCACAGGCCAACGAGCGTGATCCTCTGGTTATGGATTGCATAACAACACGAAAACTCGTGTTGAAGCCCTAATGACCAGTTCCTTAGAGTGTGATTGTATTTGGTGGCAGAGCCATGAAAGAGGTGATTGAGTTAGAATGACACCATCCGGGTGGACCTTAATCCGTACTGACTGGTGTCATCGTAAGAAGAGGGAATTCAGACACATGGAGCATCTTTAAGGGTGCACAAAAGGGGAGACAGTAGGAACTCAGAGAGCAACTGGACATCTGGAAGCCAAGAAGAGAGGCCTTAGAAGAAACAGACCCTGCTGATGCCTCCACCGCTGACTTCTGTCTGCCAGGATTGTGAGAAAATCAAGTTATATTGTTTACATATGTGATATTTTGCTGTGACAGAATTAGAAAGCCAATACAAATTCTAGTGTCAGGGTGCTGCTATATCAGATATCCAAAAATGTAGATGTGACTTTGGAACTGGGTAATGGGTAGGGCTACATGATTATTAGGTGCTTATTAGGAAACTTAGATAGCCTTGAAGAGACCAAATAGACATGAAACGTGCTTTCAGCAAAATTCAGAAATGAGGAACATGTTGGTGAAGCTGGGGGAAAGCAATCCTTGCTATACCATGGCAGAGAACTGGGCTATGATTCTAGTTCTTTGTGAAAGAGTGAAATTAGTAGTAATGAACTTGTATATTTCACATGGGTGATTTCTAAGGTATTTCTTGAAGACAGGTTCTGATTTCTCCTCACTCCATACAGTAAAAGGCAAGAGGAAAAATACTGAAGAAGAAATTGTTCACTAAAAAGGAACCAGATATGGAAGATCTGGAAAACTTTTAGGTTATTCATATTGAAAACAGAACAACAATAGCAACAACAAAAACTGAAAGAAAAGACAAAAAAATTCTGGAGAGACCATCAAGGATGTCCAGGCAATAATTTGATCAAGAGATGGTGAGTGTGACCTGGGAAACTATTAACCAGGAAGAGAGATGTACTATGCCAAGAGACACACTACCAGTTTGGAATAAAAGGAATGGAGACCAAAAAATTGAAGAAAACCATCAGACTTTGGAGAGTCTGCATGATGGGGCAATAGAATTCTCCACCTATGAACATGCATAGGCCTTGGAGGGTAATGGAGAATGATCCCAAAGGTGATTCAGAGATCAGCAGGGCTGCCACTGCCAGCAGAGGCCCAGGAGTGACAGATCTGGGGAGGGGCAGGGTTGGGGCCCCTCCTGGTTTCAAGGGAGGGTGGGGCCACCTCCTTTGTGGTAGTGGGTCAGACACTCCTTGGCTGTGAGGACTGAGCTGGCACTCTGGGGAGACCAAGAGGACTGAGAATTAAATCAATGTAAAATGCAAAGGGATTTTCCCCGCTAGGTTTCAGACTTACTTGGAACCCTGGTCCTTTTCTAAACGGTCCTACATTCTACTTTGGAAAAAGATCATTTTTATGGTTTCTTGCATTCACAGGTGAAGGGGAATTTTGCATGAACGTCACCTTGAGACTCACCCATGATTGATTCAATGACGTTGTGGCGTCCGAATAGATGCTGGAATGGGTTAGGAATCTTGGACTGCTGGAATGGGGTCACTATTTTGCATGCGGAAAAGCATGAATTTGAAGGATCATTCAAAAAAAAAAAAAAACCACTCCAGTTTATAAAATTTGTGGAGATAGAAATAACCAGAGCTGAGTGTATCCAATTTTCTTTTCCCTTTTGGGCACTTGAGAAACATTTCCAGCTGTTAGGTTGGGAGCAGGAGATTAGCTCTATCTAAAGAGCCAAGTGACAATAGAGTAAAGGAAATAGTGTAAAAGAAAGTGATGTTAGAAGATGTTAGAAGATCCTGCTGTGCTGATACACTGAAGAAATTTCAGGTGAGAAAGAGCGAGCTCTGAAGATAGCATAAGCATAGCACCAGCCAGGAGCAGCTGAGAAGAGATGAGAGGGGTCACCAAACCTGAAAATCCACCTGTTACTAATAAATAACTCAGTGTGGGACCCAGGGCTTGGAAGTATGCTACTGAGGGAAACTGGACAGCACTTAGCCCAGGAAATTTTTCAATTTCCTGCAACTTGCTCATTTAAAATACATGTTTAATTTATAACCTTGTCAAGTATAGACTCAAAACCCTGTTTGGAAGTACTCCTATTATATAGAATAATTGGAGAACCACTAAATTTTGCAAAGGAAGTAGAAAGTAAATCTTTTTACCCCCTGTAGGGTATCCACTTTATGATCACACTATTTACTTTATAAAGTTAAACTTGCATTTTGAGATAATTGTGGATTTATGTGCAATTGTAAAACTAAATTTGAGATCATGTAACATTTCCCTAGTTACTCAAAATGGTAATTGCTTGCAAAACAACAATAAATATCAAAATCAGAATATTAACATGGACACAGTCAAGGTGGAAAACATATTCATCACCACAAGGAATGCTTCCTGTCCGTCTTTCATGGCCACACCTAGTGCCCTCCAACTTCACCCCCTCTCTACCCCAGGGCAACCACTAATCAGCTTTCCATTTCCATAATTTTATCTTTTCAAAAGTGTTATATAAGTAGAAATGTGCAATATATAACCTTCTGGGATTGTTTTTTTTGTCTAAGAATAATTATCTGGAGAGTTATCCAGATTGTTATGTGTATCAGTGATTGACTCCCTTTTATTGCGGAGCATCAATTCATGGTATCCATGGGTGTATCCCAGTTCAACCATTTACTCTTTGGAGATTTTTTTTCTTAGTTTAAAGCTTATTACAAATAAAGCTATGATAAACAGTTTTGTGCATTTTTTGTGTGAACCTCTTGTATGAATCTCATTTTCTCTAAGATAGATACTATTTGCTGAATCACATGGTAGAGGCAGATTTAAATTTTAATTATTTGTTGTTCTTACTCAATTTTTAGCAAACCGTCAAACTTTTCCACTTCATGTTTTTACCAGTTATGTAAAGTGATCCAGTTTCTTTACATTCTCATTAGTATTACCATTTTAAAAAAAATTTTAATCATTCTGATACATGTGTAATGTTTAAATACGGTTCAAATTTTTATCTTCCTAAGGGCAAATGATGTTGGGCATCCTTTCATGTCTTGAAAAGATGCCACCTACAAATCTTCTTCTGTGAAATGCCTGTCCATGTCTTTTATCATTTCTTAAGAAATGAAATTTTTGTTGCTGATTTTTAAAACTTCTTTATGTATTCTGTATACTAGCTGTTTGTTAGATAAGTCATTGGCAAATATTTTATTAACTCTTTATCTTTCATCTTCATACAAATAAAATTTTTCTCGTGGTTCAAACTTTATTAGTTTTATTTTATGTAGATCACATTTTGGGGGATGAAGTCTTAGAAATATTGCCAAAATATTTTGAAGATTTTCTTTTAAGTATAGTCTAAAAGTTTTACAGTTTCACATTTGCTATTTAAGTCTATTTTTATTGGAGAAAAATGTTATATGAAGTATGAGACTTGTCAGGTTTTGCTTAAAAACACTCTTTGTTCAGTTAAACTATGTGTCTACATCCCTCTGCCAATGCCATACATTTCAATTATTATAGCTAAAAAAGAATCTTTGCAGTAGGATAGATTGATTCCTCCCATTTTATTTTTCTTCAGACTTATTTAGAAATTTTCGTTTCTTTGTTGTCTCAAATATAATTTAGAATAATCTTGTCCATATTTACAAAAATCTCGCTAGAAAATGAGCTAGCTATACATAAACTTGAAGAGCTCTGGCCATTTTACTATTTTTCCAGCCCATAACTATGATGTTTATTTATTTTGATCTTTTGATTTTTTAATCAGTATTTTGTGGTTTTCCTCAGATAAGCAACATATATAATTGTTCTATTTACAATTGTTACATTATTTTGAACAGTTATAAACAATATTATATATTAAATGTTGGCATCTGTATGTTCACTGTTACTAAACAGAAATACAATTAAATTTTGTATGTTTATCTTAAATCCTGTGAACTTTCTTGGGATTATCTTCTTGATAATCATGCCATTTGCAAAGGGAACAGTTTAACCTTTTGTTCTCCTAGTGTATGAGCCTTGTATTTCTTTTACTTGCTTGATTGCAATGGCAAGAACTTCCAGCACTATGCCTAATAAAAGTGATGAAAGTGCATGTTCTTATCCTATTCTCAGTCATGGAAGGAAAACATTTGACTCATTTTTATTAAATATCCAGAATAGGAATATCTATCAAAACAAAGAGTCATGGTTGCCAGGATCATTGGGGAGAGAGGGATGGGGAGTGTCTTTTAATGGGAATAATCAAATTGAGAAAGTTCTTTGCAATTTGTCTCCTTATGAAAGATTTTAGCACAATTGGGTGTTCCATTATGTCAAGTGTCTTTTCTGCACAGACTGATATGAGCATGTCATTTTTATTTCTTTTTCTTTTTTTTTTCTACCCTTTACTGGTTTGGGTTTCAAGGCAATACTAGTTTTATAACATGAACTTGGAAGTGTTTCCTTATTTTCTAATTTACGAAGAGATTGTATAGAATTGCTGTTAATTCTGCATAAAACTTGGGGAGAATTCTCTAGTGAAGTCATATATGTCAGTGATTTCTTCTTGCAATTTCTTAAATCACAAATTCAATTTCTTCTCTCTTTCTCTCTCTTTCTCTCTCTCTCTGCTTTCTGGCCACCATTAGGTGAGCAGCTTTCCTTCTCCCTGCACTTCCACCATGGTGTTCTACCTGATCTCCAACCCAAAGGGATGGGCTGAGAGCCAACCATAGACTGAAACTCTGAAACTGTGAACCAATATAACATTTTCTCCTGTAAAACAACAACAATGAATCCAGTTCCTTTATTATTTACTGGGCTATTCAAATAATCTGTTTCATATTATTGGAAATATGGTAATTTTAAAAATTGGTCCATTTTATTTCAGTTGTCAAATTTATGTAGGTGATGTTGTTCATGGCATTTCATATTTTCCTTTTGATGTGTTGAATGAGATGACATGGTAGAGATCAGATTAATTCATTTCATGAGAGTCAGATAAGGGAGTCACAGTGTGTTTTCAGGAGCAGTATCACTTCTCAGAAAACATTCTACCAGTTTGCTTGAGGAAGTTATGGTGGGACTATGGAGAATGAGGTGGGAGGGTGAGTGGTAGTGATGATGGTTATGATAGATTTTCTACCCATGTTCTTGGAACCTAACAGAGGAAGGGAACTGGAAATCACTTAATTGAGTCTCTTCACTGTACTCAATCCTCTTGATTTATTCTGTCTTGCATGGTATCCTTGAACCTGAGGTCTCTCTGGCTCAGTTCACCTATAGAATGAACGCTCTATTAGGCCAGGGTAGAAACTTTTTCTGGTGTTAAAAAGGTCTGTAGTTATACTGGTAGAAAACTACCTGATGCACAATCTCAAAAAATTCTCTTATTGGAAGCCTAATTATTTACTCTCACATTTGATGGTCTACCATACTAATAGTTTTCCAGACACTCTGATCTGAGACATACATTATCCTGCTCCTCGGTGGCTTTTGTCTATATAGGTATTTGGGTTCTATTTCTCTGCTTTGTTATGTCCTCCATTCACTTTCCATCTTTTCCAAACTCATGGACAGTTCTTTTTGTTTTGTTTTGTTTTGGTTTTACTGTTCTTTTCCATTTTCTTTGTCTTTGGAGTTTATAACTTTGCTTGAAAAAAGAACACAGATAAATACATGCATATATTCTTCCATGGGTAATTACACATCTTTCTAAATTGTTAAAAGAGCAACATTTGTTTTCTATTCTTTGATATTCTAAGATTACTAACGTTGCAATTAGGTCAGAAAGAGTGAACAAAGTAGGTGCGGTCTTCAGTGGACATGCACATCACTGATGTTAAGAAATGCTTCAGTCTAGTTGACTACACCCACATTTCTGGATTAGAAAATCCTCCTTCAATTGACCTAGACATTAAAAAACACAGGATTTTGATAAAAACAGGGTGATTAATTCCACCTTCTAGATTTTTATAACACAAACCAGAAGTCATGACTGAAACTATCCCCCAGCCCCCCTGTCAGTCAACCACTGAGCCAAGTTTATTTTTCTTCCATCCCGAATCAGTCTGTTTCTTACTTTCTCCACAGCCAATAGTGAAGTCCAAGTCACCTTCATCTTTTCCTTAATTTTCTGTCCAAGCTGTCTAACTGAACTGGCTTTCCTTCTTTCCATCCACCCTCTTTGGTATTTAGAGCCATCTTCCTTAAATCATGGATGTGTTCAGGTCATAGTCTTGGAGAAATTCTGAATGACCCATTTTTCTTACTGAAAATATCCAAACTGCTCCCATGGTCTGTAAGGACCTATGTGGTCAGACCCAATTGAATTCTCAATTCCATCTGTCTCTCAACTGTACTGATCTTTCAGGTTCCTGCTGTTCCAAACTCTTCCCAACTCTACCTTCATTTACTTATTTTGCCTGGAATTCCTGAGTCCTCAACAACTCTATTCCTCACATGCTTAGCATTCAAGTCACTCCTTAGTAGAGTGACTGTTCAGGTCCAGGGGAAATCTTGAAATATTTGCAGAAATTGTTCAACCCCATCTCTGTCTTTTGCAATCTGTGTGACTCTTTCTGAGTCTCTTATGAGCCCCTGGGGAGTTGGACATCGGTTTGCTCATCATTGGTGGATTTATTCAAATAATGGACATAAAATATTCAACACAGTGCCTTGCAAACAGTTTATGGTCAATAAATATTAGTTCATTACTTCTCACTTCTTTTTTTCTCCTGCAAACTATCAATAATGATTTGGTGAAGGAAGGAAAGTTTGGAGAAAATTTAACACACAGTAAGAGACATCATATTAATACAAACAGACTGATAAACGTTTTTTCTCTAAGTTTAATTATACACTTTAAAAAGAATTTCAAGAAATGCAGTGAGCTCTGAAAAAAAATTACAAAAAGAATCATTTCTGAAATTCTTTCAAATATTTTTCTCCCTTTTAAATAAAAATTTCCTACTCTAGTGTGTACCATTTGCCAAGCAACAAGCCCTGGAGATTTTTGAAGGTCAGTCATCCATAAAGGTGAGAGTCAATGTGGAAGGGAAATAGAAGATATTAATAATAATGGCAATGCTAGTGTTGGGTTTTACACACACACATATATATGTTGCAAATTTGTTTTCCAAACTTTCTATAGAGCAAGGATAAAAACAAGGAGAAGAGTTCTCAGATATGGTGGATTGGAAATTAATATCGTGGAGCAATCAAGTCTCAGTATGGATGCCTGAGGACTGGGGCCCATTCTTTCAGAAAAGCTTTTGTTTGACAGACTTGCCCTGAGTCTGACCCAAGGAGAAGTTCAGTAAGAATTCCCCTTAGTAACCCCAAAGCCAGAGGCAGCCCATTGCATGCCACTCTTACAGGAGGTATCGCCTTCATGATTCTTGGCCAAAAAAGAATTCTTGTCAAGACATCTTTCACTTCCTCAAATAGCATGAAATCACATGCACAACTGAAAATATTCTCAAACACTTTTGTCTTTTCCTCTACCTTTCATTCAAGGATGCCATGGCTCCATCTGATCCTTCAAACACTGTGCTGTCAATCAATAGCCCAAAATTTGGACTCACATCTATAACTTTAGATTTGATTTACTCACTTTGAAAATATTAAAAAATCTTTACTTAATTGTATAACCGAAATTGTACAAAATGAAAAAATTATGACCCCAGAGTGTTATTCCAGCTCTATTCCATAGTATCTATGCTATGCAATAGACATGTTATCCCTTCTCAGAATATCAATTTGTGATTCTTTGAAAATGGTAGAATAATTAAGGTCTACCAATCATAGTAAATTTATTTGGGCAGAAATCATGTATAAACTATATTCTTTGTGCATGAGAAATTCTGCTTTTTAATTTTCTATTTTAAAAATCATACAATTTTAATAGTACTTAATTACTTTACGTTTTCTTTTCTCTAACTTTGAATTTAAGATATCCAATTCCAAGAAAAAGATTAAGGATTTGTTCTATTAGTGTCTTGGATAACTTCCCATCATTGGACATTGAGTATGCAGAAAATACAACCTGATTTTTAGTGTGTTTAAAAAATCAGTTGAATGAAGGCACCTGCGTAGGAAAAAATAAGAAAGAAATATAAGATGAACTCCAAATTCAAATTGTGCTTTACTGTTGATCATTTAATTATTATTATTTAATAGTTTTTCCTTTTTAATTAGTCCCTTAACCCCCAAACAATGTCAAACTGGTGGGATATGAAAAGGAAGTTCACAGAGATTAAAGATATTGTGTCTTCAGGACCCTTGGGAGGGCCTCGTGGCTCAGCCTCCTCTGGCAGATAAGAGCCTGGAGCTGATTCAGGGCAACTGGCTCATTAAGGTCCATGATTCTCTTAGTCCAGGGGTCTTTACATTTTTCTCCTCCCTGATTATTGTCCCCTATGTAAAATGCCCTACTAGTCATACAACATTTATTATCTACAATAAAAACAAACATTTAAAAAAAAAACCAGGGGCAGCAGAGATGGTAAGGATCTATCATTCATTCTTATTTCTCATGTTCTCTTTCTGAACAGACAGGAAGATGCAATTCAGCAGAAAGGAGAGACTGGGGAAAACCCTGCCCTGGGCTTGGGGCAGTAGAAAGTCGTGGGCTGGGAGTGACAGAAAATACTAGGCACATTGAGAAAGTCACCCCCCGAGTTAACGGTATCGTATTCAATTAAACAACATGATTGTATTCCATGATATTTTATAGAGAAGCAGGTTCCAACAGGAGTACGCATGGTAAAGGTGTTGGACTGCAGTCATTGGATGCATCCTCTCTGAGAACCAGAGTCTTGCTGGAGTCCCCAGAGGGCCCAACTTGGCTCAGATCTCAAAACGCTTAAGTTAGCAAAAGTGACTTCCTAACTCAGGTCTTAATAAAGAAATAAAAATAATCAGTTGGTAACGGCAACTCACGACACTTATTAAACACATGCTAGTGGCCAACGTTGTTTCAGGCAACTTATACAGAGATCCTCACACTGTCCTAGAAACCTGGAGGAGGACGCGATCCTGCTATATCGTAGTTGAAGAAATCGAATCCTGGAGAAATTAAGCCATTTGTCTCACTGATGCTAAATGCAAATTTCCAAAGTTATGTCTGCACATATACACTTCACATTCACACACATCCTAAGGCTCAGTTGTATTTGTAGGCGATGGTTTGTGGTTGATTTAATTTACACTAGGGATATCAAGGAAATGCCGTGTAGCTTCAGTGTCACTATAATTTATTGTACATCTATACTCTGAAGTAGGTTCTGGGCTTTGCACAGGGAAAACATATATGGATTACAAAAGAGCTCAACTTCAAGGTGTTGTATGAGCACCTTAGAGATGAATGTGCACATGCTTTTTTACTTGGCCCAGGGGATGGAACCCAAGGTACTTAACCACTGAGCCATATCCCCAGCTATTCAGTAAGCATTTTTGAGGGTTTTGCTAGGTTGCTGAGGCTGGCCTTGAACTTGCAATCCTCCTGCCTCAGTCTCCTGAGTTGCTGGGATTACAGTTATGTGCCACATGCCAGTCTTTTTAAAAAATACATTTTTTTGTAGTCATTCAAATACAAAAAAATCTCATGAGGGATATCTGGGTTTAGCCTAGGACTGTCTGTGACCTTCTTCATCGTTCCTGGGACATGTACCTTGGTCATTTCTGTGTGGTAGGCTTCCATTTGTGCAGTTTGTTAATGAAGTGAATATTTCTGTGTGCCTTGCTGTGGGAAGCACTGGGGGCTTGGAGGTCAGTGTCTACAGAAGTGAGCACTCGCTAGATCCAGGGGACCAGAGCTGACTGAACATGTCCTTCTGTCACAGGGATTTTTATGACTCTCTGTGTGTAATTTGCTCAATTTATTCCAGTCTTTAAAGTTGTCTCCATCAATTATTTTGTCATAGTCTCTCCAATTTCTTTTTGGCTATTTCACAAGTCCATAAAAATGCTGGTGGTAGCGACTTCCTTTCTCCCTGCCCAGGATCCAAACCTGCTGCCAGCACCCACTGCCCCGTTCACATCATGGTAGTGGCAAGTTATTTCCAGGACATTCTTTGCTTTGCCCAGATAGGACAACTTTTATCTGAAATAGTTTTCCTCAATTCTCTAAGAAGCCCGATGCCTGCTATCAAATGTCTCCCAGGGCAGTGATTCAAGTTAAGAATCATCTGCCGCAGCCTTCCTGAGATCTCGCTAATTTACTGTTCCAGGCCCATCTATCTCTGAAATATAGGAGCAGGACTGTGTGGTCAAACATGCTTTTTCTTGCTTCCTTACAATTTGCTGAACATAGATCATTTGATTGATTGGAAAACAAAAAAAAAGAAAAGAAAACCAAGTGTGCTTTATATTTTCTAAGTAAATATAATTTGGGAGAAGAGGTTATTCATCGCAGTTGTTTCTTTAAAAAAGGGGTTTTCTGGAAGAGTTCCTTGGAGTGGATATGTATGTATTTTATCACTCATTTGAAATCTGAGTTTTGTCTTGATAACCATTTGCTGAGGGTGTTGGGGATGGCATTTAAACTCTCTTGGCCTGAGTAAACCCATTTTTTACAATGGGGGTCATGAGAAGGGCTCTCTTAAGTTTTATCTCAGCTTTAACATTTGGTGATTCTATTGTTTGCAATTAAGGATCGTTTCTTATGACTTTTTCTGAAAGTTCCAACCTGCCCTGAACCAGTCCTCAGTCAGTAGAGACTAGATACAAATAAATAAAATTTGTGGACTTGCAAAATCTCAGAGTTCAAAGGGACTGTCAAGGTCACAGAGCCCAACCCCCTATGGAAATACCTGAATACCTTCTACAACATCCCCACCATGTGGCCAACTGTCTGCAGGTGAGCACCCTTCAGGCCTCCCCACCTCCGGAGTCAGCCAGTTGTTTTCTGTGGCTATTAGGAAGTTTTTAATTTTTTTCCTAATTGTTACAAATGCTGCTGCCTCGCATTTTTCCCTCGTGTGCCTAAATTTCACTAGCGAAGAGGTATAATTCCTTATTTACCTAAGAATCCTTTAGATACTTGAAAATGATGCTGCAAATACCCTCATCTCCAGGACAAACAACCCCATTCTCAAGCATTCCTGCTACAAAAGGTTCAGAGCATGTTCCAATACCAACCACTTTTGTCTTAATTTGGCCCAGACTATCCATGTCTATTTTAATGGACTGCAGTTTGGAACACGAGTCCTATGTAATTTTTTTTTTTTTTTTTTTTTTTTTTGTGGCGAATTTTGAAGTTGACTTTTGTTTTGGAGAACAAAACAGAAGTTGACTTGAGATCGTTACTGTAATCTCTGACAAAAAATGAAGGAACCTGGGCAAAGACAGAGGCAGAATTCTATTGTCAACTGGAGATTTTGAGTTTTGGATTAAATGCATTATTGCAAGCAAGGTCATCACTGAGTCCTTCCCATTTTATGGTTTAAGTTGTCTGTACAAAACTGGCTTAGGATTCCAAGCAGTTTTTCAGGTTCAAAAGTCCCACAACATCTCTGGAATGAAAGGGCAATTTCAGATGTATTGTATGATAAAAACTCCTGTTAGCAAATAAATGGATGGAGTGAGTACACTGGCCCCCTCCTTGGTTTTCAAGAACTGCTTTTGGAAACTGTAGAGTGCAGCTCCCCAGATTGGGACCACCACCCAGGAGGGCCAGAGGATGGCAAAGGGGTTTCATGTCTTTGATGGAAATGAAAATGAGTTCTATCTGTTGGTGTGTGGTCATTTTTCTCCAAGGCTAGTTCTATCCTTCCCACAAGGGACCTTAGAGAAGGGATTTTCAGGCCACTGACTAACTCTGATCAGCTCTGCGGAGGTAATGCATGTGAGGAGCTGCCATTCCAGGTGCTGGACAGATGTTGACATATATTTCTACATTTGGCTAAATCTCAACTTTTTTTTTTTTTTTTTTTTTTTTTTTGCTGTTGTTGGAGAGACTTACATTTCTCTGAGCTATTATTTGGAGCATCCATCCCTCACACACAGCCAAGCCTCTGTTCTCCAGAGTGTCCACTACTGGTCTATGCCAGGTCTAGGATTTTAAAAGCACTGGACTTATGAGGAGGAAGAGTTTTGTTCAATATGCTCAATGATGTGGTCAGACTTTACCATGAGAATGCCCAAAGCTCTCCAAGGAAGGAAGTTGGGGTGTTGAGCCCTGCTATGATGTCTTCAGAGCAGGGTTTGATGACCTCCCAAAGTCACAGTAAGAGGATGGCTGGCCTGGGAAAGGCTTTGTGGACTTTGGGGTGATACTTATAGGTACAGGACAATGCAGGGAGTTTCTGCCTCTGTGTTCTAAGCATGCCTTCAGGCCCTACCACAGCCCAGAATGTACTGCAGTCTGAGTTCTGGTCCAGACTTTAATACTCAAATGCCTCCAAGGGATTGGCAATATCATAAATTTGTGAGCCAGGATAGGTGGAAGACAATGGATTGTTAGCCATTGGTCCTGTTTAGTTACACTTTGTGTACATAAGACCTCCTGCCCCACAAAATATTATCCAACAAACAAAAATGAGTGACCCATCTCAAGGCAATCTTCTCCCTCTCAATGTCCCCCATCACTAAATCTACATCCTTCTGCATCTCTGCTGGACAGACCCATGTGATTGAGCACACCACATGGGGAAACACAAGGGTGGGATTGGAATGGGCAGGTCTGGATTCAGAGTCACTTCTAAACCAGATGACCTTATCCATTTCTGTGTTTGGACTTAATAATAACTGCTACCCTGAAGAGTTGCTGGGGTTTATAGATAATATGCATCATACACTGTACATCACATGATACATGGCATATTTCATCCACATTGAATAATCAGCCAATAAGCAAAAGATAACTCTGACCACAACTGCTTCCATTAATATTATCTCTACCTCCGTGTCAGGGGAAGAAAATGCAATCAAGACTTTAAGTGTGGACCATTCCCTATTCCTGGGTCAGACAGTGCAGGTTTCAATCACCACTGATTTGAACCATCAACACATTCAAGGGCACAAGCTGCAATGTCTGCCTCATGACTGGAGCACAATCCTCTCATCCTTCACACACACACACACACACACACACACACACTCACGCACACTCACACACACCATCTGGAAATGCCATCATTCATGACTGCCCCCATGACCCTGGGACTGGAAATCACTCCTGTAGATCTCTATTAAGGCCCTTCCTTCTAAAACTGCATATAGGTTTGATATTCTTAGCATCCACCCTTGCATCAGTAGGAGTTTGGTTGATGCTCAGAATGAACTGAGTGGTTAAAAGTGGAGGTGTGGGAGGAGAAAGGGGCTGACCTCTTGAAGGTGTAAATGATAGGAGGAGATGTGGTTACTGGATGTCAGGGGCACTTCTGAACAGCATGAGGACAATGCAGATGATCCTTCCTGTGAAAACAGGGTGACTCTTGGTGGTGAGTCACCTCTCTGGGGTTCCCCCAAGTCGTAAACACCCAGTGGAACCTAGCAGCCATTGAATAGCAAGGCTTTATGGGAGTCAGGACCTGAAGTCCTGACCCATGCATGCTGTTCTTACTCCTACCACTTGCTCATTTGCTGTGACACCCCAGATTCCAGATATTCCCTCTAGAAGTCTGTTTCCTCATAGGTCCATTGGAACGTGTGGGTGTGTTTGAAGGTGGGCTCATTCGCATTGAGGATTTTGTACTAATGTGATTCTGCACGGACAGAAGAGGAACGGAAAGTGAGACTGGGAGATGGGCTGAGATGAGGTAGCCAGACCATCAGTCAGGAAACCCTGACCCCGTTCCTTCCTTCTATGCTAGGTTCTACACTTGGAGCAAAGAACAGGCACTGAACACAGATGCTCCCTGTCCTAGAGACATTAGTAGTTCAGACAGAGGAAATTCAGAAAATAGACCACAGCATCCAATAAAAATTCTGTGATAAACTCCAGAAGCCAAAATCCCAAGCACTGTACATTTGACCCATGGCAAAGGGAAACCAAGAGACTGCTGGAAGATTCTGGGAGTCACTCCTCTGTTCCACATCCTTCAGACCCTCACCTGGGTTCAGCCATTCCAGGTGTGCAGGATGAGGATAGGCTTAAACCTTCTTCCTACTGCTTTCTCCGTGAAAGTCTACATTCTTTCTTGAGAGATAAAAGTCTCAAGAGAGGTGTGTTAATGATATTTTCATTGCTGCAACAAACTATCTGAGAAAAACAACTTAAAGGGGGAAAGATTTATTTTGGCTCATGGTTTCAGAGGTTTCAGTCTATAGTCAGCTAGATACATTGCTTTGGGGCCTAAGATGAGACAGAACATCATAGCAGAAGAGCACAGCAGAGGAAACAGAGAGAGAGAGAGAGAGAGAGAGAGAGCGAGCGAGAGAAATGACAGGAGGAGGAAAGACCAGGGACAAGATACGGTCTTTAAGGGCATGCTCCAAGAACCCACTCCCCTCAACTATGTCTGACCTCCTAGTTTCCAGGAGTTCTTTCATGGACAAATTCCTCCATGGAGTCATCCACTGAGCAGGTCAGAACCCCCATGATCCAGTCATGTCCTCAAAGCCCTCTCTCTGAATATTTCCATACAGGGGACAAAGTCTTTAACACACGAGCTTTTGGTGAAGGCTTTGGAGATCCAAACCATAATATAAATTAAATCCATTTAAGTAAGGGGAATCAAGACGTATTTAAAAACAAAAACACAGTGACAACAAGATTCTGAGATTTCTAAAGTTTCTAAATCCATGAGTTTTTATTTCTTACCTTCTTCACAATGACTAAAGAAGACACTGATAATGAAGATGATGGCAATGATAGCAGCTGGACTCCTGACGAGGACAGCAATCGTAACAACTAGATTTATCAAGCCCCCACTATGTGCCATGAACTGGGCATGCAGGGAGAGTTCTATTGTGCCAGTTTCACAGCTAAGAGAATTGAGACACAGGCTTGGCTAAGATCAGAAAATTTAACACAAGGAGAAACCTTGTTAAACCCAGAATCTGAGCTCTTTGCTGCTCTGCCTGCCCTGTGTCTTGTTCATGACCTTACATTGTGTGGTATGGTTGCTTCTCCATTAGGAGAAGTCAGGGGTGTCAGGTATGAAGAGGAGAGCAAAACAAATGAAACCTCGGGGGTCAGCCAGGAAACTAGGGCATCCTCGAGAGCAGAGCTGTGACTCCGTGACCCGGGCAAGAGGAATGACTCTGGCTGCTATAGGATCGCACGCAAGACAGCTGTTAATGAAAAGAAGTGATCTGGATGGTTTACTCCCATTCTCTGGCCCACCCAACCCTCAGAAGGGACTGAGAGAAGAGAAAACTCTGGAATGGTTCCTGCTGGCGATTGCAATCAGTAATACCGTTTAAGAACTTAAATCTGCAGGGTTTACAGCTCCCCTTCCCCTTGAGACCTATGTTCTAGCCCTATCCACTCTCTATAGAATTCAGATGGTGATTGAAAAAAAAAAAATAGCCATTTTCAGAAGCAAAAATTAATATTTACAAAGTATCTTTCTCCTCTTGTTTCCTTCCCAGGTGCAGGTAAATTTGCATAGTGGACCTACTGTGGAAGAAACAGACTCGCTTTTGCCCAGATCAAGCAGAGGGAAAGAGCCTTTCAACCTTCTTCTCTGTGCCTGGTCCTGTTCCACATCTTCCCTCTGGAAAATGCATGGGGAGCATCTTGCAAATTCCTGACTCATGTCCATTTCTCAACATCTCTGAAGATTTGCTAATGAGGTTTCCACCCCAAAATGAAGTTGATCTAAAATTTGAGATGTTAGAAACAGAGAGTTTGGGGCTCTTTGGAGGCTTTGGGGTTTTCTTAGCTGAAGTTCTATATATAGCTGCTGCTTTTAAGTCCTGTCTACCCTGAAACACAGCTTCCTGCTTTCTTTGAAAAAAGGTTCTTGCGTGTGTCAGCAGGGGCAGCCATCAGAAAGGCCTGCATCCAGATCAGCAGGGCTGCCTTTGAGAAAGCCACAGGTGTGACTGATCTCATGTCGGGGGAAATGGAATCTTTTCCCTTCTTCCTCCTTCCTAGCTTACTCCTCCCTCTCCCTTCCCACTCCCACAGTCTTCTATTTCTTTCTCTGAATTAGTATTTTAATAAGGTCATTGTAGAATGCCATCCCTTAGAGTGAAAATGGAATCAGTACCTGACCTTCCCTTTGGCTCCTTTTGAGGTCCAGTGTTCGAGCAGTTACGTTTCCTCTGGTTTTGAATGAAGATGTGCAGGGCAGAGAACCCTGGGCTTCATGAGGGAGGAAAGAGCCCTACATTCCAACATGGTACTGGAGCTTTGTGATCTTGGCCAACAGACTTTTTTTCCCCCATCTGTACCTGGGCCATGGGAATTTTAAAAATATGTATAAGATTATTAACAGCAGGTCACCGGTTGATAAGGACTCAGAGTTAATGGGGCATCAACAAAATTTATTCTACATTTTATGCACTGAGTGTTGAGTAGGTATTTATTCCTGCAAACACCAAAGTCACAATTTTTTCATGCACTTTTTCAGAATGTGCAATTTGCATGGGTGACAAATAAATTCCTAAAATACCTGATTTTTTTTAACTGAAGTACTTTTCTTTTAAATAAGCTATTGGTGATATTAACTTTGATCACTTGGTTAAGGCATAATTGTAGATTTCTCCATTGCAAAGTCACTATTCTTCCATTCACAATTATAAAGTAATTTTTAGAGTTAACATTACCCAAAATTGGGTGAAATTGACACTATGTGACTCCTAATGAGATGACCTGACATCACTTTAATGGTTTTTCTGCCTAAAATGCATAAAGAAAATCTTATCATTAGGAAATATGAGACAAAACTCAAAAGGAGGATCTGTCTACAAAATTAGTGACTGGTGTTCTTGGAAAGTGTCAGCATCATGAAAGCAGAGAGGCTGAGGAAACTGCTCCAAGTGAGACTATGAAACAGCATTGCAACGCAGCACATAATCCACGTTAGATCCAGGATCAGGAAACAGTGCTTATGATCTACTGGTTGATGAAGAATGTTAGTGCCAATGTTAAATCTAGTGATTCTCATCACAGAGCTACCAAATGAAAATCAATGCCTTCCCATTGTTATGGAGCTCAATGCTCTTGTTCTTAGGAAACAACCCACAAAATATTTAGGGATAAAGAAGCAAGATGTCTGTAGTGCACTGTCACCTGTTACAGGAAAAAGAAAGGAAGAAAGAAGAAAGAAAGAAAGAAAGAAAGAAAGAAAGAAAGAAAGAAAGAAAGAAAGAAAGAAAAGAAAAAGGGAAAGAAGTGTACATATGAGGGAAGAGGGAGAATGATAAATATGGAAAAATGCTCATACCTGTTTTGAATGAATGGTAAATAAGAGTTTTATTTGTGTGTGATTCTTCCACACTTTTCGTGAGTTTCAAATTATTTCAAAATTTTAAAAAAAGGAACAATCTATTAGAAACTAATACTTGAGGAGCAAGAAGGAACTAAACTGCAAAGTCAAACTGCTGTGTTTTTCAAGAGTTCAAAGAAATCCAGCATGGTTTCCATGAATTGCCTTGGCTAATATAGTGACTATTGCTGCGATAATCCTCACATGCACAAGATAATTATAGCTTCCCTATTAACAGATGGTGACTGGGGTAGGGCAGGAATCCAGGGAAGATTCAAGCACTATTTGAGCTCTTTCCCATAATGTTTTGAACAAAATTGCCAAACAAGACCCATTGATCAGCATCTATCTAATCAGGATTAGCCATCATGTTGCAGTGTCATGCTAGGCTCTGAAACACAGAATCCAATAATGTTGTGTCTCTTCGCTCAAAGAGTTTACAGTTCAGATTGGGAGATAGTGGTGCCATAAGTAGCAACAGTCCAGGGAGGTGGACACTGCAGGAAAGATTGACATAGGATGCTGTTAAGGAAGAAGAAACACAGAGAGCAGCAAGTGATCATAAAGAGGTTCCATTGCTGTATGAAGAGAACTGCAGAAGGAAAAGGACCTTTTAGATGGAGAAAATCACTGTGGTCTACACCATTGCAATGTATTTGCAGAAGGTAAATCACTTTGTGTTGACAGAATCTAGAATGCAGTGGAATGAAAGAAGCAAACAATGGAAAGAGCATTTATCAAAAAGTCCCCCTAGACTAGTTCATACTTGAAAGTCTGGACTGATTTCCGTTTTCTCTTTAAGATCCAGTACCATGCATCTGAGTCTACCAAGTCTTGAGGTTGATGGTCCTTAGCCACCATTTCCTTTCAATAATGAAATGAAGAGGCTCAGGTGCATCTATAACACCCAAAAGCCCAGCTGTAGTAATTGTTCTATTAACTCTGCTTGGACTTCTGTTGAGGATGTGCCTAAATATCGCCCACTGTTCCTTTCTTCCAAGTTTCTCTTCTGAATTCTTTTTCTCAAAAGTTATCTCTCCTAACTTGGGTCAACCCCAAAGAGAAACCCAGTCCTCTTTCCTTGTTTTGACTCAAGCTTCAGAGAGAGAAGAGGGAGTCTTTACTCTTTTGTCTTTGTTTTTGTTTGATTTAGGAGGTACTATGCAGAAAGCCACTGGAAATTATAAATTATAAATAAGGTATCGATTTCCCCAAGTTCTACACACTCATCTTGAAGGGATTTTCTCACCTGCTAGAGTCTCGCCCTTGGAAACTTGCCCAGGCCCTCATCTCTTCACAGATTCCTCTTATTATTCCCATTTTTTTTTAATTCCTCTATTTTGGGCCTCATCTGAAAATAGGAAAACTAAGCTAAATTTGTATTTTTCCTTTTTAATATACAGAGCATTCTATTTTTCACCTAAACTCATAGTTCTGCCAACTCTTAAGTATATAAGAAGTTATTCTGGTTTTCTTCTAAACAAAAGGCCATCTCTTTGGGATTCTTTTGACAGTCCTGGTGGAAGCACTGAAAACTACAAATATCCCTTTGATATGATTCAGCATCTAACCATGATTCCACTTGCATTTGTAAGGAAAGAACAAAATAAAAATTTATTTATGCAAAGTATTTATTCACTCAGGGTCCAGTTTGTCACCTGTGAAGTACGAACAGAAATATCCATTTTACTTGGTCATTCCAACTATGGGAGATATTTGCTTAATGAAGAATTTACATTTGATGAATTTTACTTACAATTAAGTCTAATCAGTTCTAAGGGACATGACATATAAAGCAACTTGCATTAAGTGCTATGATGTATTAGACACCGAGTCAGGTGTGCTTTATGTATTATGTAATTTTCTGTGTAATCATATATGACATATATTTTGTCTTTACTTTATTGCTGAAGAGCCTGAGGCATACAGAAGTGAAGATGAGAAGAAACAAAACAAAAAAGAAATCATCTAATCCGTCTAACAGATCAGATTGGTCATTATACTCCTTGCTAACTGACCCAAGCTACCTAGTTCCTCAAGCTAGAATATGGGGGCTCCTCCCAGATTCCTCTGCTTCCTCCATGCCAAAGAATGGATGCACATCCAATATACCAGCATCCATCCACTGCTTTCAGCCTCACATTCTTCTCCATGGTCGAAGTGTCCATTGCCCTCCCTTGGATTTCTATAACACAACTCCTAGCCAGGCTCCCTGCTTGCCTTTTCTGCCCTTCTCTACAACCTAGTTTTCCATGTAGGAGTCAGAGCTACATTTTAATAAACAAGTCTGACTTGTCACTATGATGCCCAGTACCTTCCATTGGCTTCACAGCACACATAGAATAAAATAATGTGCTGATTTCCTTCTACATGCAGAATGTAAGGTCAAAGCCCTCCACCATGCTGTATACGACTCAACTGCCTCCTCCTTACTTGCTGCATCTTGTCCCTCTCCCCTGGTGACTTCACCTTTCCCATGCAGAGAAGTTCAATTCCTGCTTTAAACATCTCCACTTCTCTCCCACCTCATGGCCTTTGCCTTAGCTGTCACATTTGGCTGGGATGACCTTTCCCCAGGTTTTTTCATGACTGACTCTTAATGTCATTTGGGCTCTAACTCAAATGTTACCAAACCATCATCACCCTGCCCCTCTGTCACTTACTATTATGTGTAATGAGCTGATTCATCTCTTTACCGGTTTTTAACAGTGCAATGCAGAATCTAGAATGCAGGGTTTTTTTTAGAGCAATGGCATTGCTTTGCTCACTCTTGTGTCATTTCACACTCACAACTATGTCCAGCACTCCCAGGAGCTCAATAAGTATCTGTTAGTGATTTTGACTGAAAAGCATTAATCTGTTCTATATGAAAATTGAACTACGTTATAATAGAAATAAATTTAAAGTATCCTGAATATTTTAGCTTATATATGGGTTTTGTGAAGACAAGGGCCACTTGAATAAGCACATGAAAGATACTTCACATGCACAAATTGATTTTCTTCTAGCCACTACACTGAATGTCTAAAGTAAAACATGAAATCTCCAAGCTTGAGGATACATACTCTGAAGACTGTTATTTCCTTGTTGAGTTTGAAAAACTGTCTGAGAATCCATGGGCAAATAACTCAGAACTGCCCAATCAGCTCAAATGCAGGTCAAGACAACCTATTTTATCCCTGGCAGAAGAGCAAGCTGCACTGTCCCTCCAAGGACTGCCACTTCTTCATTATTGCCAAGAATACACTGGATCTTAGGGCAGGGTTAGCACACTGTGGTCCAAAGGTCAAATCCAATCCACGACCTCTTTTTAAGTTTTTTTTTTTTTTTAAACACTCAGGAAAACAAAAGAAGAACATTTCATGACATGAAAATTTTAATGAAATTCAGATGACGGCCTTCATAAAGTTTTATTGAAGTCCAGCCACGCCTGTTTGTTTATACTTCCCATAGATGCTTTCTCTACAAGGCAAGTTGAATAGTTGCAGTAGAAACCACATGGCCCAGAGAACTAATATAATTACTATTTGGCCTTTTTCAGAAAACAGTGTCATGGCGAATGCAAAAAGGAGGAATGTCCTCACCTTTGAGCCTGACTTGCAGGCTCTGTTATTTTAAAGATTATTCTGTGATCTGCAAAAGCCTCATCTTGTATTGATTTTTTTGACTTATCATTCTCAAATCTTTCTGCAGGTTTGCTCAATTCTAAAGAGCATTTATGCCTGCATGTAAGTGTCCATTCATAATCACGGAGTGTAATTCATAAATTTGTGTGTGTGTGTGTGTGTGTGTATTTTATGTGTGTGTTTGTATGCTACATTTAGAACTCTATATGTGCAGATTGGTACTGACTAATGAAGTTAAATGTAAAATGCTACCATCTTACATGTGCATGAGTGTAGTCATTGATGATCAAGCTTGGATAAAATTAGTTAGTATAAAATAAAAGATTAAACTCTCAAAA
The DNA here is from genome assembly GCA_020662805.1 of Glaucomys volans. Classification (NCBI taxonomy): domain Eukaryota; kingdom Metazoa; phylum Chordata; class Mammalia; order Rodentia; family Sciuridae; genus Glaucomys; species Glaucomys volans. Next base: position 102,650 of record JAJEJO010000520.1, on the reverse strand, counting down.
CCATTCTGTTTCTTAACAGATAATCAGATACTTGTGTATTTATTGTGATGCCTGTGGTTACATATTCATTGTTATAGATAATTTCTTAAGTAAATTAGCCTGTGTATGGCCTGTTTTCCTTTTGAGTATGACCTTATAGGTTACTCTTATTTTCATTTTATTCTTGTGATACAAGTTTTTTTTTTTGCACTCAGAAGTAAAAATAATTTCACTTCTCTGCCATCTTTGACAGGTTATTCGAATTGTGGACTTACGCTTAAGTGTCTTGTTTATTAAGATGGTAGCTTTGTCAAATTTCACAGAATTCTTTCAAGAATAGGGCAGTTCCTATTTCAATAGGCTCACATGAAAAAGCCAGTCTAGCCCTGTGAAATGTCTCAGAAGTCAAATGGTGTGTAAAGGAATACAGATCTTCTACCTTAATAGATCGTGAGGGTGGAGGGCCAGCTATTTGCAATTCCATCATGGGATTGTTTGTTCCTGCAAGTAAGGAAGAAAGGAGGCAGGGTAGACAGAGAGCCAAGAGGAACAGAGTACTTGCCTCATCCTGTGTGGCTCCTAACCAGCATTGGAACCTTGTCAAAGATAATTGACTTTTTTTAAAAAAATTTAATCTGTTCTAATTAGTTATTCATGACAGTAGAATGCATGTATGCATTTTGATAAATCATACATAAATGGAGTATAATTTCTCATTTTTCTGATTGCACATGTTGTAGGATCACATCAGTCATGCAGCCATACATGTACAAGAGGTAATAATGTCTGTTTCACTCTACTATCCTTCTTACTCCTATGCCCCCTCCCCTCCCTTCACTCCCCTGCCTAATCTATAGTAACTCTATTCTTCCCTAGCACCCCACCCCCCTATTGTGAAGTAGCATCCACATATCAGAGAAAATATTCAGCCTTTGGTTTTGGGGTTTGACTTATTTCACTTAGCACGGTATTCTCCAACTCCATCCATTTACCAGCAAATGCCAGAATTTCATTCTCCTTTAAAGCTTACTTCTTGATCTTCAATTTGCCCACATTGAAAATTATAGGGTTAGTCTAAATCTAGTTTTCATACTTCTAAAAGTAGAGGACTGTGATGAAATAAAATCCCTAGTACAACCTTCCCCCCCAAGAAAAAAGCAGGACTAATGGAGTGGAGCTGATATGCATGAAGTGAGGGAGCACTGGACCATCCTGTTGCCCAGGGCAGCAGCTCTCAAGCCTCTGATTAGAGCTGAGTGCTCTGAACAACAGCAGCATGGTTGCAGGATTTTTTTTTTTTCTAAGTTGCCTTTTTCTAAGCCAAAGAGCCTGTGATTCTATGGATAGGCTGCTAGGTGTACGGCTCATGTTTGCCCTAATGTGTTAGATTGGCTGAAAAATAACGTGTTTCTTAAATGATCAAGTTTTCTTGTTGCAGCACTATTTTCATTATTTGCATGTCAGGCAAATCCTGTGCACAAAGATGGAGGCTCAGTCATCTCAGCCCCGTGCACTGATGAGAGTCAATAGAGATGCAAGAATTACCAAAGGGATTCAGTGTGTTTGGGTCATGTGTCTTACTCTGCAGTTTTACACCTGTCTCCCCCTTTACACCTGAGTTCTATGAAGGAAGGGCCTGTATCTTATTCTCTTCCCAGTGCTCAGTCTCATGCTGAGTAATAGAAAATTCGGTGACAGTTTTCAATAAATGAACGCAAATGAGTTGTTCTAAACTTGTTATGTAGATTTTCAAGTGGCCACATGACAGGTGAAGGGTTATCAAGGAAATCTAGATTCAAACCTATTCATTGGAAGATCAAGTACTAAAAGCATCCAGCTGGTCTTATTACTGCATTAAGTCCATTTGCCACCAAGTGTGTCTGTCTATAAATCTCAGTCCGGGAGAGGTGAATCATGCAATCTCTAAATTTTCTCTCAGTGCTGATAGTCTATAAGGCTATTATTTGGTTGACTCAGAAAATGACCTCATGAATGTCTTTCTCAAAAGTTATTCAAGTCATTACTGTAACTCTCTGCATCATGAATCCCTCCATCTGTAAACTCCAAGCATGCTCCCTAGGGCAGCTCCCCAAAGACCCCAGAGTAACTGAAATTAGGTGACTTTACATCCTGACCCCTTTTTGTGCACTAACCAAATAAGGTCCCTACTTTGGTATGTGGACTTGGATTTCCTGTTCTGTGAAAACCTACATATACCACAACACACACACACACACACACACACAAATGGTGACACCTGATGATTCCTGTGACCTTAAGCTATTGATGGAATCTTCCCTGGTGTATAGTATCATCATGGGAGAGTTGTAGAATTACAAAAAATTCTAACATTTTATCAAAGAAAGTGTGCTAGACAGAGGGTACCAGTAGTTAGGGTAAACAAAGCCTGCTGCCCCTAATGAAGCAACATCACCAATTTCACACCAAATCCAAATATGCAAAGAAATGGAAGATTTCTCATTTTTGTAAAATTCAACTTGGGTTGCTTTTGAGCCCCAAATCTTCTGGATCAGAAGGAAAAAACATATCAGCCCTTGACACATTAGTTTTTTTTACAATAAAAACTGGATTCCTAAGAGTTTAAAAGTAAAATTTGGGGGTAAACTGTCAATATTTCACATTTCCTCGCACTTCTCTTCAGAGTGGTACCCAGGAAACAAGAATGGAGAGCAAGACAGCTTTCTCGAACCTCTGAGGGACCCGCACATAGGTCTCTATTCCACCGCCCAGTCCTTCCTGGCTTTGACAGAGGTGATGCCTCTTTTCCAGCTAGTCATTATTTGCTTGGACAGAATTCACTGCAAAACAAATATTCTGGTAAGCTTCATTATTCTTGGTCAGCATCCCAGCTGAATTGAATTCCCAGCAGAATCACTCACTAGCTATGCAATTTTGATCAAGTTATTTGTCCTGTCCTCAGTTTTATTTCTTCTATAAAATGAAGATTTTTTTTGAGAGCTCAATGAGATAAGACATGTTCGGGATTTGGCAAGCATTAAGCACTGAATAAATATTAACAACTATTATTATTTGAAATTGCACACTAGGCACAGCCAAAAGGAAATTTAAAGGCACAGAGGAATGGGACTTATTAATTTCAGTTGAGAGTTCTGTCCTTCTAGTCCCAAGGTTGGTGTCGAACCCACTAGGCTGCATGACTTTTTGGTGGATTTTGGACATCCCATAATAGTAAGCATAGGAGAAGATCATTAGCCTCATACATTTCAACAGCTCCTCTAACTTCAGACTTTAAAACCAATAACCTAACAGTTATTGATAAGCAATCAAGCCAATACATTTTTGAGAAACTCTAGAGAGAAGATACTTTCATCTTTACTCTGTCTGGCTTTCAATCATTTCCTTGCAGGTACTGAGACCTAACACTAATTTCATAGCATTGAAGTGTGAGAAAGATCATTCCAATACTGACTGTTAAAAGAAACCCTACAGGGGCTTCTGGCTGTTGGGCCTTTGTAGTTTCTAAATTAATCACTCCTAATATGTACACATCTGCAGTGGTGGTTTCATTGGCCAATAAGTGTATAATCCCTTCACAGCAGCTCACAGCCCTTCTGCTAACTTAGTCATTCTGCTCATAAGAATATCACATATTTGGTTTTGGAAGATCTTGGCCTTTACTCTGAGACCTCCAGTCAAACAGTTTCTCCATATCCTGTGGGTATTTCATGAACCTAGAAGACACTTCAATCTTTCAGTAAACATTTAATAGCAGGTAGTTTAAATGTTTGAAATGCATCTATCAAGGCTCATGTTGACCAGGGGCATAGCAGTCATGGCACTGTGTTGGAGTTTAGGAATCCTAAGTGTTCTTCGACAACATTCAGATCAAATGATAGTGGGAATAGATGTCCTGTGTCCTATCTGGATCTTTCTCCTCCAGCTACTTCCTAGTTTTCCTCTTTTCTCACTGCATTTAAAGAGGTTTCTTTACATGTCTCTCCATTTTCTCACCTCCCTCTCCATTCTGGTTTCCACTCCCACTCCACCAGCAATTGTCCAGGAGTTCCTAGTGATACTCAGACCTCAATTTCCACACACACCTTTTCTTGACCTCTGAGTACTGTTGACTACTACATTATTGAGGCAATCCTTCTTTGGTCAGCCTGATGCAACGTTCTTCTGTGACCACTGAGACCTTGGTCACTCCTTGTTAGTCTTTCTCAGGTGTTGCTCTTCTGAATTTATATGTAGACCTCTAAAAACTCAGGGTTTCTCAGGGCTATTTGGTCATCTCAGTCTTGGGCATGTCCCTTAGTCATAGTTTCTGTGTCCATGGCTTCATTAGTACCATGAAGGCTATGACTTCCAGATGGATATTTCAACCTGAATTTTTTTTCTAAGCTCCAGACCTTTATCTGAATGTCTAGTCATTGATATGACATTTCTGTCTGATATTTCACAGGTCAGTGCAGCCCAGTATACCCCAAACTGAACTCCAATCTTTTCCCCAAAGGTATACTGTATCTTCAGTGATTTTCTCAGTAGGTGGCATCTCCAACCATCCATTTGTTCTGGGTTGCTATCACCGTTATCTTGGACATCTCTCTCATCCTAGAATGCATATTCAATTAAATTCATATCTTGGAAAGACCTCTTCTGATTATTTTCTGAATCCAGTCACCTATTGATACCTTTACTCTCTTGGAATCTCCAGACCCTTCTGACCAGTCTTCATCCATGCATTCTTCCCCTTTTCCATCTATTTGACAAGAGTGATCTTTTAAATGCTGTTCTAACCCCTTCACTCCCCTGCCCCTGGACAGTGTCCTACTCCTCTTTGCTATGGCTCAGGAGTACTCCTGGGGTTCCATTTCTTTCTCATACCCCAGGCCCACCTGATGCCACTCTTCTCCTCCCTTGTGTCCTCTCAGTCACTGGGTGCTCCTTCTTTCACCTACCTGAAGCTCTTCCCCCTCCACCACTCCACTCCACCCTACCCGACTCCCACAACAACCATGCTATGTTCCTGCAGTGAGGCCTTTCCCAGGAGACCAGGATGGGTCCTTGGCTTAGTCACTCTCATTTCACAGTCTGTTTATAGCAATTATGATCATACGGTGATTCACACAATAATATGTTTATGTTCTGTTTCTTGGACAGACTATAATACCATGAAGCAGGGCTCCATTTGCATTACCTACTCTTCTGTCTTCCTCACTATCACAGCGTAAAGCTTTCTGTTGAATAAAAGACTGAATTAGCCCTATGGTTGCTGCTGAAGTGCTATAAGCTGCTAGCAGGAAGCCTGGCATTTTCCCCAAGTTGCCTCACCTCTGATCCTCTGCAGTGTGAGGTGAGCAATGCCTATCAGTTCTAGTAGAATGAGTAAATATATGTCCCAAATTTTAATATATGAAATTCTCTAGGAACGTATGTTCAGAGGATGTCAGATGAACGAGTGGATTATAACAACTGACATAGAGAAAGCTTGCTTTGACATTTTAGAATCCTCCACATATCATTTGCAAAATGGACAACTATGGTAGCAAAGTAGGCAACATCAGCATCAAGACTAGAAAACATGGGGAGAAGATTTGGTGTTAATTTCAGCACGTTGCTATTTGAGGAGTAGCACATTGACTAGTGATGTCCCAGAAGGGAACACATGGTAGAATTTCTGAACCCTCTCACTCTAGTTGACTGAGTGACATTCACAGAAGTATTTTCTGAGATCCAGAAAAAATAGAATACTGAGTCTGAGAAGTAACCACTACAGGGTACTCAGCACTACTGTTCACTGGCACAGACTTCATCTAGAGAGCCAGACACAACTTCTCTTTCAACTTCAGGTTAAGTAGTTCACCTACAGGGACAGAGGTGGACCCATGAAAGGATGCTGCAGCAGGCTAACCTCAGCGCATCTGGTGTTCTTCCTCATACCCCCACAGAAGAGGGGCCAGGTGCCTTTCTAGGAAATAGAATTTTCTAAATTGTCCTCTTGTCATGCATTACTTGAGAGTGGCAATAGCCACAACTATTTTGAAGAAAGCAGGTTATAAATAACTACCCACCTAACTACTATCTACGTAAAACATACACTGGTAAGAACTCATCTTTCTTTTTATAGATTCTCACTTCCCTTCTCACCCTCCTTCCATCTTAAATATCTACTGGTTTTAGGGGCAGGGAGTGTAGCTCAGTGGAAGGGCACCTGCTTGTCATGCTCAAGGGTGGGTTTGATCTTCAGCACTGAAAGAAAATTATTGGTTGTATATACAGATTCATAAACAAACTTCCTCACCACTCTCCACCTCACCCTGAGCCAGAATCATAGTTTTGAATTTCATTGTGAATAGAAGTCAGAGTCAGAATTAGACAGGACTTAGGGGTTTGAGTCAGATGGGCCTCTTTTCAACCTGTGTCTTTTAAGCAGATCTTGGACAGGTTGCTTGAGGACTCAGTTCCTCCTCCATACAAAGAGTATAAATAGCAGTACCTCTGCTGTGGTGAGGTGTTTTCCATCTGATCAAGGAAGCACACAGCATGTGGCACGTAAGTGCACCCAGTCAATGTTAGCTATTTACTTTCTATTTTTTCTCTTGATGATTCATTAATTAATTATATCTTAGCAAGCAAAGGGATTGAAATTCTTGAAGCAGTGGTTGATTAATCTCGTGTCCTCTCTCCTTAGCTGTCACTACAGAAGGCTCTAATTCAATACAACAAGTGTCCTTATAAAAAAGAGGAAATTAAGACATGGAGACAAGTGCACTGGGAGAACACCAGCAGGAGATGAAGGAAGAGATTAGAATGATCTATCCCAGGCAGAGGAAGGTCAGAAGTTTCCAGCAAACCCCAAGAAGCTAAGAGAAAAGCAGAGGGCAGATTCTGCTTCGAAATCCTCAGAAGGAACCAATACTCATGGAACCTTGATCTTGGGCATCTAACATGCAGAATCCTGAGACAATGCATTTCTATCATTTAAGCCACTTAGCTTGTGGCACTTTGTTATGGCAGCCCTAGCAAACAAACACAGACCAAAAGCATTAAATAGCAGAATAACTGTTTATCAGATAAATGTGAAGTCATTTCCCCTGCTTTTGAGGGGTCCATGCTAGTGAGGGAAACTCACTCTACACTTCCCCAGTGACTTCATATATATGTGATGGCTAGTTGCAGATTTCCATTCCCTCTCAGCTGCTAACTTCCACAATGTATTTTCTCAATCTCTTTTAATGCACTGACTTGAAATGAGCTCACTGCTTCCTTAGGGTGAGGATGTATGCTGATGACTTTTATCTCTACACAATACTGTTGGAAAAGGGAATAACCAGCTTTATAAAGGAAGGAACCAAAGAGTAAAAAAGCTCATCTCCTTCTTATGACATCCACAGAGGTGGTTCTCAGCTTCTATCCAGGTGTGTCTCTTGTGGTCTGTCACTCCCAATTTCCCGTCCCTACAGTGCTCTGAGAGCTAGAAAGTTGCTTCTAATTTTGAAATAAATTTATTTTCCTGAAACTCTAAAATTAGTGTAGTGTAGAATAACACCTTCTCACCTCTTAGGTAATGGAAGCCTGATACCAAATGACCCCAGAGATTTCTCTTTTGAAGATCATATTCATCTCAGGATGGAGGTAGCTTCTGGTTTGGTTCATGTGGATTTAAAGTTCCAGACACACAGGGACCTTTCATAGGCATTCTTTTATTTTCAGGGTGCATTATAAGTAGACACTGAACCAAATTGAGGTTAGCAATTTGTCTGTGTTGAGAAGTGAAGAACATGGGATTCATAATCTGGTCTGTTCAAAAATAACTCAGGTTCCAGTTCTACAAACATATTTTTTTTTCCCCAGTGGTGAGTCTGATTTGCCCTCTCGTTCTGATGCTAAACCTGGCATCATGAAGGGGACTAAAGTTCATGACTACATTGCACAACCACCAAGCCCTCACCATGCCCAACCAAGATCCGCTCAAGAAGAACAGGCACCAGTTGGCATACGACTTTGGGTGTTAATAGGTATGACGGTACCAGGCAAAACAGCCTGATGGGCAGCTGTTGCCTTGTCCAGCTGTCCAACAGATGAGGAAATGAGCACCAAAGTGGCCTGGCCATCACCAAATACACAACTGTCATCTACACAATTGTCAAGAATTGCCTCTGTATTATGTAGGAAATGTAATATCCTACATAATATGTACTATCTAGGAAAAATTTAGCTTTCATGGTGTGGTGTCTGAGTTGTCTTGACCTGCTCTGTAAGTTTCAGCTAGACTTAGCTCTTAGACTTCATTCTAAGTACTTCATGTCATTATTTGTAAAAACCCTTCAGTTTTGTTTGGAGATCAATGGTTTGCTTAAACACTATGTGAAATGTATAATATGCATTAAAATGTAAGCACTGAAGAATTTTAGGTACTTGATTTGACAGATAAGTATCACTGTCTGAGTGATGTAAGAAGTAGAGGATTTAGGTAGAATCACAAAAGAAGGACCCCACAAAACTTCAGAGTAGGTTAGAGGATGAAGATCTACATACCACAATAGCATATTACCTAAAATAGCAGAGTTCTGCATTTACACAAAATCTATTTGACATGGGTTCTGCAGGTATTTTCAGAATGGTATAGATGTTTTCTTCACTTTGACATTGATTGGTTTTCCTGTAGTGTATCCATCCTTGACTGTTAAATAAACATCTCTCTTTATAAACTTTATTGGACTAGGGGTGGTGTCATTGCAAAAGAATAGATAAGATACAAACATATTGAGATTCAGCCACTATTTTCATAGAAGAGTAGATTATTATGAAAGATTGTGGGGAACAGCTTTGACTCACCATTGTTAGAAATTGTGATGCCAATTAGGAACCTGTGCTGTACACATAAAATGTTAGAGCTCAATGGAAACCACCGAATTATATAATGTAAAACTCTCATTATAAGGAGGAGAACTCCTATTTACAGAAGCTGAATGGAAAAAGAGAAGGGACCTTTATGGAGCATCCCAGGCCTGTCTTGGTTCATAAAACCAAATGTGATTTGTTCATCTTTTCATTTCCCATTGGAATTTGTCCATTTCCCTCTTATGATCCTCATATTTCTGTGAGTGTGATGATGCTCTATGCAAGCATAACAGAAAATCTTAATAGTTAAAGTCTGGAATTGTGGCAATTTGGGCTGGGATTAACAGCCTTCTCATTAGGACACTGAGGTTAGTATTGACTCATAGATCATGGACCATGGGAGATCCAGAACAGTTGGGACTTTGAAAGACAAGATCCCACTGTGGTACTTACAACTATGTGCACGCCAGCCTCTTTGTTTAGGTTGAAAGCTGCTCAGGGGTAACCACAGTTCTTACTAATCTACTCATTCAGATTCAATCTTCACATCAATTATATGGATTAGGTAACAATGATGAATGTCAGTGCAGCATTTTACTTGAAATTTTAATTTTCTTACAAAAAGTCATGGGTATGGAAACAACCCTCACACTTTGGTGCCACAGACTTTTGAGAGATAATAATTTGGGGGATAATTTAAAATGCAATCACTTTCTTGGAGAAGGGTCATTACAGCTGAAATTTATCCTTTGCACAGAATTGGAAGAAAACCGACAAAATTCAAAATAGAGAACATTTATCAGGTAGATGTTTATGCAGTCACAGTGAAAACTCTCAATACTTTAAAGACTGAACTTTGTGCAATTTAAACTAAGCGTCTTTCATGTCTATTCAGCACTGATTAGTCAGACAAACCAGTATGAGGCGTCTGTGTTGAGTTTGTCAAGACATCCTGAGCCAAGTGTGCACGTAGTCTGTAAAAAGGCCTCAACAAACGCTCTCCTTCTGATACAAGCATTCCTTTGCAAGGTGACTGTTTCTCCTATTAAGTTGTGATACCCATTTCCCTGCCCTGGTAATCTGGGTTGGCCCTATAACTTGCTTTGACCAACTGAATGTATCAGCAGTGACACCAAGCAAATTGCAAACCTCAGTTACAGGAGATTTTAGGCTTTTGTTCTTTTGCTTTCGAAAGGCTTCCACTATCCTGTGAAGACTCCTGGCCTCCTGCCTGGAAGCAAAGAGGTCATGTGGAGCAGAGACATGTCGTCCAATCTGGGGGCCTTGGACCAGTTCATCAACACCAGCTCCATTTGCCAGCAATGAGAGGGAGGTGACCTTGGAACAGCTAACCTCTAGTGAGCCACCAGGCACATGAGTGACCTCAGGCAAGACCAGCCCAAGAACCATCCAGCTGGGACCAGCCCAATTTGTTGTCCCTCACAATCCTGAGCAGCTGATTGTTAAGTGACAATGTTTTGAAGTCATTTTTACACAGTAATAGATGACTAATAAAGCAACGGTCTTCAGAATAAATTCTCTGACTTAATTCAGCGAGGACTGATTAGTTCTAACACTAGAAAAAAGCTTTCGTTCTTAATATTAAGCATCCTGTCTTAGAATTATTATTAGTTATAGAAGTAGACAAGATGGGATAAAATGTAGCAATGGATATGTTCTCTCCTTTCATTGATGAATTTCTGTCCATTCATTCATCCCAAATCATCTTTCATAATCAATCTTCCATGAAAACCATTTTTTTGTCTTAAAGTCAATGTTATAACTACATATAAGTTGATATTAGAAACTATTATAAAATAGAATTTGATCTTACTTCTTTTTCTGTTTTCTTGACCACTATGCATCAGCTACATTGCACAACTGTACAAATCAGTCCCTTTTTTCTAAGGGTGCACCAGCCTTGCAGACACATGACCTATTTTCCAGGAGATGAAACTTCTATCGTTGGTGTCTTTGTTGGGGAGCTTCAATGACTGATTTGCTGAGACTCACAGGAATCAGCTTAGAGTCGCTTAGATTTATCCTACCAAAGTATGTAAAGAAAAAATTGCAAGAAAAAATTGCCCATTGCAAGGCACATGGGCAGATCCAGAGGAAACCAGATATACATGGATCCCCCTGGACCAGCTTCCCCCAGCAATGAGTGTGACACCTGTAAGAAATCATCTACCAGAGGTCATTGGAGACCAGCATCCAGGGTCTCTACAAGGACTAGTCACTGGAGCATCTTCTGTCTAGCACATTCCAAAATTTCAGGCTCCCTAAAAGGAAAAAAGGAAGAAAAGGCAGGTGTTCAGAATAAGCAAATAAAATTTGTACAATTTAAACACATTGAACTCTTTCTTATCAGAGGAAGGGAACTCTCCTGAAATCCAAGTCCCCAGACACCAGCCAAGGGCCAAATTTGCCCTAAAAGACAGCAACCTAGGCCTACTATCTTAACTCTTCTCTGTATGTTGTCCTTCCAGCATCCTTCACCTGTCACAATGGGCTGAAGAGCACAGCTTGTCCTGTGGGCCTCTGGTAAGGGTTCATGGATGCAGGAACAATGCTTCAACTTTCCCCTTCCACTATTCAATCAAAGTGTCACTGGAGTGTGGATAAGATACCATGAAAAGTTATATTCCCTGCTACCGACAAGCTTCAGTCAATGAGAGGGATGGAGAATGCATGTTAATAGGTGCAATACAGGCTCAGCAAAACAAATACACTGGGAGTGACAGAAAGGAAAAGAAAAAAATCACATTTCAACGGAGACAGGAAGGAAAAATGGTGAGGGGGCAGCACTGGAGCTAGGTCGTCTTAGCAGAGAATCTACAAACTTAGTTTTGCTATCTTTACATCTTTAATTTTCAAACCTTCTACAGGAGCATCCTGTCCACGAAGGTGAAGAAGATGGAGGAGGGAGAAGATGGGGAGGAGGAGGAGGAGGAGAATGACAGCAGGGATGGGAGGAGGAAGATCATTTAATCTTCTTCCTTATTTTATTTGCTTTCTTTTGGAAAAGATTCTAACCGGTAGTGAATGCACAGCAATGAGATCATCAGAGAGTAAGAGAAGGAAATAGTATAGATTCTATTTCTCAAAACTTCAGAGAAGCAGCATTAGTTTGTAGAAATGAACCTGATAAGAATCACTGAATGTGTCCGTCATCTGTGGAGGTCTGTCATCTGCAAGACTTCCAGCTATCATTACACATATTAAAGAGCTTTTAATACTAAAACATGCTATTGCTTTAATTCATTCTTGAATGAATAAGAATGCACTGAACCGATTCCTTTTGCTATGTCGCTAAATACCCTGAAACATAACAGCTTAAAACCACCAACAATCATTTATTTAGCTCATGACTTTGTGGGTTACTAGGATGGTTCTTATCACCTGCATTGGCTTAAATGATGCAATCAGTTGTATGGGGAGTGGGGTGCTGGCTGGTAGTTTGATAATCTGGGATGGCCTCACTCCTATGCAGCTATTGGTCTCCTGTCCCTAATGCAGTGTGGTGACAAAGCCTATTCTTCAGCTGACTATCACAGGTTGCTCACATGGAAGAGATTTCTAAGTGTGCAAAAGGGGAATTTGCATATGGTAGCTAGAGGATTCAGGCTGCCAAAGGAGTGTTCCAAAGTGTCACATCCAAATACTCTTTTCTGAATTACTTATCACTGCCTATTGCAGAAGATCCATATTTTTCACCTAGGTAGACACTGAGGACTTTGCACTCCCCAAGTTCTACTTGACTCTCAGACCGTTCATCAATCCCCTCCTGCCCTCCCCAGTTTAGACCTCCTTGGGCATCTGAACCGCACTATTCCTACACTTCACAATAGTGCATTACATCTCCTACTGTTTTTCTCATTCCAGTCTTTTTTTCTTCTAACACTACCTTCCTGAAACTGTCACCTTTTTTAAAACCCAGGGGATATGCAAACACCACACATATTCTCATGACTCATTTGCAACACTTGTGCAATCTTCTCACTTTGGATTATTTATATGTTTACTTACTTATTGGTACTGGGGATTTAAACCCAGGGGTGCTTAACCACTGAGTCATATCCCCAGTCCTTTTTGTATTTTATTTAGAGACATGGTCTTGCTAAGTTGCTTGGGCCTCTCGAAGTGGCTGAGGCTGGTTCTGAACTTGAGATCCTCCTGCCTCAGTCTCCCGAGCCACTGGGATTCACTATAATTGTAATCATAGTGCACACTAATCATCCTGCTCTTAGTGCATGCCTCCTATCCAGCAGATAGACCCTACACTGTCCTGAGAGTGAAGAGTATCTCCTGGAGCCCTTGTCAAAGCACACCTGACAGAGGAAGCATAAAGTGTTGGCTGACGCATTGAATTAGAAACAAGAATCGTCTAAGAGAGAGTGCTCTTCATGCATTTGTGTGGGATCTGTTCACTCTCTTTTCTCACAAGGGTGTTTGACTATTTTCACAAACAACGGCAATAATGCGACAACAGATGGCGTGTTCCATCCCCTCTTCAGGAAGAGTTTAAGAGCATTGTGAAAGAGGGTAGGAGGTGAAGGAAAATCACTTGCCCAGAGATCTGAAGGTGCTGTCCCACTTCCCTGAAACTCAGGACTGACTCTTGGGAGGTCCTGCTACAGCTGTTGGGCGTTCCTGCCACCCCAGGCCTGCCTCCCTCCAGGTTGACTCTTCTTGCATTAATGGCAGTACTTGTCTTCCTTGATTTCATGCCTCACTATTAGTTGAAAGATTAGATAGCCAGTAGTGTGCCGTGGGTCTCCCTGTCCCCATCCCTGGGCTCCACTGAAGTTGCTCCTCCTTCTCTCAGTCATTCCTTGCATTTGGGAGTTAATAGAGAAAGTGCCTCAGTATAGTTGAACACTAATAGCTAGAGAGAGAGGTTGGAGCCCTTGGATGACACACACACACACACACACACACACACACAGACTCATACTTTCTCTTTCTCACACACACATACACAACACACACACCAGAGATAAAATCGAATACATGCTCTTTAAAATTTTAAATATTAAATTTCTTTTCTGAAAGAACCGAAATTAAATATAAAATCCATGCCCCTACATGTTGTGAATCACAAATGCTAATATATTGTTGTTTGCTTTAAAATTTGACAAATCAAAAAACAGAACTTCCAAGGCAAGTTTGAAGTCTTCTTTATGCTTCTCTCCAACAGCATGCCCCTTTCTTACTCAAGATATAACAGCTAGTATGCACTTGGTGCTTTTCCTTTCAGGCCCATTTTATGAATTTGTTCGATGCATATGTGCCCATAAACAGCATTGTTTCATAAATGTTTGAAAAATGGCACAAAATTGTATTTAACATTGTCTTTTTTTTTTAACCCAGGTTTTCTAGATTAGCCCTTGCTAAGAGAACTAACTCATTTAAATGCATAATATTCTATTAATTCTTCCATTGGATTGTACCATTCCTATAATTATTCCTTTACCAGTAGATGTTTGGATTGTGCCTAGCTTTATTATAAACAATGTTGCAACAACAGAATGAATGCGCTCCTGTTTGTGCCTTTCTCCAAGGTTTTAATTAATCTTAGAAAAGAATTGCCAGGTAAGTGTGGTGCATGCTGCTGGCCGTCCCAGCTACTTGGGAGGCTGAAGCAGGAGAATTACTTGAACCCATGAGTTTGAGACCAAACTGGGTAACATAGGGGGACTCTATAGGATAAAAAAAGGTTGTTAGGTTCTTGGTTATTTTAACTTCACCAGAGAGTCCTGCACTTTCTCTGCCTCTTACCTTCACTAAACATTTTTCTGTCACCCAAATGACAATCTTAAAATGTGAAGTTGATCATGTCTCTAAGATGTCAATACCTACTAGTGACATTCCATAGTCGGTGGGATGTGCTATCAACTCTTCAGCCTGACATCCAGGGTCCTTCACAACGTAGTTCACCTCCCTGTCCGGGTTTATCTCACTCACATCTTACCTCCAGCAAGGCTCAATCCTTGCTCATTTCATGATGGCCCATGGAACACCTCACCACAGAATTTGAAAAAAAAAAATTATTTTTCCTGTCTGAAATTTCTTCTTTCTGCCTCCTTGACCTCATTTTACCCTTCAAAACTTTCTATAGATACACTTTTCCTAATAATTAATGATATTAAATGTGACATTCATTGAATATTTGTCTTGGGCCTAAAATTACTCTTTGCCAATTTCTCTTCTCCAGTGGCTTCCTCTCAAGCTTCCCCAGGCAGAGATGAATTCTCCCTCCTCTGGCCCCCCATTATTTTATCTATACATATTGCCAATGGTTCTAGAAGAACAATAATAAAAATCATCACTGGGTTTTTCATGTATTAATTGCCTTCCCTTAACTGTATCACTCTACCTATATTTTTTGTTTAAAACTCTTTGAAGAATTATTAGTGGTAGTTCTCATTTTTCTAGGAAGATTTTGAAGTTCTCCTGATCATTGAATGAAATATTCATTTTTATTTTATTTTGCAATGACTGGCTTGACATAGCCATGCCCCCACTAGTTTATAAACTCCTTGAAGAAAGGACTGTGATATTTGTATTTCTGACTTCAGTACTTACCACAGGAAAAAGCCTTTGTGAAATATTTGTTAAATCAATTAAGTATACTTGGAAATAACACATCTTTTCCTTTCCTGGAAGCCTCACATAGGGAGGCTTTGCAGCGAGTTCTAATAACTGAGAACTTCTATCGCTGCTCACACTGGTGGTATAGGCATTTTGCCAAATATGAGTTAACTTTTAACTTTTGATGTTAAACCACTCTGTAATAACCAAATCATGAAGCCACAAACGCTTCACATGTTCATCCCACCAGTTTCACTGACAGATCTCATCCTTCCTTTCCCAGGGTTTAATGCTCCTTCAAACTGTTTTGGCTTGGGCAGGTTTCAGGGTTCAGAACTCATTGATAACATGAAGCAGGAGGGTGGAAAGGTGCAGCTAGCTCCTCAAATTACATGAAGTTAAAAGGAAGGGTGGGTTCTGTAACCTGGAAAAAAACCAATAGTACTTCATTCACAGATTTGCAAGAATTAAATGAGATGAGTTGGGGAAAGAACTTACAACTTAGTTCCTGACCTACAATAATCCCTCAATAAATGTTCACTCTTATTCTAGCCTAGAATGCTAAAATTGATATTTTGGGGTGGGCCAGGAGATGTGAGTTCAAATGGGAACATAGCCACAACCCAGAGACGAGTATATATTTTCATCTATAGAATGAAATCACAAGAGCAAAAATCTCCTTAAGCTCTAAGCATTTGTAATTCTCTGCATTTATTTCAGTTAGGTACTTCCCGCTGATCTCAGAGATAAACACTGCAAAGTTAAAAAAAAATAGAAGTCAAAGATGTATTAATCTAGTCGATGGAAAGATAGTTCAGCAGGCACAGAGTAGCTGCACTTTAAAGATGTTTTTCAGTCTATGTACTCGTTGATGTTTTCTCAGGATTAAAAGAAATAAAAAACTGAAACCAGCCCAGACTTTGCATTTCTCATTATGAGAGAAAAAAATTTCCTTCTGTTGAACAGCATGACATTTAATGATGCATGGTGAAAATTCTACGGCAGACCCATACCCTTCTGAGAGATTCATAATGCATTTTCTAGAAGAAAAAGTCCTCCCCTATAAATGAAAGTAGGCCTTCTGAGAAAATGGGATGGAGAGCTCTGCCACCTGTAGAAATTTGGAAAGTCTCTTCTGGAGGCCTGTCTTCCAGGAGGTGGTGTCCATTTTGAACCTCGGTATCTTCTCTGTATTTTAATGTGTGTTTTAATTAGAAGACCATGCAGTCATAACACAGCAAGGGGAGCTCAGGAGCTTCTGGAAACTCCACACATATGTTTAAACTGCTTAGCATCTTATGATACTCACTTCTAACCATTGTTTTAGAACTAGAATTTTATAGACACAATTGAAACCTCATCAGTACCATCCTGTGTTCATCAACCCCCTTCAGTCTAGGGGCGACTATTATCCTGAAGTCTGTTCCTCCTGCTACAATGGAGTAGAATACCTTTATTCCTTCCACAAGAATAGAAAGAACCTAATTTCATTTTAATTATTTGTAAGCTTTGCTTTTTTATGAAGTTTAAAACTCAGTTTTATGTTTCTCAGATCTGTTTGTATTGACGCAGATATTGGGTTGAACCACATAAAATTGTCAACAATCAATTAACCTTCACTATAATAGCAGTCATATGATTAAACATGGTTATTTATTTCACTCAGTTTAATTGCTGTGTTATACTCCACAACTTTAAAATGCGTCCTTCTAATTGTGTGATATCGCACTTGATTCTGATTTCTAATGATCACCAACTGTGCAGTCATTAATTCGCACAAGTCTGTGGGAAGAATTGGTATAAGTTTGAAATTTACTCTGTAAGCTTAGAAGATAACCTGCCAGTTTCATGAATCCTGGCAGAAGCTCAGAGGCTCCTGAGTCAGAGACAAAGGACTTTATTACTCACAGCCCAGAGAGCTGCACCTGGATTAGTTTATTTGCACCAAGTTCCCCTTCCTCCTTGGCTGCCATGGGAGCAACCTGTAGGAGTAACAGAAGATTTGCATTAACCTGAGGATTCCCGACCTTTGAGAGCCTGGATTTTTATATACACTACAACAAATGTACCTGGCTCTGATCTTTGTTGCAAAGAATGACATTACTGTCATTGCGCTGGACAAGAAGCCAACCTACCCTCTGCACACACACATACTAGGGTTTTCCACCAAGACCTCTTATTTTACAAACACCCCCAATGATTTCTGTTACCATCCTGATGTTTCTACTAAACATCCGAATGCTTCCCTAATTACCTGCTGATCCATACATGGGGGATGTCATCGAAATAGATACCTAAATACAGAATGACTGTGTATATTAAATCTATGCATCAACACTTCTCAAATATTGATAAATTGCTCTGAAAAGTGATTTTACCAATTTATACTTTTATAGTTAGAATAAAATCTTTGCCTCTATTTTCTCAGTATTTGCTTCTTCTATTCTGAGAGTGAATATCTCATCGGTTTAATACTCATTTATCCAAGTCCTGTCAATGTTGAATTTACTTTTATGCTTATCGACCATGTGGATTTTCTCACCTGTGAAGTTTCCTTTTTTCATGATTTCCCATTTTTTCTATTTGTAGTTTATCAATATTTTATTGACAAGTAGATGTTCTATGCATCTGAGTTTGCAAATATCTTTCCCCTATTAATCTCTTGATTTTAGTTTATTTGTTGTATTTTTAAATTTCTTTATTTTAATGTATTAACCTTTTGATTTTTTCCTAAATTAATCTCCCAATCTTCAAATAATAGATATATTTTTTATGTTTTCTTTGACAGGTTATAAATATCTGCAGGTAGGATTTTAAGGAGTACTACATAGAATAGGTGTCTAACTGTATTTTTTTTTCAGATACATAACAACATGTTCCAAAACCATTGTTGGCGGTAAGATTGTCTCTCCTACACCAAGTCTTGGTGTCCAATAAGCTAATCCAACCCTCACCCTCCCCAAATTTTGTGTTTTTCAATACTGCTGTGGTGACTCCTAGGTCATTTCCATTGTAGGATAAGAGATACAGGATATTTTTAATTGTGTTAATTCTTCTATTATTTCAATAATTATTGGGCTGTTTTAAATGTTGATTTCTGAGGTAATTTCTATGATCTTTAATGGTCAATTTTACATGCACTTCTGAGGAATTTTACCATGTGTATTTTAAGACTATGTTGCTAGATATGAATTCAAGATGATTCTGCCTTCCTGGTGGTTTTATTTCCCTTTTAATCAATAAGAGTATCCCTCCTGAGTTCTGCCATTTTTATTTTGCACAACATCTAGTTTGTTTTACACTGTATTCCATAACTACATATTACTATAGGACTATAAAGTCAATTTTTTCCCCTTTGCTGGTTAAGATACATTTTCCCATGCTTTTATTTTTCAACTATTTTACTTTTAAATATATATTCTCTTAATAACTTGGACCTGATTTTCTATTTTTTAAAATTCTACTTTGAACTCTTTTTTTTTAAAATTGTTTGTTATAGCTAAATTGTTTTCCCCAAATTCACATATTGAAGCCCTCATCTTCAAAGTGACTCTTTTAGGGGACAGTGCCTTTAATAATGTAACTGAGGTTTAGCGAGTTCCTAAGGGTGGTGTCCTAATCCAATATGACCAGTTGCTTTATAAGAGGAATAGACACCAGTCATGTGTGTGCACAGAGACTGTGTGAGGACCCTATGAGAAGGTGGTGTTCTGCAGGCCAAGGAAAAGGGCCTGAGGAGAAGTCATACCTGCCTGCATCTTGATCCCAGGCTTCCAGCCTCCAGAACCGGGAGAAAAATTCATTTCTGCTGGCTGAGAACCCGCCCCCCAGTGTGTGGTATTTTGTTATAGCAACCCTAACAAATGAATACAATACTTTAAACCTATTTTTTTTAAAATTGGGGCCTAAATAACCACCACAAATAGAATCTTTCTTCATTATCTGTGCTCTGAAGACATTGAGAAATTTCCCAAATGACAAATAGGGGTTTTTAAAGAAGTTTTTTTATTTGTTGTAAAAACAACAATTTTTAGTTATATATGACAGTAGAATGCATTTTGACATATTATACATACATAGAGTATAATGTCCCATTCTTTCTGTTGTCTGACTCATTCTACTGTCTTTCTTATTTCCATCCCCCTTCAATTCCCTTCACTCCCCTTTTTCTAATCCAATGAATATCTATCGCCCCATAGTCCCACACTTATTGTGAGTTAGCACCTGCGTATCAGAGAGAACATGAGTCTTTGCTTTTGGGGGATTGGCTTATTTCACTTAGCAAGATAGTCCCTAGTTCCATACTTTAACTGGCAAATGCCATGATTTCATTCTTCCTTATGGTTGAGTAATATTCCATTGTGTATATATACCACATTTTCTTTATCCATTGAAAGGCACCTAGGTTGGTTCCATAGCTTAGTTATTATGAATTGAGCTACTAAAAATATTGATTGGATGTGCCACTATAGTATACTGATTTTAAGTCTTTTAGGTATATACCAAGAAGTGGGATAACTGAGTCAAATGGTGGTTCCTTTCCAAGTTTTCTGAGGAATCTCCATACTGCTTTCCAGAGTGGTTGCACCAATTTGCAATCCAACCAGCAATGTATGAGTGTACCTTTTTCTCTCCATTCTTTCCAACATTTACTGTAACTTGTATTCTTGATAATTGTCATTCTGACTGGAGTGAGATGAAATTTCAGTGTCGTTTTAATTTGCATTTCTCTAATTGCTAGAGATATTGAACATTTTTTTGTATATTTGTTGGCCATTCATATTTCATCTTCTGTGAAGTGTCTGTTCAGTTCCAATTTATTGATGTTGTTTGGGTTTTTTTAGTGTTAAGTTTTGAGTTCTTTATATATCCTGGAGATTAATGCTCTGAGGTGCAGGTGGCAAAGACTTTCTCCCAATCTGTAGGCTCTCTTCATGGTTTTGATTGCTTACTTAGCTATGAAGAAGTTTTTAGTTTGATACCATCACATTTATTGATTCTTGATTTTACTTCTTGCATTTTAGAAGTCTTGTTGAGGAATTCAGTTCCTAAGCCAACATGATGGAGAGTTGGGCCTACTTTTCCTTCTAGTAGGGGCAGGGTCTCTGACCTAATGCCTAGGTCCTTGACCCACTTTGAGTTGGGTTTTGTGCAGGTGAGAGATAGGGGTTCAATTTCATTTTCCATACAAATAGTTTTTTAAAAAATCCCATTTTTTAAATCATTTTTTAGATCAAGGCCAAAGTGAAGAGCAAAGGGCTAACAGACTAGCTAATAACAAATGCTCTAATTGGGCAAACCAGAGCTATGTAGGGTGCTGCCAGGGGTGGGAAACACAGGACTGTACTTTCTATAGACAGCAAAAAGGAAAATACATTCCTACTCCTGAACTTGGAATGTCAGTTATTCTTTCTAAGTTTTCCCATAGGTAAGCAGCTCCACATCAGGATAGGGGAATAAGAGGATGAACAGAGGATTGTCGGGGTACATGTAAAGAAAATAATTCCTAGTGAATATCTCAGGAATGGAGAAGGCATATCCTTTATACCTTTCCCTGTTTCCTTACCTCACTGGAATTACCTGTGAATCTTCTATTTAAAAACGTGTGGCTATCCATCAGGGAAGAGGTGACCAGTAGTTCCTAGGGACAATCCTGCTCCTCTTCTCACGAAACCATTTGGCCAGCACCACCTACTGCTCCACTGGAGATTCTCCAGGAACCATGTTAACCAGCTATTCACCCCACTATTTACCCCAAAATGGAAAGTTTTTTCACATTGTGTTTCCCAATGCAGACTAAGTCCATCCTTATTGATCACAACAGTACATCAGAGGGTCTGCACTGGGAAGAAAGCTAATGTTAAGATAAAAGTTTTAAACATTCCAACAATAAAATGTTAACACAAATTCTTCAAACTTATATATAACTTTGTCCCCTTACCCTCTACCATTATCCCCTGCCTGGAAAAAATTAAAGTTCAAAGTAAAATTTTCATGTACAAAGACTCCACAAAATATTACAACTAAAATTCAGTTATTCTTAGTTAAATTTCAAAGAACTTGAAACTCAAAATTTATTCACATCCAATTTTAAATCTTGCTTGTTCTTGCTAGAGGGGTTCTTAATACCCTGTAGAGTTGGGGTTTCCTCAGCAGATGCAAGTAGGCTCTCTCTTCCCAAAAGCTGACTCAAAAGCTTTCTGGTGGCATCAGAAGTGAAAATAATTCCACATCAAGGCTCTACTATGCCTGATATTTTCCTTAGTTATACTTTTTGTTTGGGTGTAATGATAGATTAGCATGCAGTTTTAAGAAATACATCAAAGAGATTGTGGTGTCCTCTGCCCAGCTTCCCCCAGTGCAGCATCCTGCAATATGGTGGGCTATGGCAGCAAGGTTACTCACACAGGTGGAGTTAAGGCATAGAGCATTCCACAGGTTCCCCCTGCTGTCTTTGTACAGTCACCCCTTCCCATTCACAGTCCTCCTTAACCCCTGGCGATCACTAATTCGTCCTCCATTTCTACAATTCTGTCGTCTCAGGAATGTTATACAAATGGAATTACAAGGTATGGGACTTGTTCTAACTGGCTTTGTAAACCCCAGGATTCACCCAGGTTGTTGACCTCATAGTTTGCTTTTATTGCTGAATAGTATTCAATAGTCAGGATGTACCAGTTTGAATACTCAGTCACACACTGAAGAACATCTGGATTGTGTGCAGTTTGGACTTATTACACATAAAGTTGATACAAACATTTGTGTATAGGTTTTTATGTGAACCTAAATATTGATATCTCTGATGTCCACACTCAGATCCATGATGTCTGGGTCACGTGGGATTTGAATGCTCTGGTTTTTTAAAAGTGTCAAGTGGTTTTCCAGTGGACAACACCCTTTCAAATTCCCAGTGTGTGTGAGTAATATATGAGCAATCCAGTTTCTCTGCACCCTTCCCAATGTTTGATTAATATGATCACAAGATTTTTTTCTTTGGGTGTAATAAGTGGGATTACATGGATACATTTTCAAATATCAAGGCAGCCTTTCCCCTGGAATAAAACTAACTTGGTCATGATGTGTAATTATTTGTATGTGTTGTTGAATTCTATTTGTTAAATCTTGCTAAGAATTTTTACAGCTAATTTCTCAAAGTATATTGGTCAGCAGTTTTCATTTTGGTTTTGTCTTTGCCTAGTTTCAGGTTAATGCTCACTGTATGAAATGAATTAAGAAGTGTTTGCATCTCTTTTTCTGGAAAAGACAGGGTAGAATTAATGTCAGTCTTTTCTTGAACATTTGGTAGAGTTGTTGGTTGAAACCATCTATGTCTGAAGATTTGGGGGGATAAGGGAGGATTAAACTGCAAAATCATTCAGTGCTATTTCATAATGGTTGAGTTTTAGTAGCTTGCATTTTTCAAGATGTTTCAACTATGTTTTCAAATTTTTTGAAAATTTTTCCTGGTTTTGGTAATTTATGTCTACTTTTTTTTTTTCATTTGCAATTCCTGGTAGAGATTTGCCAGATTATTTGACATCTTTTTCAAAGAATTCATTTTTGTTTCATGGATTTTTAAAAATTTTTTCTGTTTTAATTTTATTAATTTCTGCTATTGTATTTATTAATTTCATCCTTCTGCTTCCTTTGGGCTTATTTACCCAGCTTTTCTAGGCTCTTGACTCAATGTTATAGTTTTTATTTAAGACTTTTTCTCTTCCTTTGAGAATTCCTCTTTGGCCTGGGTTATTTAAAAGTTTGTTCCTTTGTTTCTAATTGTCCTGTTACCTTTTAGTTATTGATTTCTAACTAAATTTCCATTGTAATAGAGAACATTTCCTACATGATTTTAATTTAAAAGAAAAATTTTGTTGAAGTTTGTTCTATTGGCCCTGGGTATGGTCCATCTCATTATATGTTTTATGACCTTGAAAAGAATGTGTATTTCGCTCTTGCTGGGTGGAGTGTTATGTAATTGTTGATTAAATCTCATTAACTGATGGTGGTGTTGTGTTTTGCTACATCCTTGCTGATTTTCAGTCTAATTGTCCTATAGGTTTTTGAGAAAAGTTGTTAAGTCTTTGACTATAATTGTAGATTTGTCTATTTTTCCTTAGAGTTCAACTCTAAGGAAATTTGCTTCACAAATTTGGAGCTCCCTTAACTGATGCCTGTGCATTTCAGATCTCTGTGTCCTTCTATTCGATATATTCTAATATCAGTCTATAATGTCCTCTCTCAAAATTTTCTTTGATCTGAAGTATGCTTTAAATAATACTTTAGATTATGTAGAGGGAAATGAGAGGGGGAGGGGGGTTATGAAAAATGGTGGAATAAGACAGATATCATTACCCTATGCACATGTGTGATTAACATGAATGATGTGAATGTACATCATGCACAACCATAGAAATGAAAATTTGTACCTCATATGTGTACAGTGAATCAAAATAAAGTCTGAAGCCGGGCGCGGTGGTGCACACCTGTAATCCCACACTTGGGAAGCTGAGGCAGGAGAATACTGAATTCAAAGCCAGCCTCAGCAACTTAGCAAGGCCCTAAGCAACTCAGTGAGACCCTGTCTCTAAATAAAAAAAAAAAAAATAGGGCTGGGATGTGACTCAGTGGTCGAGTGTCCCTGGGTTCAATCCCCAGTACCAAAAAAAAAAAAAAAAAAAACCCCAAAACAAAAACAAAATTAAGTCTGTAAAAATAAAAAAACAAATTAAAAATAAATAAATAATAATATTTATATATACTCTTGTGATTTCCTTTGGTTAATTTGTATGGAACATTGCTTGCTTTCTGCTACTTCTAGTCTACCTATATTATGACAGTGAAGGTGAGTGTCTTGTAGACAGGATGTAGTTGGGTTGTCATTTCTAATCCACTCAGCCAGTCACTCACTTTTCATTGATATTTTTAGAAAGTTTACATTTAATATACTTACTGATGCTAGGACTTAGGTCCACATTTCATTTTCCATTTAACCTGTTTTTCCTTTCTGTATTTTTCTACTCTTCTGTTTGTTACTTGGAGATTTTCTAGGCTTTAAATTTGGTGAATCCCTGATGTTTTTGAGTGTGTCTCCTTGCTTGGCTCTTGCAGTGGTCGGTCTGTGTGTTATTCCTGCTCATCAGCCTACTGGTGTTATCACTCCACCTAGTTAAGCATCAAAACCTTATCTCCCACATTCTGTTAATAGAATGTGTGACAGACATCATTGCCCTGTGTACATGTATGGATGCACAGATGGTGTGACTCTACTTTGTGTACAACCAGAGAAACAATAGCTGTACTCCATTTGTGTTCAATGAATCAATAAGTAAATTAAAAAAAAAGTGATACATAAAAAAAAACCTTATCTCCCTTTAGGAACTGTTACTTCCACACATTTATGATGTCACTGTTAGATACTTGCCTACGTAAAGTGGTAACTGATTCAGATGATCATATTCCTTTTACTTCACCCATCCAATATATTTTAGGAGACTGTAATCTATGAAATTCACCCATGTTTTTGCACACTGTGTTCTTTGTCTTTTCTAATGCTTCATTTTAAAAAAAAAAAATTCCCTTTCTGTTTAAGGACTTTTTCATTATTCTTTTAGGATAAGTCTCATGGTGACAAATTTTCTTACTTTTATTCATCTCAGAATACCTTGATTGCCCCTTTTTTTCTTTCCTTTCTGCTCTTGAAAAATACTGTGCCACTTCCTTGAGGGCTCCATGGTTTCTGAAGAGAAATCTGCTGTCATTTAATCATGTTTTCTTTGCTGTTTCCAGCTGACCATGTCAAGGTATTCTTGTATTTAGTCTTCAGGATTTTATGATGCTGTGTCTTGGCATGTATTTCTTTGGGTTTATCTTGTTTGGGATCTGCTCTGCTTCTTGAATATTTTGGTTTAATTCTTGCCCAATTTGGAATGTTCTCAGCCCATATTAATTTAAGAAGCTCCCAACTCTTTCTCTTCCTGATAACAGGAATCTATGTCCTTTGTTCTCACAGGACATTGAAGCTCTGTTTACTAATTTTTTTAACTCTATTTTCTCTCTGGTCAGATTAGCTAATCTCCATTGTTCTTTCTTCTAGATTACTTATTATTTCCTTGTCACTTTTATTCTGCTGCTCTGCCCACTCATTAGCGTTTTATTTCAGTTACTGCATTTTTGAGTACTATGCTTTTTATTTGGTTCTCATTTATGTCTTCTATTTCCTTACTGAGACTTTCTAATTCTTTACTGAGGTTTCCATTTTTTCATTTATTTTTCAAGTGTGCATGTAACTGTTCATTGAAACATTTTTAGGATGGATGCTTTAAATCTTTGTTAGATATTTGTAACATCTTTGTCACCTCTGTGTGGGTGTCTATTGCCTTTTATTCATTTAGACATTCCTAGTTCTTGGTAGGATGATTGATTACCAGTTAAAACTTGACATTTTTGCATTGTGCTATAAGAATCTGGGTTTCTTATTTAAATCTTTTTAAATTAGTTTTTTTTTTTTTTTCATATCACCCTTGTGGGGAACAATGAGGTACTGCCTCATTACTGTCAGGTGGACTACTGAAGTCCAGGTTTCCAGTTTGGTCCTGTGTTGATACCCTCAGGGAGGTTTCTTGTCACTGCTGGGCTGTGGTAGAGGTCTTATCTCCCAGCAGAGTCTCCACTGCAGTACAAGGATGGCCTTGTTAGTGGCTGGCTTGAATGAGAGTCCAAACTCCCTACTTGTGCTGATACCACCCCAGCAGGGTTGCTGGGACATTTTGTTACAGCCTCAAGAGACCCACCATTCAGCCTTTGCTGAGTCTATTTCACAACTCAGCTTTTACTTGGCATGAGTTCAATTAATGTAAAATTTTCTGTAGCATTTGAATTGAATAGAGATCTAAAATATGTTTGTCTTGTTAAGCTTTTATTTTCCTTATCATTTGGTTAGAGAGAGAAGGATTTTGAGGAGTCTCTTTTTTAGAAAGATCTGTGTCCTTGGTTGTTTCTAGCATGTTGTCTTCTTTAGTTCCAAGTGTGACATATAGGAGGCAAAACATTGCTCAGGACTCAATACTTCTAGCAAGTCTACCTTCTCCTTTCAGATCATCTTTTATGCAAGCTTCATATATAATGAACAGTGTTTTAATTGCATTCAGCACAAGTAATAGGGAAAAGTAGGTCCACTCCATTTTCTTGGAAGTGGAATTTCTTCAACTAGTTTGTAAAGAGTTAATAAGAGAGACAATTGTTTTTTTTCTCAGAAAATATTGTAGATAACCTTTTGCATCAGTACATACAGATGTTCTCTGGCCCACACACAGAAAATTTGGAAAGCAAGCTCATCTCCAGCCCCCTAAAGCAATTATCACTGGTAAAATTATGTTCCCAGAACACAATATTTACCATTGCCAAAAAGCACAGCAGAATCTCAGGGATATGTGAGTGAAAAAGAAAATCTTGGTATGGTCTCACTCTAATGCCAGTCAGTGATGCCAGTCTTCTGGAATTCATGACTTATGAATTTAAACTCAATGGGGAGGAACCTCCCAACCAATTTTGGCACTATGTATTTTGCCTATAACAGAATACAACCCGTACAGAGTTTGTGATGATACTCTGGTGTTCATGCTGCACACCTTCTGTAAGGTCAGCATACCAAGTCTCCAGCTCTTACTATTTTCCAGCTATAGGAATGTTCCAGGCAATGGTTAATTCATGCAGGGATACAAAGTTCTAGCCTCATGCTGCAATTTGAGGCAATTGTAAAATGCCATCTGAGGTTTAGAACTCTTCATCAGGCTTTCTGAGGCCTTGGTTGGAAGGACATCATGGGGTTTCTTCTTTTGCTCATTTTACACTTCCCTATGAGTATATCTGCTGATAAACTTCCTGCATGCATTATGTGAATTTAAGATTTTGTTTTTTAGGGAAAATGATAATTTAAGACAGTCTTCATTTCCATTTCTTATAACCTTGCACATGTCACTTTCTCACTTTATGGTCGTGGACTGCGTGAAAGTCATATCAACATTCACTTGGGAACAGAAAATTGCAGGCATGTCCCTTAGTAACTCCATGGTCAGGGGACAGTCTGAGCTCTCAACACACTGTGCCATTCAGAAGTGGTTCTATTGTTGAACCCAGGATAGTAATGTAAAAGTTTGTTGATAATCTTCTGTCTCCATTTCATCTATTTATTTTTCTTATAGCACCCGAAATCTCTTAGGTATATAATCTCTTAGGTATATAATCCTCATGACTTATAATTTCGTTGCTCATTTTTAAAATTTTTTTTTAATTTTTACTGTACCAGTGGTACATTTCCTTCAGTTCATCTCTTTTTTTGGCTAACATGTTTTAGTCATGCATATTATATATCTCATTTTAAATTAGGTTTAAATTTGCTTATCAAATGGTTAATGTCCAAGAAACAATTCCCCTGACTACTGTTGGGATACATTATCATCTTGAATCTCTTTCCTCTGAAAATATTATTACTATTATTTTTATTATTATTTTAATTTCTCTTTCTCCCTGAGTTTTCTATGTCTCTTCTTGGGTCAATTTCCCTCTGGTCTTATGTTGGTCCTTGACTTCCATGCTGTTGTTTTCCTTAAGCTTCCTGGTGAACCTAGCCTGCTTATTCCTTACTATTACCATATTATTATATTATTATTATTAAAATGTAATTTGTATTATTAAAATAATATCACACATATTTTAAAAGCATAATTAGCTGGAATTCATCTTCTTTGCAATTGTGAAGATCTCTGTTCTTTATAGATTCTTCTTTGACTGAAAGATCTCATTTCAAACTCAAAGTGAGTGAAATTTTAATAAGAATATCTGATTTTAGGAGAAGCAGCCAGGTAAACAAGTAAGGGACTATCAGGATTGTTAAAACAATAAGTTTTTCAGTGGGGAACAAGCACTTTAAGGAAATTCTTTTCTAATCAGATCTGTCTTCATAATTCCTCCCCTTAGTCATTTGCAGAATTTCAGACTTTTCATAGTACCCTGTTTCTCTTTCAATCCTCAGCATGCATTCTGGGAGTCCTCCCCATCAGAATTCTTCATTTTCTATAGAAATATTTTCTTTAGAAGCATTATGGTGAAAAACAACTTTTTGCACTGCACATTTTAAATAGCATTCAGCAAATAACATATTTAGGGGCTCTTAATGGAATTCCTTAATGGAATTCTTTTATCAATTACCCTGGCAACTGTCTGATCATCTTTACTATGTATCTATATATCCACAGCTACCTCTTTCTTTCTTTCTTTCTTTCTTTCTTTCTTTCTTTCTTTCTTTCTTTCTTTTTTTTCTCTTTTTTCTTTCTTTCTTTCTCTCTCTCTCTCTCTCTCTCTCTCTCGCTGTATATGTGTGTATATATACATGTATGTGTGTGTGTGTATAAATGTAGGTATATATATTTATTTTACTGGTGAAATTAGGTCTCTGGCGGAAGAAACATTAATTATAATCTAAGGTGTTTTAGATTGATATTATCTCTTCTTTGATTTTTTTAAAGTTTTGTGTGTTCATTCAATTCCTCAGGTGAAAGACCTATTGTTTTTCTCTCTTAACATACATTTATTTGATCAAGCAGTAAATTCTACAGGCTTTGCCTTCAGCATGCATCCAGAATCTATCTACTTTCACTGTTAATCATTTGCACCGCTGGTGTTCAGTCTGTATCAGCATTTCACTCTCTGTTTCACTCAAGGACTGTGAAGACATGCCCCAAATCTTTGGGATCTAGAGGATGCCTCAGAATGGAAGTCTCAAGTCATAAATTACTCAGTTGAGACTAAGGATTATTGCTGCTTCAATTTGATTTTATTTTCATGGGTAACATGGGAGTTCTCTTAGAGGAAATTGTGGCAAGCATTTTTGCTAAAGATTCCATTAAAAGAGAGATAATGATATTATTGTGTAGAAGGGCTGTCAGTGAGTCCTCCCCAAAATCCAGAGGTATAAATCTGCTGAGACATGAATTCACTACTTTAAAAGAATAAGGACCATGAGCCAGAATCATGACATTAAAAGTCTTGTAAATGTTATCATTTCCTAATATTTGTAACTTGTGAACTTTATCTTTTCTGACTGGCTTTCCATAAGTGCTAAGAGATAAATCTCAAAGTACAATGAGTCTATAATGAGGGATTGTAACAAAAAAAGTCTGATCCATGGCTGTCATCACTCTCTTTCTAAGAAAAGAAAGAAGCTCCAAATAGTGACACCAGGGTTTTCACTGAGTGTGGCCTCAGGATACTTCTTAAGCAGCATTCCAGGCTGACACTAGTGGTCTGAGCCCATGTGAGTGAAGAGGCCTGCTGGACATTCCTAACGTCAGACCTTGTCATTGAGAGTGGCAATAGGAGGGGTGGTGATGCAGCAGTGGGGGCACCTGGAGTGGCAGTATGCCACCACTCTGCAAGACATCAAGTGAAGAAAAAATTCCTGCCTTCCTAAGGGGTAGAATATTGGGAGCAGCAGCTGAAAGGAGAGAAAATGAGGCTGAGTGTCTGGAGTCCATGACAAAGAAAGGAAAAATGATAAACATAAGGAGCTGTGTGTCTAGGTCTGAGAAAGATCATGGCACCCGGGCAGGAGAAAGGCCATTCAGGACTGTGTGCTAGACTCATAACCCACCACTCCAAATCATGCAATGATGCCTCTCCGTCCTCCCCTACATCTTGACTTTGGATGAGGCTAGAAACCGTGCTTTCCAAGTGTCTGCTTGTGCTGATGCTGCTGCCAATTGAATAGTGCCACGCATGATTTGCAAAGAAGGAGGCTTATGCCTTCCAAAGACCCTGCCTAACAGGAGCAATTGAGAAGCATGGCTAATAGCAGGTAGACTTCAGTCAATGGGTCATGAGTGACAGAAAAGAATATCCAGTTTAT
The DNA here is from genome assembly GCA_020662805.1 of Glaucomys volans. Lineage (NCBI taxonomy): Eukaryota > Metazoa > Chordata > Mammalia > Rodentia > Sciuridae > Glaucomys > Glaucomys volans. Next base: position 72,349 of record JAJEJO010000520.1, on the reverse strand, counting down.
CTGGATAAACTGTTCTGAAACTTAGTATTTTGAACAGACTCTTTGGAAACATCCCTTAAAGCCAAGAGACTGGCTGCACTGGTTTCTGGGCAGTGAATAGCTTGGTGTCACTCCCCTTGAATTTGCCTTCCTCTGTCCCTACCCTTTTGCTTCTTTCTTCTTTTGCTTCCTCAGGATCGCAGCCCCCAGAGAACTCCTGTCTCAGGTTGTTTTTTTCTGAGAACGTCAGGCTAAGGAGGACTGCGAGCACCTTATTCATTTATCCAACAAGCATATTTTAAGCAGCATCTGGCTGTGGACAAGCACAGCCCTTCTCGCCTACCATGTAGGCTGTTGTGGAATTAAATGTGTCAACCTACCCAATATGTCAGGTGCAGCGTCTGATACAGGCAATTTTTCAAGAAATACGAAGCCATTTACTTTTTCTTTCTCCCCATTTTGCTTGTGACACAGGAAAATAGGAAATACCAATGGAAGGGAAAAAAGAAAGAAAAGAAACCCTGGCATTATTATTTGGTGTTTGTGATTCTTGGCCATCACTGGAAAGGAAGGCTGAAGGGTGGACATTAAGGGAAGGACCATCTATGGCCTGGTCTCTCTGGGTCAGGCTGCCCTGCTCATCTGCTCCTAGCCAGGCTGTTCATTGCTACAGATGAACAACTCTATTGTAAAGAGACTGGAGTGATCATTTTTCTGCAATTTTTTTCCTAGAAAACCATTTTAAATGTCTCTTCCAGAGGATATGAGAGGGGCTGTAGGGACATAGCGTTATCAAATGTCTGAGAGCCGCAGTTAGTGTCGGGCACTCTGCTCTGCTTCATTTAGAGTTCCCTCAGGCAGTTTCAAAACCTCACAGTCACCTGTGAACTTTGACACCAGCTCAATTCTGTACTTCAGGACTTGCCCTAGCCTAGGAGGACTTTTGATTTTTATTTCTTCTTTTTTTTTTTTTTGCGGTGCTGGGGATTGAACCCAGGGCCTTGTGCTTGCGAGGCAGGCACTCTACCAACTCAGCTATAGCCCCAGCCCAGAAGACTTTTTATTAGGAGAGGCATTCAAAAATTTCCTGAACTCCTACTCTGTACCTGGCAAGCTGTAGGTTCCTGGAAAAGACCAGTGACTCAAAGTTGACCCCCCGAAGATAAACCCCAGCACATATTCTTTTTAGGGATCCAGATATAGAAATAGGTAATATCAGTGCAATAGGTCAGACCCACAGGAACAATAAGCACAAGAAATTATGGTATCACTAAGTAGCCAGAAGAAACAGAGATGAGTCCCATCTCTCTGGTCTGGCAGAAACCTCAGAGGGCCACACAGATGGGAAGGCACTTGATTGAATCCCAAAAGGCAAATGGTACAATCTATTAAGTGGAGGGGTGGAGATACAGGCTTTAATTAGATAATTAATCTAATCAAACACTAATTAGATACTTGATCTAATTAATATTTTGTGTTTAATCCCAAATCCACTTTTCTGTTGTGGGAATTTTATCTCTCCTGTTTCCTTATCTATAAAATGAGCATAATAATACCCACTAAATTGTCAAATTGCCTTTTATGAAAATTAATTCTGTAATATAGAGACAAGGGTATACTAAATGTGCAATATATGATAATAGTTACCAATAACTCAACAGAGATCGTTTCTGAGAGGAGCTTTGGGATTTCTTGAACCCAAATTAGAATCTCAGATCTTCCACTCAGCACCCTTGAATCACAAGGGCTATATATCTTTGTGGATGCTCATTTCTTCCATAATCATAGCATAGTGTAGCTTTAAGCATCTAAAATATCACAAACCTCTGTAAAGGCTGCTCTTCTGCAGGTCAGGTGATTTGCCAGGACTTATTTTGAAACCATGCATCCTTAATGTAGGATAAAGCCCCCTCCTTTTTGTCTATTAGTCTCTCTCCTGCTCCCCTTTGGGGACAGAAAGTTGCAGGATCGTGGTTTATCCCATTGGGCTATGGTCAGGAGGCTGTTAACCCATGTTGGCTGGGAGTCAGCAGTAAGGGGACCAGCAGGTCTTGGAGGAGGCGATTATACACCCAGAAACCTGAAGATGGTCTCAACTATTCTTGATAAAAAGGAAATAAAGGTGGAGAAATCTTGTGCACATAGAAGGGAAACAAGCAGAATAGAGGAAGGGAACCAGGTGGAAGGAGGAGGGAAGGGAAGTGGAGGTACTCGAGAATGAAACCGGCCCACTGGCATCGCACCGAGGAGTTACAAATATGAGCAACGGATTCCACTGTGATGTGTAATTATGGTGTTCCGGGAAAAATGACGTGAGCAAAAATAATGCTTTTCTAAAGAACACAATCTGTTTAACGTTCGAGGTTGTACGCGTGCATTTACGTGGTGTCTGTGATGGTGGAGATGGGGAGAATGTGAGTGGAGAGCACACGCCCCTGGTCTGCCTTCTTGACTCCCTCTAAGCGGGAAGGCGAGGCTGCTGTCCAGCCTACCATGCCCTCCTGGTGTTTGAACTTCCCCTTTCTCCAACTCTGCCACCTGCCATCACTTGTGGTGGCACTTTCCACTTAACCCCCATCCCCCTCTTATGATGTCAATGTTCTTTCCCTCCAAATAGTCAAGTTTCAGTCCCCAGATATCTTCTCTGACTTTGCAGAGTGACCTGCCTCCATGATCAGATTCTGTTGAGAGAAGGGGCCTCTCCCTCTGGGACCAGTGCCTCCTGGGCCCACCAGGAAAGAGATCAGGCTATGTGCCTGATCTGTGTGCTTGATTTTATATCTAAAATCAAGTAGCAAATAAAATCTCATCCCCATTGAAATCAATCACCTTTCCCGAAACCTCTATTTAAGAATTGCTAAAATGTTTATGGTATTATCATTTGATCCTGTTTCAGATGAAGGATCAACTCCAATTTATTATACAATGGGAGACGTTTGTCCCTCCCTGTCCTAGGTTACAGAATTGCTTCCTGCATCGGTCTGCTCTGAGTGGGTAGGCCTGAATGGTTTCATTCCTATAGCTACAAAGCTATAAAATTTCCAGTTTGCTTGAAGGTGTGATTTCAAGCATCCCAAGATTTTAGCAAGTTCCTCTTCTTGAAGCAACGGTGTCTGATGTTTTAAGGATAGCACGAACTAGTCTGCATAAAGCACCTTCCACTGCACTGCGTTCCTGTCACACATGCATGAATTTTTGTCATTTACGTTGTTTATAAGTGGTGAAAGAATTTCAGTTTATAATGGCAGGATCAACATTTTCTACTCATCTAACAATTTCCTGAAAAAATAACAGCATAAATATCTATTAATAAGTCAAACTGAACTTAATCAAGTTTGTAAACACGGTTGGATAACCTTTAAGGTTCCTCTAAGATATATCAGTTTATTTGGCCTTTGTTTTTAACAGATATTTGTGTCCCCCTTCCCTAATCAGTATAATTCAAAGCCACACACTATAGAAAAACCCGACGTATCAAAGATTGTCTTATCTGAAAAGAGATTTGAAATAGCAATTCTATCTTTAAATACAGTTTGGTACAAGAATTTGGGAATGAGTGTGTACGAATGGAGTGAGTTTAATTTAACTTGGATCATCCTCCTTAAATCTTATTGAAATTATTTTTCTTTCAGTATGGGCTGAAAGCTAAGGGTCTATATGTCCCTTTGTCAGCTGTCACTCTTACCAATAACCAAAGGTACCTCTTTCACATATAACCTGGAAATGCATTGTCTGCACAGTAGAGACTTCATGGAGAGGTATGACGTCTGAAATGAGTGGCCAGTCACTCCCAGCTCCAAAACAATGCTATAAGTGGCAGCTCAAGCTCACAGTTATCGTTGGATCTATGATGGGTTAACATGCAGTGTGGTCTGGGATATGCTCATCTCTTGGGAAAATCGGTTTCATCAACAGGAAATGCAGGCCCTCCCCCAGCTCTTCCTCCCCCGATTATACACACAGACACACTCAGTATAAGTGGATACAGAGTGGCCTTTTCTTGGTCCTTATAGAAGGATTGAGATGGGGATTGGTAATGGAAGAAGGCAAGTGCCCGGATGAAGAGTCTCCATCCCTCAGCCCTCTCTTTCCACTCCTTGAAAAGCTGCTCTCTCCATGAAGAAAACTGTGCATTCCTGTGTACGTTCCAGTAGCTCCTTCTTCATAGTCAATCCAGAAAATTACACCCAGAAAGTGGATCTCTGCCTCCCTCCTTCTCTATCATTCTTTGTCTTCTTCTTTCTCATAAATACTCACACTGAGAACTAGCTATGTAATCATTGGTTAGAAGCTGGGTTTTCATGGAAGTAAAAATATACAGTACTTGGATTAACTGCTTATCTCATGGTTAGGCTATTTTTGATCCCTAAAAATTGCTATGCTTGTAAATGGTTTTTTTCTTCCCTTGTAAATACTCATATTCCTTTCAGAATCTCCAGCTAGTCATTCCCAGTTCTCCATGTAAATACATCAGCTTGGGAAGATATGTTCCTCTCTGTTTTTAGCCAAGACACCTCTAGAAAAGAGAGTAGTAACACTCTTAATCATACGTGAACAGTAATGTCTCATGTTCTAAGGCTCCGCTGAGACACTAAGATATTTTTCTTTTCCAAAATTGGTGAGCTTCAGTCTCTTTCCACTCTCCTTTCTAATCCTCTGTGGCTCAAAAGCAATAGGCAATATGGTTGACTAGAATTAAGATTCCAGTCTTAGGTCATAAGATTGAGCAGATTAAGTCAGAGTGATAAAATAAAAAGAATTTGGGGATAAAGATATCTAACCTTACCTGCGTTTCTGGCTTGCTGAGTGATCTTGAAAATGTCACACTCGTCTTTGGTTTTCTAGTGTCTTGTCTGTAAAATGAAGTTTGGGCAGAGATAACAAGTTTCTTTCTAAACAGTGAAAATACAACACTTTGTGGTATAATTAGAGAATAATTATGCCCTCTGCAACAGAATTATCAATAAAATGATAACTCTTGGAAACAATTAGCTTCAGTGAAACATTGGGATGGACACGCCCCTGCCAGCTCAGGAAATGGTCTCTGCACTTGTGCATGCTGACCCCCGAGCTGCAGAAGGACAGCATCTGCTGAAGTTCTGGAGAAAATCAAAATTGGTTCTCATTTTCAATGGCAGAAAAATATGATCATGGTAATTATGGCATAATTATGATGCTCTAAATCTAATTTTACATCTGGTTATAAGGAAGAATGGAAAACCAATATAAAGGAAGACAAAAATACATCAAGTTTCTACTTTTCTGAGATAATGGAATAAGAAATAACATGGGTAATAAATAACAGGATTGGATTATGAAAAAAATTATCCATATGCCTTATTACACTCCCTTCAAATTTTCTTTTGTGAGAAATATATGATTTTCAAACCAAAAATTTAAAAAAGAGAGATGAAGACTAATTCTTTACAAACTGAGGGAGGCCCATGGTTGCTGGTGAAGGATGCTTCTCAGCCAAGCCACTTTCTCCATATTTTATTCTATGGGGACTAGTCTGCATGCTGCTGTCTAGGTATCTTTCAATCTCAGAAATGTACTTATGAACCACAGGAAAAAAAATGTTGTATTTTTGTTCCACGGAGGGATAATTTTCTGATACTCAGAATTGAAAGATATTTTAACAAAAGGAAAAAGTTTTGGTGTAGGGAAAGGAGTAACCCAAAGAACATGGATTTCCAACCTTGGTCTACCATTTATCAGCTATGGAATGCTCTTGTCCTCCCTTTTTTATCTGCAAAAATAGAATAATAATAATTAGTCATATGTTTCCCGTGAATGATGATATGTATTTGGTAAGTAGCAGATGTTTATTAATGAAATACTAATTCCCTCCCCTCTTAAGAGTGTATGTACCACAGTCTTATGATCAACCACTTGCATCAAAATCACCTGGCTTGCTTCTTAAAAATGGGAAAGATTTTTAGTATTGAAGAATAACTCACTTGTTTTTTCTAATGCTTTAACTTTTAGCTGACCTACCTACCAGTGGATGTTTAGGAAATATTTCCCAGGATTGAGACTCAATTAGGATTCAAGGTCTTTGTCACCAAATCTTTCTAGCATTTTCCTTTCTTACCACTACACAGATCACTCATACAAATGAGGATGACCAGAGGCATAAACTTCCCCTACCTCGTACTTAGCATGGGAAGCCATTTTTATACTTACTCCTTACCTGAGAAAAGGGCTCAAGGACCTTCTAAAACTCCACAGGTCTTCAGCAAGAGATGAAACTCAGTTTAGAGGTCACAAAAAGATTGTGGAGAGTTTTACATGTTTTGTACCTTATCACCAACCTAGTGGTCTCCATGTTTGGATCCTTTACTATATTTATTATGAATGATAGTATATTCTTCTATTGGATTTTTTGTTTTACAAAACCAACAAAACACACATATAAACCCAAATACTCAGATTTGTATAGGGAAAAAAAAAACCCAACTGCATTTATGCAAATCAATTCATAAATAACACTAAAATCTTGATAATACATGTTATTTAGGGTTCTTTCTGTTTTGTTCTGTTTTTGTTTTGAGCAAGTTATTCCATCTTGAACAAAGAGTTTTTTAAAAATTCTTTCTTTCTCCTCCACCCACCCAAGCAGCTGGGTTAGTGGATTTTCCTTCCTGCCCTGCATTGTGAGAAGACTCTGCACAACTGAAGCACAGTTGTGAAACCACATTGACTCAGACCTGGTGGGTTTGAATCCTACATTCATTTCCACATCTGCTTCCCTCTCCCCACTTCAGGCTGATGTCTTTATCTTCATGTACAAGTGACTGTGATGTCAAAAGTTACAAAGAGGAGACAAAGAATTGATGTTATTTAGGGACAAAAGTGATTCTTGATTCATAAGAATGTTTTAGTAAACACAAGTTTTCCAAAAGGACAGGAAATGTCATGAGATTTAAACCTTCCTAAAATTGCCTGATACAATTTCCTCTGTGAAATAACATCCTTAATATCAGCAGCAAAAATTGACTTCTGGAAATGTGTATCTCATTTGGTCCCAGCTGCTGGTGGTCTGAACAGAGAGACTCTTTGGTTGTCTGCTTGTTCAAAGCAGCCTCCATCAAGGAGGGTGTTGGATTCCCCTACTCTGGCTGGAAGGTCATTTGTTGGGCCCCACTCACTGAAAAATTGGTCTTTGTTTCAGCAACAAAATAGTTAGGGCTCCGTTTAGAAGTTTTTCCCTCTAATCCCACTCTTGGCCTCTGGCCTTTTCTTGGGTCCCATTCGAGGTAAATTTTTATTTTACCATCAGAAAGCTACATATATGCAGGGCTTCAAATTTAGGAATTGTGAACCCATCTTTAATAATTGTGAGATTTCACAATTAATTAATTAAAGTATTTATTTTCAACACCCCGCACACTCTGGAGTCCTACTTTGCTTCTGGCTCATCCTATTTGATGCATTTATTTAACCACTTGTTCCGTCTTTCCTTCCTTCAGTGAACACCCTGTGGTCCATGGTGTAAAACAGCACTGGGCCTAGTGAAGGTCATGGCTATGAAGTGGTGCTGACAACGGTAACGATGACAACAATGGTGGTGTCCATAGTGGACATTTGGGCATCACATCTCAGTTGAGAGCAGGTCTTAGGTAGCTTCATTCATTCCTTAGCACATCCACCTGATTTGGTGGTCGGAGGCTTGGCCTCTTGGCCTCACAGATGGGAAGGTGATGGTCTCATGAGAGCTGAATGGAGACAAGATCTCAACTCATCTCTCTTACTTCAGTTCCTGTATTTTTTCACTCCAGGTAGGGAGATGAAATAAATAAAGCTTGCCCTTGTCCCCAGAAAGCTCCCAGTCAAACAGATTGGCAAGAACATATACAGAGATGATTGCAGTACCTAGGAAAAAGCAGTAATAAAACCACTCAAGGGCAGATAATATTCATTATATTCTGCTATCTGCATATTTGAGTTTTTTAATGTATACTTTTCCATCTCACTCAAGTAAATTTTTTTTAAATTTCATAAAACAATAGTATTGTAATTGATACAGAATTTTCTTTTCTTCTTCCTTTTTCTGTTTTCACTCATGACCAAAATCTTTACTCTCCAGGAGTCTACTTCTTGCCTCAACATTCCAGAGCTTATTAACTTGGTTTGGGTCAGCTCTTATGGCTGAGCAATTCAACCCCTCTGGCATATTGCTTTATGTGTTAGTTTATCTCCACACTCAATAGCCATAGCCATCTGATAGGATTAGAATAATAACAGCACAACACATTTTGAGATTACGATGTCACATAAGCTTTGCATTAGTGCTGTGAAATAGCCATACAGGTAAGGAAATGAGACTGCGAGCATTAAGGTCATTTGCCAAGGTCATGAAACGAGTTGCAACTTATTGATAAAGTTGTGTACAGTAAATAAGTCATATACACAAAACTTTAAAAATTGGGCCAGAGATGTAGTGAGCACACGTTAAACACTGGGTATCCAAGTAGAAGGTAAGAATATGAATCTAGGTTCTTGCAAATTTTATTTTATTTCTAGTGTAAGTAGGTGTAAATTCAGAACATCCCCAAACTCAAAGGTTGTCTTTAAATTTTATATTTCATCTTTATGTGCTATATATGAATTTTACCAGACAGTTCCAATATACACCATTCTCATGACCTACATCTATGACAAAACACTGATCATTCCTGAAACTAGACTAAAGGACCCCAGTGTCCATTTAAGCTCTCTGATTTCAATAGCTTAATGACTTTGGTTGACATGGGTGACCTTAATTATATCTTGAATCATGAGAGTCACTAATTTAAATATAAAAATTGTTTAGGGCAAGACCTATAATCTACATTTCTTTGTACCTCCAAAGTGTATATATTAAGGCTGGATGTATAGCTTTCGAAGTGCTCTCAATGAAGACCAAAACAAAGTGAGAAAGTGTGGCAAGCACTGTTTGAGCTTCACAAAGATAAGAGGAAGCCCCTGACCCATGTGTAGTGTACTTGAAAGTAAAGTACTTAGCATTAACTAAATAATATTGCAAGATTATAATGAAAAAGGAGAAATTGTGACTGTCATAGAGTGGCATGTTTCAGACCAATGTTCTTGTCAAATCATGACCATAAATGCTGGGGGACTTGTCAAAACATGATGGTGAGTTTGTAAAAACATGATTACAAAAGCATATTTTGACAAAATAGAGATGCTTGAAGTCATTCACAAAGCAACCAAGCAAACCAGCACTGGAAGTGTCCAAATCCCACCAAAGCCTTCCCAGAGATTTATTTTCCTTTTTGACTAGTGGATAAAGTAGGAAGGAGCCCCTAATTACAATCTGGTATTGGGGATTTTCAGTTATAGGAAGGGTGGGTCTATTTGCAGTATGTCCACGTTAATATAATGCAATTTTTCAGGGGATTTAATAGAAAATATAGGGTTTATAGAGCTCCTTTCATCTTACTGTAAACTAAAGTGCAGTTTTTGTCTTCTGAGTGACCTGAGTTAGGGGTTCTCTTTCTGTTTTCTTTTTCAGTGCCTTAGTTGTTTCTCTGCTTGACATTTTGCTCCAAACACTTCAGGAACTGGCATGGCCTTTGGTGTAAAACAGTGTGGTGGAAAGTTCAACTCACTTTTGAATCAAAATTTATTTGCCCTTACTCTGTAAGAGGTCTGACAGCTTGGGGTCACTTTTCCTTTTGTCTTGGACTCTCATATGGCCATAATTGGAAAAGTAATGCTAAATTTCATTAAAATGAGATTGAAAAACAAAATGGCATGAAAGAGATGTGAGGCATAGTGAAAACATATGATGTATTTATAATTGGAGAACCAGAAAGAGAAGAGAAATAGTATGTGTCAATAGGTATAAACATATTGGCTGATATTAAAAAAATGATGAAAGACACCAAACTACAGATTCAAGAGGCAACCACAGACCCCAGGAACCTATTAGGATGAAATTGCTTTAAAACAAAAATGGAAGGAAATCTCATAAGTCCCAAAAGGTGCTCACTCGCACATGCATACACACACACACACACACACACACACACCAACAGAGATTAAACAACAACATTGAGAGCTGACTTTTAACAGCAGACCAGTGGAAAGTGGAATGGCAACTTGAAAACACTGAAAGAAAACAGCTGCTGCCAAGAAATGTATTCACACTGACAAGCACGACTGAGAGTGCTTGGCTCCAGGAGAGGGGCACGAAAGACCGAAAGCAATCTTCATGAAGAGGGAACACAATCCCGATGGAAGTAAAAACTGTGCATCAGTTAACCCACTGACCAATGCACACCGTGGCACCAGACAGGAAAGACTCATTGCTTTTCAAGCACAAATTGCACTTTACTAAAATTAATCCTATCTTGGGTGGCAGAGCTTGTTTCAATAAATAGTAAAGGATTTAAACTATATTAGAATAGGCACTTCCATCACAGTGGAATTTAGATAGAAATTAATGACAAAGAGATAGCTACAAAAAAAACTCAAAGAAGGTAACAACTTTTAAAAGAGTCTGAATAATAAGGTAACAAAATCAGAACCCATGAACAACATTTAGAACAAAACCACACAGAATGGAGAAAGGATGGATTGTATAGAAGATAATGAGGGGTGGGAAGGGGTAGGAAGGAAAGATAATAGAATGAGACAAACATCATTGCCCTATGTATATGTATGAATACGCAAATTGTATGATTCTACTTTGTATACAACCAAAAAAACGAGAGTTGTACTCCATTTGTGTACAATGAACCAAAGTAAAAAAAAAATAATAAAAAAATTAAACCCCACAGTTGAGTATCCTCATGAACCCCAAATGCAAGCAGCATCAGCCCGTAAAGGCCTGCAGGAGTCAGCATCTACCTAGAAGCAGCAGAGGGAGGAGGGGACATCTGGCTGCACAGAGAGCAGAGGACCCTGGACAGCACAGTGGCATCACATGAAAATAGCCCCCAAACAACCTTGGGGGATTCTGAAGTGCCCTACTTAAGGAGCTGCTCACTCTGGGCCTGATGAACCCTCAAAACTCACCAGCCAAAGCTTCTTTCCTGGACTCCACTCCACCTTGAGAAGAAACATCTAGAAGTTGAACCATAATGGAGCTAAGGAAGAATGAGGAAAAGGAAGTGAGTGGGGGAGAGGAGAGAGGGAGGTGCAGATCAAAGTGTAGGGGGAGAAAGGAGCCATGGAATCCCTGAAGTCAAGCTGCCACATTTTGAACACAACTGAAAACAGCCGAAGAGGTGACAAAGCTAAAATGCCATCCTGAGCCTCATGTCTTTTAAAAAATTCACAGAAATTAATTCACATAAAATGAGGAGCAGAGAAGTGTTAAGGTTATGTCTCGTGAAAAGTTATTATGAAGAAAAAAAATTCCTAGAAACGATAAAATTATACCAGAAGGTTGTGCACACACATCAGATAAAATAGTGAATTCTACTTCAAAACAAGCTGAAACACCCTAAGAAAATTATATAAGCCGTGAAAGAACAACATAACATTCAGACATGGGTTAGAAAGTCTTAGGAAATAATTAGAAATGACAAAACATTAACATCAGATATGAAATGCTAACCTACAAGTCGCAAGCATGAAAAGATGAATAGAATATGCCCTCTTTTCTTGCAACAAGTATTATGCAGTGAATTGACTCCACATACAAAGGTAAAAAGGAAACAGCCCGTGGGCTAATTTCTTATAGAATAACACAGGAGAAAGCAAATCTCTGAGAAGCCACGTGAACACAACTTTTAACATACGGTTGTCCAAACCCCCAATCAATGTAGCTTGTTAGGGCAGACAGAAGGGAATAAATATTGAGGTTCCCTATCATTAATTTCTAGTGTTTTCTTGTACTTGATATTTGGACTCACTAGGAAAATAGGCCTGAGAACTTAGATCTTATGCCCCAACAAACAAAATTATTCTCTTAAAATATATTTTATTTTTCATGTGCCACATAGTAATTGTATATAATTATGGAATACAGTGTGACATTTCAATACATGTATGCAGTGTGCAATTATCAGATCACTGCAATTAGCAAATTTATATGTATTAGTCAAGGTTCTCTAGAGGAACAGAACCAACATGCATTTATAACATGCACAATATATAATAATACATGTAAAATATATAATATATAATACATATTATATATATCCTGTTGGTTTTGTTCCTGCATATATATATATATATATATATATATACATATATATACATGATTTTTAAAAGGAGATTTATTAGACTGATTTACACCACCAGTAAGTATCTCTTAATCCAGTCAGATTGATAATGCAGGGTAGTCATTACGCTATTACTTCAGATCTTTATCATTTTCTTAGGCTGGGAACATTCAAAGTCCTTCCTACTGGCTATTTTGAAATATTCAATTAACTGACAGCCAGTTATTCTAAAGTGCTAAAGAAAATTAAAAATTATCCCTTCTATCCTGCTGTTCCTCTTTACTTGTTAGTGATCCTCTCTCCAGACCCTCCCTGGGCTTTGCTAACCAGTACACTACTATCTACTTCCATAAGATCAACTTTTTATTTTCATATACAGGAGAGAAATGTGGTATTTGTCTTTGTGTGACTGACTTACTTCACTCCATATCAGTTCCATTCATATTATTGCAAGTGACAGCATTTCATTCTTTTTTCCTAATATTCAATTGTGTGTACATATCATGTTTTCTTTATTCGTTCATCTGTTGATGGGCATAGCACTGCAATACACGTGTCAGTGGCTATGTCCCTTTGACCTCCGGCCTTGATTCCTTTGGATATATGCCCAGTAGTGGAATTACTGGCTCATAGGGTAGTTCTATGTCTAGTGTTTGGAGGACATAGAAACAGTGGCTGTTCTAGTTTATATTCCCATTAACAGCCTATGAGATCTGCCCTTTCTCCACCTCTTTTGTAGCATTTATTTTTTCCTCTTTATGATAGTGGCCATTCTAACTAGAATGAGATTTCTCATTGTGTTTTCATGTGCATTTCCCCACTAGTTAATAATCAGAAAACATGATTCTTATGAAATGTATCAATATGGACACCTGACTAGGTCTCAGATATTTCATATGGTAAGAGACAGTGACATCATCAGTGTTATGGCCTGGTCTACAGATTGAGAGATGGACATAATATTTAACAAAGTGCCTGGTTCATAATAGTCAATTCTCTGCAATAGTCAATGCAGAGAGTCCTGAACCTGGTGCTTGATGTGTGGAGTTATCTACCATGTTCACAGCATTCCGCTAGGGCACACAGACTGGTAACTCTGGTCATGCATACATGAACGTGATTTTTATTATTAGTTTTCATATGTTCGCAAGTACCTTCTTAAATAAAACGGCTACTTTGATGTGGTGTGTTTGCTTCTACCTGCATTACCTATCTTGACCTTTTTCTTTCTTTCTACGCAAAACAGGGATAATGATAGCTACTTCACTGGGAAGTTGCAAGACCTTACCTCTGAGAAGTGCATCTTCAAGGACTGAAAAAATGAGAAAATGGTCTCTAAGGGAGAAAGAAAGCCTCTGTGGGTCAAGGGAGGCTCTATGGAATTCTGTTGGCAGAGAACCCAAGGCTTGAAAAGAATTGTTGGAGGGATTCCTCTCCTTGTCACTGAATTACAGTATGCCATTTTCAAAAGCACAAATATATTGCAATCATGTGTGCATAGACATACATGCATATTTATACGTATATACACAGAGGGGTAACAGTGCCACTTTTCTTAGCTTCTTAGATCTTTTGACACGGGGCCTGTTTCGTACCTGTTGTTTGCTTTGGACTTGATGTATAATAGCTGCTTGATAAATGTGTGCTGCTAAGTGAGGAAAGAAATTCATAGAGGTTGGGTGCACACTTACGTTGCCTCTGTAGTGCCCATGAGAAGAGTGCTCAGGCCCTGGGCTGAGATTCACTTGCTGCACAATACAATTCATACACGCAATGAGCCTCCCTGATTCTCTGTTTTCTCCTCTATAACACTGGTTCATTATCAAAATCTTCCTTGCAACATAGTATGGAGCTCAGTAGGATACATTGCATATTGAAAGTCTGAAGAATTATGCAAATGTGACATTATAATTATTACAATATTGGTTTTACTCTTTTTTATTTATCTATCAGTTCTCTTTTTAGTTATATATGACAGTAGAATCCATTTTGACATAATTAGGCAAGCATGGAATATATCTGATTCTAGTTAGAATCCCATTCTTGTGGATGTCCATGATGGTGGGATTCACTGTGATGTGTTCATATATGTACACCTGAAAATATGTCAGATTCATTACACTGTCTCCTTTCCCTATCCCTCTCCTTTCCTTCCATTCCCCATTGGCTAATCTACTGAATTTCTATTCTTCACCTACTGCCCCCTTATTTGTGGGGTTGCTTTCACATATCAGAGAAAACATTTGGCCTTTGGTTTTGGGGAACTGGCTTATTTCAATAGGAAGATAATCTCCATTTCCATCCATTTACTGACAAATGTCATAAAGTCATTCTTCTTTGTGGCTGAGTAATACTCCATTGAGTATATGTACCATATTTTCTTTATCTGCCAAAGGGCATCCAGCTTGGTTCCATGGCTTAGCTATTATGAAGTGAGCTGCTATGAATGTTGATGTGGCTGCCTCATTGTAGCATGCCGAATTTAAGTCCTTTGAGTATAAACCAAGGAATGGGATAACTGGGTCAAATGGTGGGTTCATTCCAAGTTTTCTGAGGAATATCCACCCTGATTTCTTACAGTCCCACCAGCCATGTATGAATGTACCTTTTCCCCCACATCCTCACCGACATTTATTGTTACTTGTATTCTTGATTATTGCCATTCTGTCTGGAGTGAGATGGAATCTCAGTGTAGTTTTAATTTGAATTTTCCTGATTGCCATAGATGTTGAACATTTTTTCATATATTTGTTGACCATTCATATTTCCTCTTCGGTGAAGTGTCTGTTCACTTCTTTTGCGCACTTATTGATTGGGTTGTTTTTTAGTGTTAAGTTTTTTTTTATTTCTTTATATATCCTGGAGATTAATGCTCAGAGGTACAAGTGGCAAAGATTTTCTCCCATTCTGTAGCCTTCATCTTCACATTCTTGATCATTTCTCTTGCTGTGAAAAAGCTTTTGATACCATTCCATTTATTGATTCCTCATTTTACTTCTTGTGCTTTAGGAGTCTTAGTAAGGAATTCAGTTCCTAAGCTGACAGGATGGAGGTTTGGGGACATATTTTCTTCTAGTAGGTACAGCAACTCTGGTCTACTGCCGAGGTCCTTGATTCACTTTGAGTTGAGTTTTGTGCAGGGTGAGAGGTAAGGGTTCAATTTTATCCTGCACCATATGGATTTAGTTTTCCCAGCACCATTTGTTGAAGAAGCTATATTTTCTCCAACGTATGTTTATGGTGCCTTTATCTAGTATGAGATAACTGTATTTATGTATTTACGTGGGTTTGTCTCTGTCTTCTATTCCATTTCATTGGTCTTCATGTCTGTTTTGGTGTCAATATCATGTGCTTTTTTTGTTTTATTGCAACTCTGTAGTATAATTTAAGGTCTTATTGTGATGCCTCCAACTTCACTTTTCTAAGGATTGTTTTGGCTATTCTGGATTTATTATTTCTCCAAATAAATTTCATGACTGTTTTTGCTATTTCCATGAAAACATCATTGGGATTTTGATGGAAACTGCATTGAATCTCTATAGCACTTTGGGTAGTATAGCCATTTTGGCAGGATTAATTCTGTCTATCTAAGAACATGTAGTGTTTCTTAGTGTTCTGTAGTTTTTATGCAGAGGTCATTCATCTCTTTTGTTAGATTGATTCCCAAGTATTTTTTTTTTAGTCCATTATGAATGGGATGGTTTCATAATTTCTCTTTCCGCTGATTTGACATTTAAGTAAAGGAATGCAATTGATTTATGAATGTTAATTCTGTAACCTGTTACTTTGCTGAATTCATTTATGAGTTCTAGAAGTTTTCTGGTAGAACTTTTTGGGTCTTCTGGATATAGAATCATGTCATTAGAACAGATAATTTTACCTCTTCTTTTTCTTTTTTTATTTTATTTTTTAAATTAATTTATTTTGATTCAAATCAACAATTGGGATAGAGTCAAACTGGAAAGTTTTTTCTTAGCAAAGGAAACAATCACCAATATGTAGAGAGCCTACAGAGTGGGACAAAATCTTTGCCACACACACTTCAGATAGAGCACTAATCTGCAGAATCTACATAAAGTGCTCAAAAATCTTCACACCAAGAATACAAATAACCCAATCAATAAATGGCCAAGGAAATGAACAGACACTTTACAGAAGAAAATCTACAAGCAATCAACCAATATATGAAAAAAATGTTTAGCATCCCTAGTAATAAGAGAAATGCAAATCAAAACCACCTTAAGATTTCATCTTACCCCAATTAGAATGTCTTTTATCAAGAATACAGGCAACAACAGGTGTTGGGAAGGATGTGGGGAAAAGGGTACATTCATACGTTGCTGGTGGGATTGCAAGTTAGTGCAGCCACTCTGGAAAGTGCAGTCACTTGGAATGAATCCACCATTTGACCCAGTTATCCCACTCCTTGGCCTAAATCCAAAGGACTTACCTCTTCTTTTTCTATTCATATCCCTTCAATTTCTTTCTTTTGTCTAATTGCTCTTGCTAAAGATTCAGGGACTTTGTTGAGTAAAAGTGGTAAAAGTGGGCATCCCTGTTCTTGCTCCTGTTTTTAGAGGGAGTGCTTTCAGTTTTTCTCCATTTAGAATGATGTTGGTCTTGGGTTTGTTATGTACAGCTTTTACATTGTTGAGGTATATTCCTTCCACTCCTAGTTTATCTAGTATTTGAATAATGAATGGACGCTGTATTTTTTCAAATACTTTTTCTGCATCTATTCAGATACTTTCAATAGATACTCTGAATCTATTGTCTTTAAGTCTACTTATGTAATGAATTACATTTATTGATTTCCATATTTTGAACCAATCTTGCATTCCTGGGATAATACCCACTTGGTCATGGTGCACAATTTTTTTAATGTGTTTTTATATGCAATTTGTCAGTATTTTATTGTTTATTAAAAATGTTGGTCTGATGTTTTCTTTCTTTTTGTGTCTGAGTCTGATTTTGGTATCAGGCTTCATAGGATATGTTTGGAAGAATTCTTTCCTCTCCTATTTCATGGAATAATTTTAGGAGGATTGGTATTTGCTCTTATTTAAAAGTTCAGTAGAACTCAGCTGAAAAGCCATCTAGTTATGGGCTTCTTTTTGTTAGTAGACTTTTAATGACTTCTTCAATCTCATTAGTTGAAATTGATCTCCTTGAATTTTCTATATCCTTCTGGTTTAATTTGGGTAGGTCATATGTCTCTAGGAATTTGTCATTGTCTTCAAGACAATCTAGCTTTTTGGAGTACAAATTTTCAAAATAGCTTCTGATAATCCTGTGCATTTCAGAAGTGTCTGTGATGATATTTCCATTTTCATCACAGATTTTAATAATTGCATTTTTCCTCTTTCTCTTAGTCAGCTTGGCTAAGGATTTATTAATTTTATTTACTTTTTCAAGGAACCAACTTTTCGATTCATTGATTTTTTGGATTGTTTCTTATCTCAATTTCCTTGATTTTGGCTCTGATTTTAATTATTTTCTGTCTTCTGTAGATTTTGGTGTTGATTTATTCTTTTTCTAGGGCCTGGAGATACAACGTTAGATTACTTGTTTGGTATCTTTCTATTCTTTTAGTGTATGAGCTCAATACTATGAACTTTCCTCTTAGAACTGCCTTCACAGTGTCCCAGAATTTTTGACATGTTGTATCATTATTCTCATTTGCCTCTAAATATTTTTTAAAATTTCATCCCTGATTTCTTTTGCTATAATTCCATCATTCAATAGTTAATTATTTAGTCTCCAGGTATTAATTTCTATTTTTTATCTTCCTTTTGATTTCCAATTTCAGTCTATTATGATCTGATAAAATGCCAGGTATTACCTCTATTTTTTTGCATTTGCTAAAAGTTCCTTTGTGTCCTAAAATGTGGTCTATTTTAGAAAATGTTCCATGAGCTACTGAGAAAGTATATTCAGTCACTGATAGATGAAATATTCTGTATGTCTGTTAAGTGTCGATTATTAGTTGCATTTTTTAGTTCTGTAGCTTCTTTATTTAGTTTTCATTTGGATCATCTGTCTAGTGATGAGAGAGGCATGTTAAACTCACCTAGTATTATTGTGTTGTGATCTATTTGATATTTATAGGGTTTTATTTATTTAGGAGGGTTTGTTTGATGAGCATAGATGCCCTATTGTTTGTAGCATAAATATTTACAACTGCTATTGTTGTTGTATGGCTCCCTTAAGGAGTATGTAATGATCATCTTTTTTCCTTCTGGGTAACTTTGTCTTGAAGTCCACTTTCTCTGATATGAGAATAGAAACTCCTGTGTTTTGGTTAGCCTTTTCACTGCTGTTAGTAAAAGATCCAACCAGAACAATTTTAGGAGAGAAAAAGTTTATTTGAGTCATGGTTTCAGAGGTCTTCGTCCATAGAAGGCCAGATTCACTCTTCAGGCCTCTAGGTGAGGAAAAGCAACATGGTGGAAGAGTGTGGCAGAGAGATGATGACGATGATTAGGAAGCAGAGAAAGATTCCACTCTCCAATTTCTGTTTTAGTCATCTTTATTGCTTCTGCAACTAAGTGACCTGACCAGAACAATTGTAGAGGGAGAAAAGTCTATTTCAGTGCTCACAGTTTCAGAGGTCTTAGTCCAGAGAAGGCAGGCTCCATTCCATGGGGCTCGAGGTGAGACAGGACATCTTGGCAGGAGAGTTTGGTAGAGGGATGCAGCGCATATGATGAACAGGAAGCAGAGAGAGACACCACATGCCAGATACAAATATATACCCAAAGCCATGCCCACAATGCTCACCTCCTCCAGCCACGCTCTATCACTTCAATTACCACTCAGTTTATCCCTATCAGGGATCAATTTGCTGGTTGGATTAAGACTCTCACAACTCAACAATTTTCCTCTGAACCTTCTTGCACTGTCCCACACATGAGCCTTTGGGGGACACCTCACATCCAAACCATAACACCCTGCTTGTTTATGAGATTCATGTGAATTTTGTTTTTTTCCCATCCTTTCACCTTCAGTCTGTGACTGTCATTGCCTATGAGTTGAGTCTCTTGGAGGCAGCATATTGTTGGGTCCTGTTTGTTAGTCCAATCAGCCAGTCTATGTCTTTTGATTGATGAGTTGAGCCCATTAGCATTCAGTGTTATTATTGAGAGATGATTTTTATCTTCTGTCACTGTGATTTATTTCTAGTTTTTAAGTTGGATTAGATTCTCCTTTGATATACTATTCTGCCAGTGCAGTTTCATCCTCAGCTGTTTTTATTTGTTTTCTCCTTTCATTCTTTATAAAATACTTTATTAAGTATGCTTTTTAGTGCAGGCTTTCAAGTTATGAATTCTTTTAACTTTGTTAAAACACTATAATGGAAGATTTTTCCCTCATCTTCAAATCTGAAGCTTAATTTCGCTGGATATAGTATTCTTGGTTGGCATCCATTTTATTTCAAAGCTTTGTATGTATTAATCCAAGACCTCCCAGCTTTTAGGGTCTGGGTCGAATAATCAGCTGAAATCCAGGTTGGTTTACCTGTGAATGTGACCAGTCATTTTTATGTAGCTGTTTTTAAAATCCTTTCCTTTTTTTTTTCTGTATGTTAGGCAATTTTATAATAATGTGCCTAGGAGTGAGTCTATTGTAATTTTGTATATTTGGAGTCCTGTATGCCTCCTGTACTTGATTTTCCCTTTCATTCTTAAGATTTGTGAAATTTTCTGGTATTATTTCATTGAAAAGATTGTGCATTCCTTTAGTTCATACTTCAGAGCTTTCACCTACACCTATTTAGACTTTTAATGTTATCCCATATTTCTTGAAAATTCTGTTTGTGGTCTCCTAACAACTCTTCTCCATGTTCAACTTCAATTTCAAGATTATGTACTTTGTCTTCATTGTCTGAAAATCTGTCTTCCAAATGGTCTAGTCTATTGCTATGATTTCCATTGGATTTTAAATTTGAATTATTGAGTTTTTCATTTCCAGAATTTCTGATTGATTCTTCTTCAAAATTTCTATTTTCTTATTGAAGCAATCTTTCACTTCTTGCATTTTCTCTCTGATTTCACTCCTTAAATAATCTTTTATTTCATAGATCAGTTTAAGTATAAACTTTCTAAAATTCCTTGTCATATATTTCCTCCACTCTGGTATCAGTGGAGTCTGTGGTTCATTCATTCTGGTTTGCTTGGGATGGTTTTTTACCTTGATTTTTCATATTGTTTTATGTCCATCAATCTATCCAAATGGATTTGAAGCAGCAGAGCTTCTATTCTATGAGTGTTCAGTGATCCCACCAGATTTCCAGTGCCTCACAGATTCAGGAAAGCAAAATAATAGCCACCACCTATGCATAAAATATATAGCACTAAATTTAGTACTTGGTTCCTATTATGACATCTACAACATTGACACAATATACATCAATGATAGGATCAGCAATTTTTATCAGCAAAGGCAGTAAGTAATCATGAACTATGTCTGGCATAAAATTAAATAATAGGTGCTATTGATGACTTTCACAATATTAATTGCTGCTATATCATTAGTGATGGGGTCTGGCATTTTATAAACCAATTAGTGTTTAGAGAATTTAAGAATAGAGCTAAGTAAGAGGAAAGAAGAGTGTATCAGAGGGTAGAAAAGGGTTTGTAGTTTCAAAAGTTGAACAGGGCAGATACAGAGGTGATGTAGGATGAGAAGGAGGAGAAAAAATAGAAGTAAAAAATTAAAGGAAGAGCGAAAAAGAGAACAACAGAGTTCAGCTGTTAGCACAGGAAAGAAAAAGAAACAAGGAAAAATAGTTGTGAAATAGATAATAGAAAATTAATCAATAGTATACTGATCAAAAGCTTGTACCCTTAAAAAGTAAAGTAAGGAAAATAACTACCTTCAAGAAATGGTAGAAATGAGAAAGCAGGAACAAATATGTGTGTGTATAAATGTCCATGAATCAATCAGTACACATTCAACTAAAAATAAAAACAAAAAAACAGAATAGTCAATGAGAATATATGCTCACTGCCTGTGCTGAGCTGTCTTTCTGCTTCTCAACTTCCCCTCTCAGAAGAATGGTGTGGGGGGAATGGGAAATGCTGCCATCTTCACTCCTGGGGTGGAGATACTGCTGGTTCTGTGAGATGAGTTTCTGGAAGTACAGCTTCCAGAGGCAGGGCTTAGGTTTAGTATTACCCTAGGGGTTTTTATTGCATGAATTAATGAGCATTATTAAATCAATGCACCAATAGGTCTGTACCCCTGGAGTTTCCCAGGGCTACACTTCTGGGATCAGGGAGCCAATCCTTTGCTGCTTCTGTTGCTCATGGATACTGTCCTTTCTGTCCTCCCAGAGTCTGCCCCACACACCATCACTCCTGCCCTTTGGTATTCCCCTGTCACTGCCAATGGTCCTGAATGCTGCCAGACTCAAAGGAGGGGAGGGAAGAGGGATCTCTCCATCTCCCCACCTCTACTACCCCTGGGAAAAATACTCTCCATCCCTGAAATGCTCCAGATTTGCTGGGGTCAGTCCAGATGCCATGGCTGGTGTCTGCTGGATTCACTTGTCAGCCCCAAACTGACAGACCTGAGCTCCTGGTTTCTGTTGGTGCCACTGTAGTATTAGTGTCCCAAAGTGGCTTTGCCTTGGCTCCCTGTGTGCAATTGGTAAATCTGAGGGGTCTTTTGTGCACCAGTTATGAGCCAAATGGCTTTGGGGTCATCCCAAAGCAGGCAGCCCCTCTGATTCCAGTATCCTCCATGCCAGGACTGTCTGCAGCACTTCTCTGCATTTTCTAGTTTTCTTTAGTTTGCTGTTCATGATATCATTTGGTTCTTTGAGCTAATCAATATGGTTGATTCAGTCTTTATTTACTCTGTCCAATGTCTAGTCCTCCTCAATAACAATTACTTTTTTCTTGTAAGTGGGCCATAATTTCCTGTTCCTTGTATGCCTTTTAATATTGTGTTTAAAATTTAAATATTAAAATGTGATGAAATTAACATTAAATGATCCTTTCCCAGGCAGTTTGATGTTTACTACTGAGGATAGCAATCACCAGGCCCTTCCAAACCAGTTTTAGAAAGACCATATTCCTTGTCATGTGTGATCACTGAGGACTCTTCCATGTCATAGTGTTCATCCAGTGAACTGACATGGATTGTCTTAAACCCTGGATCTAGAAATAAAAGAAAAAATGCTACTTTCCTAGATTTTGTGCCATGGCTCTGAACTGGAGCATCACTTCATTGCTGAGTTAAACAGCCTCCATTGCTGCTTGTGCAAAGCAACGAGATTCCTCACGTGTACAAGTCTATGGAGTGTGTACAAGTACCTCCTGATCATGTTTTTTTCCTGGGAATACATCATTCTTATATCCACATGGTGATCCTACTAAGACCACGTTACTACGCCCAAGGAATTGTCCTTTCCATTTCCCACTTCCCAGGCTTTTGATTTGGTTTTCTGCTTTTCCTGTCTTCTATCTCTTGCCCCAGGAAGGCACAAGCAGTGCATGTTTTTAAATCTTTTACAACCTCCTTAGTGACCACTGGAGAGCCTCTCCAGCCTGGGGGGGGGGGGGGCGCGGAGAAACGAAGCAAAGTGGTAGTACCTAGTCCTAGGGGAAATGCAAGACAGATCACAGCACACAGTCACAGTATTTTAAAAGCAAGTCTCATGGCTGCCCCCAGCAACAGTAAACCACTCTGGGAATGTGAACTTCCATCATCTGGCCACTGCCACTGTGCTAGGGACAGGGTGATGACAGAGGATATGCAAAAATGCCACAGCCCTTTCCTGACAGAACTCTGTGGCTGTTTCCTTCATCATGTCTTTAATTAGGATTCAGAAATTAAAAAATGTTGATTTTGTCCATTTTTGTCACCTTGTGATGACAGTTTCAGTGGAGGGACCAATTCTTTGAGCAATCTGCTTTATAATTTCCCATATTGTCAACTCCAGGATATCTAGTTTAATTTGTATTTCAGGGTGACTGACAAAGATTTTAATGTTCCTGAATTTGCTTTTGTATTAAGAAAGTAGTTGTTCTTTGCTGACAGTCTCACCACACTCATCAGAGACTTTCTAGCTTTCCTGATGATCTACTTCTGCTTTCTATTAATTATACCAGAGCAATTACATAACCCTCCTTTTAAGAGAGCTGCTTTTTGATTTATAGTGCTTTTACACAGAAAAATTTTCCCATAATGAATCAAAAAGCTAGATCTTCAGTAATGTTGATGTATTAGTCCTAGCTCTAGGCTCTGGCATCACTAAAAATGATCTTTCTTCCTACAGACTCCTTTGAATTTCTGAATTCAGTTGTTATGGTACCAGTTAAGGGCCAGAACCCAAGTGGAAGCAGTTGTTGGACTGGGGTTAGACGTTATATAACAAAGTACCCTATAGTGAATGACCTTAAATATCCTACCTTCATCAGTGAACTAAAGATACAAGATAAACCACCTTTACTAATGTCACTTGTCTAAGACTAGCAATTAAAAGTAAATGAGTAAGTTATACACTCTGACCTTGAGAAACACTCAGCCTATTGCAGGAAGCAGACAAATGACAAAACAAGTGATAAATGCTAAAATAAACTCAATATTTAACATGTTGCCATGGAAACAGAGATAAGACAGTAAATCTTATAAGGGAAGACTAGGTAGTTAAAGAAGTTTCAGAGAAGGAATCATAGTCAAGAGAGGTCATCTCTAGGTGACGCAGGAGGAGAGGAAATTTGTGTGCAGATATCAGCCTGAAATAAAATATGGAAGTAGGAACAGGTTTTGTGTTCTTCAAATATGGTAGCCAAGAGAAAGGCCCTTCTCAGGGTGGCTGTGGGTTAATTCCAAAAACCCATGAATCTGTTATCTTAAGTGGCCAATGGACATTACTGATGTGATATATAGGGATCTGACTATGGGGAGACTACCCTAGAAGATCTGGGTGGACCAATGTAATTTCAAGAGTCCCTATAAAAAAGGAAAGAAATGTGATGGGGTCAGCATCCAAGAGAGATTCGAAAGTGCCATGCTGCTGGTTTGGAGGAGAAATGTTGTGAACGAAGGGATCTGGGTAGGGTCTAGAAGCTGGAAGAGGCAAGATTCCACATTCTCCGTGAAGCCTCGAGAAGGGAACTGCCTTACCAACTCTTCAACTTTAGTCCACTGAGATTTGTTTTGGACTTCTGACCTGAAGCATGATGAGAAAGTCAACTTGTATTGTTTTAACTCTACTAAGTTGTGATTATTAAAGCATCAATAAGAAATTGACATAAAGAATAATGGATGAAATGTGGGATGTGCATGTGTATTTGTGTGGGGGGGGATTTAGGGATGGAGAACAGGGAGGTGAGAAATATTCAAGGGATAAGTTTGAGTAGATGGTGAAAAATTCTGATAATAAAAGTAGTCTGGATTTTCATCCTTAGAGAATGGAATTCTGAGTATATGATCCTTGCATAGAAACAATGATTCCACTGCGTTATTGGTCTGAATCTTTCCCTGAGTTTCATATTTAGGAACTACAAATCTCATCATTCTATCTAGGTGGAACTCCACGTGAGGATCTGTGTTGCCTTTTTGCCTTGTCAGTCACTGGTATTCTTACATATGCATGCATGCACACCTGTGACTCGCTAGAATCTCCTGAATACCATGGGAGATATTGAGCATTTTAGGATTGTAAATGGTAACAAGTTAAAAAATATAGCCACAAATTCAACAGAAGTTTCAAATAATAGAGCAGGCTATGATGAGAGATAGGAATAAGGAGACCTTCACTAGATTTGGAAGATAGAAAGGCTTCTTTGAAGAAAGAGTCAGTCAACAAATACATGAAAAAATGTTCAACATATCTAGCAATTAGAGCAATGCAAATTAAAACCACACTGAGACTTCATTTCATTCCAGTCAGAATGGGAATTATCAAGAATACAACTAATAATATTGTCAAGGATGTGGGGAAAAAGGTACACTCATACATTGCTGATGGGATTGGAAATTGGTGCAACCACTCCAGAAAGTAGTATGAAGTGGAGATTATTCGGAAAACCTGGAATGTAACCACCATTTGACCCATCTATCCCACCCCTCCACATATACCCAAAGGACTTAAAATCACCATACTAGAGTTATGTGTCCACATCATTGTTAGAGCAACTCAGTTCACAATAGTTAAGCTATTGAAACAACATAGGTGCCCTTCAACAGATGAATGGATAAAGAAAATGTGGTATATATAGACAATGGAATATTACTCAGTCATAAAGAAAAATGAAATTATGGCATTTGCCAATAAATGTACAGAACAGAAGACTATCGTGCTAAATGAAATAAGCCAATCCCCAAAAACCAAAGGCCAAATGTTCTTTTTGATATGTGGATGCTGACTCACAATAGGTGAGAGGGAAGGAGGAGTGGAGATTCATTGGATTGGACAGGGGGTGATGGTAGGAAGGGAGGGAGGATGGGAATAGAAAAAAAAGTAAAATGAATTGGACACAACTTTCCTATATTCGTATATGAGTATATGACCAGTATAACTCCACGTCATGTACAACCAGAGAATGGGAAATTAGACTCCATGTATGTATAATATGTCAAAATACACTTTATGGTCATGTGTAACTAAAGAGAATGAATAAAAAAAAGACTAAGGCTTCTTGAGGTCTCCTTGCCTCCGTCCTTCTGCCCTGACTTCCTGTGTCACTCACATCCTCTGTTCTTATTTCATCTTCCATTGCTTTGATCAGAGGAAGTGGTCTGAACTACTATAGAAAGGCCGCAAGGTATATTAGAAGTCTGTCTTTACCTTCTCAATCCTAATCCATCTCCTCCACTTTCAATTTCTTGGCAAAAAACTGGGGTGTGTATGACTAAATTCAGCAATGTTAGTCATTAGAGAAACTCCCAAAATAGAGAGCAGACCACCACAAACTAGGCCTGGGAGAGGAAGGAGAATATGTGATACTAGAAGTCCTTGGAAGCATAAGAAAGAGGCTTTTTGGATGTCAGCAGGATTTCTCTGGACTTGGAATCATTCCTCACAGTGTATAGCATTGCAAATGCACCAAGAGTTTCACAATCACTGCGTGGTTTTCTGTGAAGTCACTGGTGGCCTCTACTCCCCAAATCACTTCCCAACAAACACTTTGATCCTCTATGATATCAGTCTCTTGAGCCACTAATTGCTTCCAAGTGAATTTTGGTGTGCCAAAAGTCTGGGTGGTGTCTCCCATCTGATACAGCTCTTTGCTTTGCACTTACATATTTGTTTGCTTCCAAATTCTTCTGAACACGTTTCTAACAGTAATCCTTTCCATACAACAGAACTAAAAGACATGCAATTGTCTTGAAAACTGTGTACTTGTGTTCTTTCCTAGGATAGCAGCCAACTCCCAGGAGGACACACTAAAGACTCCAGTCTTAAAACTTTGTTTTGCATCTTCTGGGAAATTTATTTCTACCTCTATGGGCTTCAGTGAATGGTACTAGATGAAGTATGTGAGATTTAAAAAATATTGGTTATGTAAGTACCAGATTTTCAACTGCCTAGAAGCCAAGAGACTTGGAATTCACAGCTGATTATCCCTGGTCCTCATGTCCACATAGAGCCAATGACCATTCTATTAATCATGCATTCTGAGCTCTGCTCTGATGTGCTGTATCCCACTCTCCCTTCCCTACGTACCTTTCTCTCTTCATTACCACTCCTCTAGCAGAGATGTATCTTTGGTTTCCCCTAGAATTTTAGGTAGTATCTCAATTCGTAATCCTTCTTCCACTTGCAGCTTCAAGCATCATTTTCTTCTGTTCCATGAGCATACTCTTGATAATTTCTCCTCATTATTGAATAGATTCAATGAGAAAAATGTTAACATATCTGTGAATACACATGATAAATTTCCTGGTATATGAAAATTACTCAATAAATATCTCTTTCCTTCCTGATTAATTCTTGGGACCATCTTCCCTAACTTACTCAAAGTTCTTTTTAAGACTAACATTTGGTCATATTATTAGATTCCTTATGTAAAAATATAATGACTAACTATTGCTCAAGTGATAAAGTTCAAAGTTCTTGGCACAGCCTGGTGTTTCCCATCTGACCCCAGTCTAACTTGCTTCTTCCCTCTGCTGTGACTCTCCATCACATGCCCTGCTCTACCCACCTTGGGTTTAAATATCAGACTTTCTCATTTCTCTGTGACTTAGCATATACTGTTTTTCTGCCTCTAATGAGTTTAGACTCTGCTTCAAGATTGCATGTCTTTTCAAGTCTTTTAAGAACTCCAAAGCTCAGTCAATTTCTTATAAACACTGCAGTGTTCAACATTACCATGATATTTAGCACACTGAAGTACTAGTATGGGTTTGCAATATGAGTTCCCAAGCAGACCGAGAGCTCTAGAAGCACCAAGAACGAGTTTTATTCATCTTTGTATCTCCTTGCCTGGATTTGTACCTGATGCATAATAAGAGTTTCCAAATCCTTGTAGAACCAATACACATCATTCATACACTTACTCGGCATAATTGAATATCTACCATAGGTCGTCAGTGTGTTAGGCTCTGCTTAAGATGCATGTATAAATACAAATAGATCCTGCTCCCAGGAAATTTACAACCTAGCCTTAATATAAAATATTTCACATACCTAGAACAGTGAATAAAAAGTGGTCAAATTACTTCAGAGAAAGAAGGATGAAGCTCTCCTGCTGGTCAGATGGACACTCTGAGGAATGCTTCACACAAGGAGTAGCCCAAAGTCCTGAGTCCCAGCACACTTCATTCACTCTATTAGTGGACTTAAAACTGGTGACATTTCTATTGACTTGGAGGGTATGGGCCTATACATAGGATACATTGGTAATAATCCACAGAAAGGTGACACAAGAATCTGTCTTAATACTAGAGAAAGGACCCTGTCTTATTCATCCTGTTTTCTGTTTGGACTCAGTGAAAGGTCTAGTCAGTTGTGGTTTTTACTTAAAGGTGTGCTTATTGAAATAGATTATTTACTTAATGAGATAAATGTGGAGTTTCACTAAGGAATTTAATGGTGATTTAAATTGCTTCAAATAAACGACTTGGTCAAATTTTTAAAGTACAAGACTTAAAGTTTAAATCTTCATTTGTTTATTCATTGACTTATTTTTGTTCATTTATTCAATCATTTATTTATTTATGCAGTCAACATTAGTTACATTAGCTCTTTGTACTCCTAACCTTCAATTACACACTCTTTCTTATGAAAGAGTTTTAATTCCCCCCAACTAAATATCAAGCCCCCTTTTGGCAGAGACCTAACCTCTTTTTTACAGTGAGCTGGGTAGAGAAAATGCTATATAAATATATATAATTTACTTGCTCACATCCCACACTCCTCTTAACTGACAAGCAAGCAGTTCAAGCTACAAGCATAGACTCAAAGTAAATTCCTATTTATAAAAATCAAAATTGATCAGACAGATGTATTTCTGTTTTATCTCCATGGAAACTTCTATTTTGCCTGGTGGTAGGTGAGGCTGCACCATGACGGGATGACATAACCTGGCAAAAGTCTCCTTTCAGATTGGAGCTCTTACTCACAGGCTTTGGCATACATACTGAAGTCCCTGCACTGGGAACATTAGGAAACTCATAAACACAGGTTTTGAGAAGTCAGAAGATTAAACAAATGCCAGCTTATAAGGCCATGCTCTTCCAACAGAAGACAGAGACAACATAAACAAAGGGCTCCAAGGTGCAAATAAAGTGTTGAACAGAAATGAAACACAAAAGCAGGATTCATAGCTGACTAGAAAAAGAAGGGGAGGAAACAAGGATGTCAGGCACCCAGCAAGCTGCAGAGAGAAGAGTCAACAGAGTATTCAAAAGCTGTGAAGCCTGGGCTTCCAGATTCAATGGGAGCAGCAACAGGGGATTCAGTCCAATTTATCAAACTCCTATTAATGGTGGGTTGGAACTAGGAACAGTGGGTGGAAAAGGAAATAGGAATGAAGAGTGGGTTTGGATTTGGGGAATGGGAGATCTGGGGAAGAAACACTAATTGTGTACCTGGATTATGCCAATCTTTCTATATGTGTAACACTAGTGAGTTTTTTAACAGCACAATTCTGAAGGAGTTAATGCTATCCTCACTTGGTAGGTGAGAATACAAAGACATGGAAGTAGTAACTTCCCCCATCACACCCTTAGTAAATTCCAGAACCTATTTTCAAATGTAGGTGGATCTGGCTCAAAGTTTATATGCTATCCCCAATCTCATTTTATCCACACATTTCACTCAGTGTATTGTGAGAGAGAACATGAATGAGAATATAGCTAATGATACAGAGGAAGCCATATGTTTTTAAGTATTCTAAACTAACAAAGGAAGACAGGTACAAAAAAGATGAGTCAACTCATACAATAAATTAAATATAAACAATAGACTGAAGATTATGGATAAAAGAACATTTCATTGAGATTCTTATAAGTTACAAGAAGTTCTCTTTAGGAAGGTGTTATTACTGGACAAGAAGAAACTTCTTGGACCAATTTTAACAGGTGAAGAATAAAGAAAAGTCCATCATGCATGAAGAAAAAAAGATTATTAGATCAGATCTTGGAAACTCCTGAACACAAGTCTAGGCAGTTTAGACTCAGTAAAGCACCCAGTGGGGTCAAGAGAAAGCCTCTGAGGCAGGGAGAGGGTCGACTATTGCACTAATGACCCAGGTCAAGTACTGCTTCAAGAAAAGCCATAGCTTACATGAGTAGGTGCTTCAGGGAATACTGGGAAGTCCTATTCCTCCAAATTCTTATTCCTTCTTAAACCTTGACTGAAAAATCTGGAATTATCTTTCTTTGTCTTTAAAATTATAATGAGTAATCCAAGAATATATACTAGAAATTTCATTAGGGTAATTTTCTCTATCACAAACTCAGAAGAAATGTTGCACATCTCTATATCTCTCTACGATCCTGGGATGAAACTTATTTGGATGGTGATTAGAGATTAAGCAACAAGATCAGCTACCCCATGGTATGGCAAAAGGTAGAAAAGAAAAACTAGTTGCAATCAACTGGGTTCAGAATCACAACTCTGGTCTCTAGAAATCTTTCAGGGGATCAAAGTAGTAACTCCCACCAACAGAAACTGGAATGCCAGACAGGAACTTAAGTATTACCTAGAGGAGATAAAGTTAAGATGAATCATTGATTTCTCATCAGAAACAATGTTAGCCCAAAGACAATAGGATAGCAAATTTAATTTATGAATAGGGGTAGGAAGTATATTTTATTTTATGTGAAAATATCCTTAAAAAGCAAAGGTGAATTCATGACATTCTCAAAAAGAGCAGTGCAAGGAATATTATGGGGCAATTAAAGTATACAGTTCATTATTCTTACATTTTTTGGAATGATATTATATTCTCTGATTACAATGAAGATATACTGCAATTAATTTGAGATTCACATTGTGAAACCCTGGAAAACCACTAAAAATTTGGGGAGATATAGCCAGTGAGGTAATAGCAGTGATAAGATAAAATGCTAAATATCAAATAATACAAAAATGTAGTAGAAAAGAAGCAAAATACAGACAAAATAAATTTAAAGAAATATCAATATGTTAGCTTTAAGTTCAACTATATCAATAATACATTAAATGTCAATGGTTTAAAAAACATTCCAAGTAAAGGCAAAGACACTACACAACTATACTCTGTCAGCAAAAAAACCTCCGTAAAAACTAATTCACAATGGGGGCAGGGAGGGAAGAAAAGAGTTACTTTATATTAGGTAAAGGGGAGTGAAGGAAGGGGAAGGGTTATGGGGGTAGGAAGGATAGTAGAGTGAAACAGACCTTATCTCACATACATATATGACTACTTGACCAATGTGATCCTACAATATGTACAATCAGAAAAATGAGAGATTATACTCCATTTATATATTATATATTATCTATCAAAATGTATAAATGTATTCTACTGTCATGTACAACAAATTAGAGCAAATAAAAAATTCTAAATATTAAAATGATGATAAATAATTAAATAGTCCATTAAATATAATGACCTAGGAAAGTTTAAAATCATGAAAAAATATTTTATGCAAACTCTAGTCATAGAGAATATTGAATGGTTATGTTAGCATGATACAAATTAAACTTCAGATCAAAAGATATTACTCTAGATAATGAGACACATTTTATAAAGATAAAACATTCATATTTATTGATATATACCTTAATATATGTACACCTAATAGCAATGCATTTAAATACTTCAAGCAAAACCTGACAGAATGAAAAAGAGAAATCTAAAATTAGAAACACAAAAACATGTAAAAAAATGCATGAAAAACTAAGCAATCCTAAATAAATTGTAATTCTAAAGAAGTTTATAACATTACATGTTTATGTTAGGAAAAAAGGTAGACAAGATAAGTAGTCTAAATTTACACATTAAGAAGCTACAAAAAGAGGAATTTAAATCTAAAGTAAGGAAACAATAATACTGAAAATCAGTGAAATTGAAAATAGGAAGAGTAGAAAAAAATAAATAAAACAAAACTTTTTTAAGAAAATGAAGAAGTTGATAAATTTCGGGTGTGTAAATTGATAAATTAATGTGTGTGTGTCAGAGAGAGAGAGAGAAAGAGAGAGAGAGAGCATAAGTGCTAGTGAGAGAGAGAATAACACATCAGAGTAAGATAAGGGATGTTAACTACTGATATTACAAGAACAGGCAACTTCTGGATATTATGAATAACTCTTCACATAAGCATGACAATACAGATGGAACGTACAAAAATCCCTAAATTATGTAGTTTACCAAATTAATACAAGAAGAAATAGAACTTTTGAATATCTCATAACTGATCTATAAAGCAAATTAAATTTGTAAATATAAGACCACAAATAAAAATGTTGGCCTGTGTATCAAGCATTTAAGGAAAAAAGTGTACCCATGTCACACCAACTCAGAAAACAGGAAAGAGGAGACACTACTCAGTTGAAATTTTAAGCCAACATCACTGGACACCTGTATCAGACAAAAAAGTTTATATCAGAAAAGACAACTATAAAGCAATATTCTTTACAAAGGTAGAAGAGAAAATTCTAAACAAGATCTTAACAAATTAATCCAACAAAATTTAAAAATAATAATATGTCATAACCAAGTGGAATTTACTTCAGAAATGCAAATTTAGTATGACATTTGAAAGTCAATGCACGCCCCATATTAGAATGAAGGAGAAAAACTATAAGGATATCTCAAAAAATGTTTATAGCATTCATGAAAAAATTCTCATCCCATTATGTAACTATGTATAATAAAAAATCGTTACATCTACTAACATCTACTGACCAATTAGCATAGCAAAAGATGCTCAACATTACTGGCCATCAGAGAAACGCAAACTTGAACCACAATGAGATACTGCCATACATCCGCTGGAGGAAGTAGCATTAAAAAGACTGGTAATACCAGGTATTGGTGAAGAGATAGAACAGAGGTTGGGAATACAAAATGGCACAAAAATTTTAAAACAGTTGGGCAGTTTCTCAAAGGAAAACACATAGTCAGACTTCCCTCTCATTGTTAGGCACTTAGTGAGCAAAGTGTTCTCACAAGTATACATACACAAATGTTCACAGTGGTTTATTTTTGATAATCCAACCCAGAAACAACCCAAATGTTCATGAATATGTGAATAAACCATAACATCTTTACAATGAATAATGTTTAGTAAGAAAAGGGAACAAACTACATGCCTGAATCTCAAATAAACACTGGGTTCAGTGAAAAAAAAAAAAAAAACAAAGATTCACGAGAACATACTTTATGATTCCATTTTATGAAATTCTAGAACAAGGGCAAAACAAATCTGCAATGACATATCAGTGATTGCCTCTGGCTAGGAATACAAGGGAGTTCATTGCTGAGAGGCAAGGATGAACTTTCTAGGGATGAAGTAAAACGTCCTGTAGTTTAATTGGGAAGTTACATGGATATATATATATATATATATATATATATATATATATATATATATGTAAGTTT